>CM034236.1:669149-836649 GCA_019916065.1 Vitellaria paradoxa | reverse complement strand
AGGGTGCTTCCCATGTATTTTTAACTGTTTCAATTCTAATATTTTTTATTTACCATTAAACTGGTGATCATTCTGAAGTAAAAAATATAGATGGCCACCGGGTATTCGAAGTAGATTATGGAAATAATTACATCACTTTACTACCATCTACTTTCATCTTAGGAACAGAAGCATAATTATAACTTCTTTAAAACATGTTTCGCAGATGTGCAACGTATTAACAGTAATACATTTTGCCAATTGTAATGAGGTGTTCAGCTCCAACTATTCCCCCAATCTTGTTTTCTGTTTTTTAAATTGTTGTGTTTAATTAACAAAAATAAAAATGCCATGTGTGGACATCGACAGGGAGCTGTAGCCTTTCTTTGCACAGGAATGCGTGCTGCCTTCCAGATACATGTTTTGATTATGACGGGCCAGCCACTTTTTGCGTCTGACTCTGGCATTCAACTACCACTTTTTTTTGGTCTAGTTCCTTCGTAGTCTTGTGATTTTGGTTTCTTGGGAAAATATTTCTAAAAAGGTTTTAAGGGCTTATTTAACTACTCCCATCAAACAAATTTGTTTTTATTTTTATTTTTTTCCTTTCACTTTGTTTAGATGATGGAGACTGCAAATAGTTATTTCCCTTTATGAGTTCATTTTTTCGCTTGAATTTGTGGGGGTGTGCTTCGAGTGTGGAGAGGTGGTTTTGGGTAGTGCTTATTTATTTATTTATTTATTTATTTTTTTTCAGGATCCAATGACTGAAAACAGTCCTTACCTTGGATTCATTTATACGTCATTCCAAGAACGAGCAACTTTCATCTCCCATGGGAACACAGCCAGACTTGCCAAGGAGCACGGGGACCTGAAGTTAGCTCAAATTTGTGGTACCATTGCCTCAGATGAGAAGCGCCATGAAACTGCTTATACCAAGATAGTCGAAAAGCTCTTTGAGATCGACCCCGATGGAACTGTGCTGGCTCTCGCCGATATGATGAAGAAGAAAATATCTATGCCAGCCCACTTAATGTACGACGGCCATGACGACAACCTTTTTGAGCACTTCTCGGCCGTTGCTCAGCGGCTTGGTGTTTACACTGCCAAGGACTATGCGGACATATTGGAGTTTCTGGTTGGCAGGTGGAAAGTGGAGGAACTAACCGGACTTTCTGGAGAGGGACAAAAGGCTCAAGACTATGTTTGTGGGTTGCCTCCAAGAATTAGAAGGTTGGAGGAAAGAGCTCAAGGCAGGGTCAAGCAAGCACGCAACGTTCCATTTAGCTGGATTTTTGATAGGGAAATAAAACTCTGAGAGTGACAATGGAACAAGAAGTTATAACTGCATTCTCTCTCTAACAAGAGGTTATAACTTCTCCCTGCCTCCCTCCTTCCAACCCTCCCTCCCCTACAAGTCTCTTCTTGCTGCAGAGTCCAAAGAAAAGGTAGAAGTTTTGAGTTTGTTTGTTTGTTTTTTTTGTAGTACTATTCCTCTTAGTTGCAACTGTTGTGAAGGGATTTTTCTCAGGAGATAAGACTCTGGTTGGTTGTAGATATGGTTGTTTCTGACCTGTTGTGGTGGGGGTGTGGTTGCATTTTCATACAAAGGCAATCTTTAATTTTATTTGAGTATTTTATTTATTTATTTTGGTGTTTAATTAGTAAAACATGAATTTTGTAAGAGATTGTCTGCAATTTTGATGAAGTGCTATTGCCAATCAAATTTGGAGTCTGATGGGTTAGGTTTGTGATCCTTGGATGTCTTCTTTCCGGTACTATACTGGACTAGGTATAATGAAAGCTTAATGGACACAGGTGATTTGAGGGCTAGGGGCCGTTTGGTTGCCCACATTGTAGCAACTTTTAAAAGTTGATTGTTTGGTAATTTTCAAATTTTGGCAACATCTTGTACAAAATGATACTGAAAGGTTATCAATTTTTTATCAAATAACTAAAAAGTTGCTGAAAATTATCAATTTTTACTCTAAACACACAAAAAGTTTTAATTAATAACTTTTGGTTAAAAATTGCTAAATATTGTTTAATTAAATGCACTTTTATAATGATAAGTTATAATGAGAGAATGTTACGGGTAGTCGCAATTGTCCAATCTCAAGCACAATACAAATCAACAACTAAGATTTGAAAAAAAATAATTAATTCATCTACAATTGAGGTTTGAGAAAAATAATTGATTTATTGTTTGAATTGAAACATTTTATGTTCATATAAATGTTCTTAGATTATGAGAAAAGTGATTGATTTAATGTTTGAATTGAGATGTTTTTTAGTTCATACAAAGTTCTCTTAGATTATGTTGAGAGAGGCGGTCTAGGGAAAGTAGTTCGAGAAAAATGACGAGTCAATGTTACACGTTAAGACAGGCAACAAGAATCTAAATATTAATTTCCGTGTATAATGGAAAGCAATTTTTGGGGAAGGATTCTCATGTTTGAAAATAGTTTCCGCACGTATTACGTAGAAGCAATTTGAGCTTTGTGTCCAATTAAAGAAGGCAACCATTTATTTATTTATTTATTTATTTTGTGTGATTGCTTAATTTAGGTTCCTTGGGGGGTTTTTAAGAGTGTTCAACTTAAGATTTAACAATATCAATCCTTTATTCATTCATTTATTTATTTATTTATTATTATTATTTTTTTTTTTTGGAACTGATATCAATCCTTTAATTGATCGTTGTTATTAGAACCTAACCTTTCCAACCATTTTTTTACAAACCTTCTTTTTAAATGTTTTATCCTGGAGTTTTTCAAAGCTTATTGCATGCTCATTTGAACTCAATCGTATATATGGCAGGGTAAAAACAATCCAATTTATTGGCATACTGATCAACCAAATGACTCCTTCCTATGCACATGCTAGACTACACCACTGTTTGCTGCACATAAGTTCTGAGGAAAACAAATTCAACATGAAATAAACAGAGCCTAAATCAAGTCAAAAATTGAACAAGACAGAAGAAGACAGGTGCAGGACAGCCTTTCCATTAGTCAGATTTTCCACCACTAATTGATATCAAGCATCAGATTACAGCTTTGTAACCACCCACAATGATTATCTAGCAATTATTTCTACAAATAAGACAAAGGGGGGGGGGGGGGTGTTGTTATTTCTCTCAAGAGATTCCAATTAAAACAGGTCCTCTTGAGGTTAAACCAAGGGCCAAAAATTCAAGCCTTCACTTCTACTTGTTTGGGACCATGTTCAGGGATCAACAAGCCAAGGCCCGCTTTCTGATTGGATTCAACAGAAAATTCAAATCCCTTCTGATACAGAGGATTTGAAGTCAAAATCCGCAATTCTGAATTCCGATTTATCTCTAGAACTTCTGGTAATCCATCCACACAACCCTTTGACATACCCACATCAATCCTGATTGCTCGATTCTCACAAGCACCGTTAATTCCATTCTCTTGAATGGTATGACCCATGATCATCCTCTTAGCGCCGGGAATTGTTGCAAGGACATGCTCAAGAGTAGAACAATCACAATTTTGAGCCAATTCATGGGAAAATTTCCTCAGCCAAACAACTGAATTCCTCCCCCTAACTAAACCAGGGGAAACCCTCTCTTTCAAACCCACTAATCCAGTCTCTCACCTCTTCGTTAATACGATCCAATCCGTAAACAACATGGTTTGGTAAAAGCCCTCCATGAACAAACACAGACTCGCCAACAACAACAACCGTCAAATTTTTCGATAGAAATCGATTGGAAATTGGACCGTCGGGTCTCAATGCAGCAATTCTAGCCCTAATTCCATCGCTGATTTCTTGTTTGAGGTTTGGTAGGTTTGGGAAAGCCGAAGGCACCCCGCGAAACGGGTCCTTGGGCTTCGCCAATCCACCACAGAGACTCTTCATTGCATTTCCAACACAGTACCAATGAGCCCAGTCCCTAAATTCATCGAGAGCGGGCTGAGTCACGTACCTAAAATCGCCGTCCACGTTCATGATCTCGTGATTGCCGTTCATTGTGACGATCGTCCCGCCGGCTTTCGTGGCCTCGCGCTTGAGCTTCTCGAGGAAGTAGAGGATTTTAAGCTCGTCGCCGCCGCGGTCGAGAACGTCGCCCACCTGGACAACGGTGGCGGAGCCGCCAATCCAGCGGTCTGAGGCATCGGTGAGGCCGGCGAGCCTGAGGGCTTGTTTGGCCTTTTGGAGGTCACCGTGGAGGTCTCCAATGGCGACGAGGCGGTCCGGCGAGGGGTAGGTAGTCTGCAATGGAGGCGAAGGATTGGGGTTAGGGTTTGGAGGTAAAAAGAGACCACCGACGGAATAGTCAACGAAGGTGTCGACGAATGAGGAGAGAATTTCAGGGAGGTTTCGCATGTGACATGCTCTGTGTTGGCGCCTGCGCCTGCCATTTTCTCTCTCTAAAACTGTTTTTGCATAGGTGCATATACATAGAGAGAGATAGCGTTTATGTTCCGTATTCGATTGGGCTCTGTAGTTATTTTCTGGGTGCACGTACCGCATCCTGTTTAATGACTTTTTATAAGTTAATAATTTTGTTCTTATTAAATTAATGTGATATTTACTATTAAACCAATGAATTTTTAAATTAATATTTATTTTCTTCTGACTTGTCTTCATATTCTTACATAATGAGATTTTAATTTTTTAAAATATTAATATAATAACGGTAATCAAAATCCTTTTAAAGATACGAATAATTTGACTAATTAATTATAAAATTTTTGAATTTTCTACATTTATCTTTTAGTTCAATTGTATCCTTTGACATGAGTAATTTGACTAATTAATTCTAAAATTTGTAATTTTTACTAATTAAATTTATTAGTTAACGTAAAGATGAGCGTTTGGATAATTAGTTTAAAATTTCAGTTTTATATATTTATTTTTAGTCATCCTAATTAATTAAATAATTAGAAAAAATTTCAAAATTTAAATTTTATATATTTATTTTTTAGTCATGAAATTAAATTTCATAATAAATTATGTTAGTTGATTTATCAATTAACAAAAAAATGAGAGTAGAATGGATGATTCGTTTAAAATTGAATTTTGTATATTTTTTTAACAGTTAAAAAATAATTTACTAAATAATAATTAATGAAGTCTAAAAATGTTTTCCGATTAGTATTATTATATTTATAGTTTTGACATTTTTAGTGCTATATTTATAATATATAATAATTTTTTAAGTTTAGAAGCATAAGTAATTTTTTCTTTAAATACCGAGAGTATTCAAGATAATTAATCCTTCACCCCCTTTTTTTTCCCTTCTACTTATCAGATGTAAGTATAATAAGAAGGTAATAAAATTTATTTTTTTATCACCTAAGCGTGAATTCTCATGGTAAAGTTTTTATTTCCAACAAGAAAAAAGGAGAATGCTACTGCAATTTTCTGAATAGTTTTAATGTAATTATTCATTTGTGTAAATTTTATATAATGAATGATCGTGATTTACCTGTTTTAATTAAGTTATTTTCTCTCCTTTTTTTAACTTTTTTTTCTGTTTAGATGTGTGAACTTGTAAAAATTTTGTAATTATAGTATTTTATTAATTATTATTGGTGAAAAGAGGTATATCATTATATCTTTTACTACTAGGGGTGAAAATGAGCCGAGCCGAGCCGAGCCAAGTTGAGCCGAGCTTTAACTTGCTCGAACTTTTATACTGAGCTCCGAGTTTGAGCTCGAGCTCGATTCGAGTTTTATATAGGCTCGAGGTTAGAGATGGGAATGGGGCAGATTGGAGGAGGATACGACATTATTCAAATCCAAACTCCAAATCCTCTGTCTACTTTCAAATTTACCCCGAACTCCAAACAGATATTTTTTGAACTTTCATCCCCGCTCCAAACGGAGAACGGATATATCCACAGATATCCAAAACTCCAAACCATTTGTTCACCTCCGAATCTACTCTTAATTTTATATAATCTATTACTACCAAATAATTTATCTCCAAAATCAAAATAATACATAATAACATATTTTATAAATAATGTAATAAATTTCAATAATCTATTAATATATTTAAAAATACTGTAATAATTAAAATATAAGAAAAATATGAGTTGGTAAATTTTAAAAGAATTTTAAAAAATAAATAAATATCAAAATGTTAAAAAATAAGACAAAAGTTTGTAAATAAATTTTAATTTATTTTATACCTTAGTCAAATAAATTTAAATTTGTTTTTTTTATGATTGCTAAAAATATAAATAAAAATAAAATTTATTTTAGCTTTTTAAATTTTTTTTTCTTATATAAAACCTGCAACAAAAAATAAAAGTTGTAAATTTAAATTTCTAATTCTTTTTTGTCCCTGTTAACTTTTATATCAACCTAATTTCAAAATAAAATAATTGATTTTTTTTTTCTCACCATTCACATATAGAAAAAAATAAAAATATAAAAAATTTTTAATTTTCCTTATAATAACAAATAATTTTTTAGAATAACATAGAACTATAAATTTTTATCATAATAAGATAACTCATCTACATAAGTAAAATTTTTCAAAAAATTTAAAATGTAATTATCTGCACTTATCAAACTATCTAAGAAAAAAATTAATAAGTTGTCTTCTCTATATATTTTTAAGAAATAATTTTCCACTATAAAAAAAATATTGAATGTTTCATGAAACATTTTAGTTAAACTATTTGAAAAATCTATTTTCTAGAGAACTCTTTTGAATATCAATATTGAAAAGTGTAAAAATATATTTTAGTTAAAAATATTAAAAATACAGAGAAAACAATAAACTATTCAAAATTCAAGAAAGAAGTTACTTAATAAACAGTAATTTTTTGTACTAAAAATAAGAAAAATAAAATAAAATAGCAAATAAAATATTTTAATTATTTTAAAATTTGTATCTAGATATTTTTCTGAAACAATTGAGTTTAGAAGTCATAATAGAGTTTGAAATTGTAATAAATTAATATAAATTTATAAAAATTATAGTTTCATAATTCGTTTAATAAGTAAAAATTTTAATTTTAAAGGGATTTATATAATTTTGTAGAGTCCCAAATGATATACCTATAGAATTTTAAATTTACCTCTTTAAGTTTTCTTTATTTTTGCATATGAAAAAAATAAATTGAACTTTTAAACTTCAATTGCACAAAAGTAAAAAAAAAAAAAATTAAATTTATAATTTCTTTCCCAAACATACCCCTAATAATACAAAACAATGACAATTTTTGTTTTAAATTTATTTATCAATATTCATTTTAATGATAATAATAGTGAAGTTCAATAAGTTTAGAATATTATGAATGTGAATATTGTTTGCCATGGTACAATGACGATGTTGTCATCGTGGTTTCAAATGATTTGGGGTATTTAGATATTTTTTAGGACAGATCGGGACAATCGAGACAGATTGGGCAGATTCGGATTAGATATCAGATTCGGGGCAGATTGGGGCGAAGGCAATGCCATCCCCCTATCTGATCTAATATCCAAATTTTTTTAAAAAATCAAATCCAAATCTGATCCAATCCAAAAAAAATTCAAATTTCACATCCATTCAGATCAGATAACGATGAATTCGGACGGATCGGCCGAAATGCCCATCCTACTCGAGGTAGGCTCGATAAAGAAGAATTTAAGTTCAATTCGGTTCGCAAATAGCTCAATTAAACTAAAACGACGTCGTTTTGATTTAAAATATAATATTTAAAAAATATAATAAAAATATTATTAAAAATATAAAAATATTATTAAAAAATATAATTATTTTAACCGAGCCTGCTCGTGAGTTTTTGAGTCGAGTTTCTCTAGTCTTGAGCTCGAGCTCGAATAAAAAACGAACCCAAAACTAAGCTCAGTTTGAGCTCGTTTAACTCATGAATCGAGCTCGAGCCAAGTTCGAGTAGCTCGCGAGTAACTAGATTCGCTTCCATCCTTATTTACTACGAAATAAGAATTTGATAACTCAAACCATTAGTGTACATCTTATTCTACCACTTGAACTACCCTCTTACATTGTTATTTTATATACAAAAGAAATGATCGCCTTTGTAAATAAATTAGGCCAGTTAGCACGATTAATCAGGGCAAGTGGGGGGTACTGCAGAATTGCATTTGCTTAATATGCTTAAATTAACAATTAAATTTCTTTTGATTAAATTAAAATCATTGATTTAAGCAGAATAATGAGGTGAAAAAATCAATTCAGTAGGGTGAAGGCTTTTTTTTTTTTGAACATAAGAGTTAGGTCAATCGGTAAGACTTTAGATTTTCTTCTCATAGTCACTAGTTTGAATCTTTTTAGAACCATTAAATGGCATACTCAATTCTTAATTTTAAGATCCAGAATTGATCAGAATTAATCAAAATGATCGTGGTCCTGACATTTTTGCGTAAATAAAAAAAAAAAAAAAAAAAAAAACAACAACAACAACTTTTTTTTGGAATGTCATATTCGAATTTGATTATTTAGTTGTTTTGAATCGAATTGTGAAAGGAACCAATACAGAGATGCGCTTGAGTTGAACATTCAAAGTGCTTGACGTGGTAGGCTTGGACAAATCGGAGGATTCTTCGTTTGGTTATAAAATTGATTTTAATTTTTTTTATATAATTTTGATTATCAAAATTTAATTTTTTTAAAAAATTGTAACTTTTAAGTGTATTTATCACATTTGTAGAAAAAAAAATTTACATTTTATTTGAATAAAAAATAGAAAAATAAAAAAATTAACTTTTTTGTTTTTTTACTTAAACAAATAATTTTTACTTAAATGAATAAATTTTTTAATTTTTTAGGCATACGATTAATACACTTAAAAGTCACAAATTCTAAAGAAAAAAAATAAATTTTGAAGAAAAAATCGTATAAAAAAAGGACTACAAAAAACTAAGAGCAAGTTTTGTAACCAAACAAATTAGCGTGGAAAATAGGGAAAAAATGTCAATTTCTTGGACCAGGACTCCCCCCCCCCCCCCCGAGCTACCACACAGCTTATCAATGGGGGACAGAGAAAAAGAAAAGTAAAACAAAAAACTAGAAGTGAAGAAAAGCGTGGGTTTGGCCGATGTCGGCAAATTTAACAGTTTAAATGTTTTCTTTTTTTTTTTACTAAGAAAAAATAGAATACATCCGTTGAATTTTAAGGACGCGGGGGCAGCAGTAACCATTTTACTGCTGCTACAGCGGTACCCCAAAATGCGGGCGTTTCACCAAAAAGGCAGTGTTTTGACAAATTCGAAAAAAAAAAAAAATTCAATGAAACGCTAAAAAAAAAAAAAATTTCTAACCTGAAAAAAAAGTTAATTTTTTATTTTGTGTTTATATTTTGAAAATCTCAAAACATGTAAAATAAAAAACACATTTAGTTTAATATTTTCTACTTTTCATATTTTGAGATTTTTCTTATTTTACGTCAAAAACGCTCAAAATTACTTTTTGTCATTTTTCATTTTATGTGTAAATTTATTTTCTATTTTGTAAAATAGATTTTAAAAATACAAATAACCAAGCAGAAAGTGTGTAAAGCGCAAAAAAAAAAAAAAAAAAAAAAAACAATCTAGGACAGTAGAGTACAAAAAAAAAGAAAAAGAAAACAGCTTAAAACACATTTGTATTTTTTAAATAAGGAAAACAATTCATTTTGTGTTTCTTTAAAATATGGAAAACAGTTCAAAACGCATTTGGTTACTTTTGTTTTCAAAATCTGTTTTAAAAAATAAAACGAATTTACACATAAAATAAAAAAGACAAAAAGTCATTTTGAGCGTTTTTAATGTAAATAAAAAAAATCTCAAAATACGAAAAATAAAAAATGTTAAACTAAATTTGTTTTCTGTTTTTTTATGTTTTAAGATTTTCAAAACATAAAGCACAAAAATAGATTTGTATTTTTAATTACTGAACACACTCTATTTTTCTTTTTCTTTTTTTTTTTTTTGTGCTCTACGGTCTTAGAATTTTTTTTTTTTTTTTTTTTTTGCGTTTCGCTGGCTTTTTTTTTTATTTTTTCAGATTTGTCAAAACGCTGCCGTTTTTGGTGAAACGCTCGCGTTTTGGGCTACTACTGCCCCGCGTAGCGTAGGGATTGTGGTGTATTTACAAAGAGAGAGTGATGGAATTTATTACAAGGGATTCGTACAATATTACAAAGGGTATGCTTACACACAGGAGTAGGAGTAGGCTTAATGCGAAGCGTGTCTGGACAGGCCACAGACTACCGCTTAAATAAAAAGAAAAATACTATTCGAACCCGAAAATTTACAATTTGGAATCCGATCTACATTATTACATTACTGTTCAACTTTTGACAAAGCTATATACTGTTGGATGCGTGTGCTGTGATGTTGCAGTCGGTCGGCCAACAGTGGTGACAGATATTACATTTTGTCAAACAGGGCAGTGGCACTGAAAGTGAGTTTGTCACTTTGTGGAGCTGGCAGGCAAGAGTAATCCTGGCACATGGATGGCCAGTTTTGGGTAGACAGATGTCCACGATCCCTAAATTAGATGTGGGACCTTTGCCTTTGTTTTGACGGAGCAAATCGATGGCTGCTTCTGGAACTTTTCTGGTGGAGTATTATCATTAGGGTTTTGGCTTTTGCCAGCCAAAACGGTGTCGTCTCCTGAGTGGGTAGAGCAAGAATCAAGAGACATGGGTGCCTTATGTTGGTTAAGTTTCTCATCTTCAAACTCAGTACTGAACTCATTCTGGGGATATTCCAAGCATTTGGCAAGGAGGGCTCTGGTGGAGATATTTGGATGTCTCCGTTTAATTCCAAGTTTAAGTTTAGTTACGTAGTTTGACTTGGAATCAGACTGGTCAGGGCTTTGAGTCACTTGCTTTTGTTTAAAACCTGAAGTTGCCTTAGTAATTTTAGAAATTAATTCAGGCAAGTCAATTTGTTTCCACCATTGGAAGTGGAAAGTTCTTATCAAATGAGGAATGCCTAGATCATCCTCACTAACTGTTAATCCCCATTTTCAAATCCAATGGATATGAAACTCAGCCCAAAAATAGAATTGGGATTGTCCTACAAACGATTTTATATTTAAATCGCTCAGTAGAGGATGAACCTCAACCCAAGAGTCATATAACTCTTGCAAAGGAGAATGTGTTAATTCCATAAGAGGACCAAGAAATTGCAACTGTTTGAAAAACCAACGGGGAATTAATTTCGTTTTTTCGAAAAAATCTTCTCTGATTCGTATAAACCAGGAGTGTTTTCGTTTTGCATTTTCATAGAGAAAAGTATATTTCTAGGCATTAACATAATCCCAGAAATTAAAAGAATATTCTTTCTGTGGATCATGAGGGATCCTAAGTTTTCGGGTTTTCATGGGATCATTACCCCAATCAACCAGAGTGTATCTTAGAGATAAAACACTGGTTGTAATTAATCTGCTAGCCAACCCGATTATTTGGGTAAAAGTGGCGTATTTCCACTGATCCAGTTCCACTGATCTGGTACTTTTCAAAATTTCTTCGTATATGTATCTGTACTTATTCTTGTACAGGGTATGAAGTCTGATCCATATACTTCTGTTTAATATAAAATGGGTCAGTAATCCAGTGATCATCTTCTTCTTCCAGAGGCAATATTGCTTCTGTGTATGGGCTTGTAATATACAGGCTCCTTTTGCAATACTTGGGCTGCGGTTTCAGGTTTAGAACCCATGGCAAAAGATTCATCGGTCTTAGAATCTTAATGTTTGTATTGGGCCATGACAGCCTTTAAATGGGCTTTCTTTTTATGAAGGTAGTCATTAAGATCAATAAAGTTTGGACCTTCTTCACCTAGAATGTTGAAGGGGTTGGCCCCTGGGCCTAGAGCACCAATGTTGGGCCAAGATAATTGTCCTCGCTGTCCAGTGGTCAAATTAGATCTGTCATGACCACGTTAGTGGGGCTTAAATCCCCGTCCCCTATGCTCATGGTCCCTGCAAAAATTCGTGGGTTAAGAAGTCAGGTAGTGAATTAGATTCACCCTTTATATATTCTACGGTAAAATCGAAACAAGATAACTGGGCTTGCCAACCAGCATAGATCTGTTTGGAGACTAAATTTTTTATATCCTTCTCAAGGATTTGCTTAATCGCACTACAATCAATGCGGACAAGGAAATGCTGATTTAATAGGTCATCTTGAAATTTTGTGATACCTTTGACTACAGCAAGAATTTCTCTTTTTATAGATGGATATGCCATCTGGGTCGGATTCCATTTTCCCGATGAAAAACAAATTAGATATTCTTGATTGTTTTTCGGATTGTGCTGTTTTAGAATAGCGCCATAGCTAATTTTGCTGGCATCTGTCTCAACAATCTTAAACCACTTAGGATTTGCAAGTGTGGGACAAGGTAAATGTTGGACATTCGGCTTAATTTTTTGAACTGCATATGTATGTTCAGTAGTCCAAGGACTATTAGCGTGTGATTACACTTGAAAAGTGTAATTACAAACTCCACATTTTGATACTCATTAATGCATTTAAGTAGTTAATTTCAAAATTTTATCGTTATTTTATTATTTATAGTATTTTTTCTTAATTGCAGGTAAAAGGGGAAAATACGTGAGATTAGCAGTGTTGAAAATGGCTTCTGAGGAGGAAAAAATGGTCCAAAGTTCAAGATAGTTGAAGTGGTGTGCAGCTGAAGTTCCAGCTCGACACCTTGTCAGTATTTGGATCATAACTTTTCACTCACAACTCAGATTGACCTGATTCGTTTTGGGTTGGAAAGAACACTCAAAGGGCTACAACTTTCGTGCTTTAGCCGAAGCCTGAATCGATCGTTTTCAAGGTCAAAATCACAGTGAAAGTTGAGGACAGAAAGCTGTCAAAAGCAGCAAATGAGAAGCAGAACTTGAAGAACAAAGTTTCTGTGGTCCGGACCACCTGCCAGACGGTCCGGACCACAGTGTGTTATGCGCGCGCGGCTTCACTCCGTCTTTTAGGGTTTTCTTTACAACTTATTTATAATCTCTGCTACATGGCCGACCCAGGGACGTTCCCTTTTGATTTTGCACCTTCAATTGAGCGTTAGAATAGAATTTTGAGAGTTTTTAGATTAGTTTTTAAGCTTGGATGCGTGGATTCATGGTTTTCGTTGGAGCTTCCATTGTTGTCTTTGTAGTGATTCTTCACCCCGTTTTATATTCGCTTTACGTTGTAAGTTGCACTTTAATCTATTTCATTTTATTTCGATTTGTTTCGTAATATCATGTTTTGCTTGTTTCAATTTTCTTTTCGTATGATTGAATGCTATTTTATTATTTTTAAGATGCTTAAAGCAGTCGTAGCGTAAAACTCTAATCTTGATTCAATGAATCAAGAAATGGTAGTTCACGAAAAGCATTGGGGTGTTCGTAGTCTCTTCGCGAAGGTTGCGAAACCTTTTTCGAAAGGATTTACCTTTCAAAATCTATTTTTCTTCTGTTCGAAAACATTCGAATACGAAAATTCTTAATCAAATCCGTGTGAGATCACTGGTATAAATTTTCGTAACCAAATTTCAAATACTTTTGAATAGAATTAAAAATCAGATTTTATTAATATTTTGGTATTTAATTGAGAAACTCTAGGAAACAAAGGTCTTTAACCATATCCGCTTGAGATCACTAGTACTGACCTTTGATTATAACATTTTCAAAACTTTTCAATTTAAACCTGCGTTTTCAAATAAACACACCCCAAGGCGAAGTAGTAAACTACCCGGACTTGACGTTGAATCAAGATTTTACTAGTATTGAATTTCAATCCAATTTAATTTTAATTACAATAGAGTAATTTTGAAGTTGAAAGTGTTTTGTTGATTTTATTTTAAAATTTTTCCATCTCATTTGATTCCCTTTAAAATTCTGAATGTCCTATTTAGTTTAATTTGAACTAGTTTAAATTGAACTTGTCTTTAATTTTATTGAATACTTAAACTAAGTAATCATAAACTTCAAAATTTAATTCTCTTTAGTTTTAAAATTCAGTCCACATCCTAAAAACTTAAACACATTAGGCTCCCTGTGGAATTCGACCTCGGACTCACCGAGTTTAAAACTACGACTACCCTCTTGCACTTGAGAGGTAAAAAGCCCGAACACAATTTAGGGTCGGTCAGCGTGTTTCTTAGATAAACGAGCATAAAAAATGGCTGCATCAGTAGCCAAATCTTTGTAGTAGTCTGAAATATAATTTAGACTACCCAGAAATCACTGTAACTACTTTAGATCAGTTATTTGGTCTGAAAATTTTGAAGCAAATTCAATACTTCTAGCAATAGGACTTATATTCCCATGTTCAATGTTATGTCTGAGGAAACGAACATTGGTTTGGAAGAGTTTCATTTTTGAAAAAGAAATAACCAAACCACTTCGTTTAATAATCTCCTTGAAGATAGAAAGGTGTTTGAAATGTTTTCCAAGTGTTTTAGAAAGATGAGTATATCATCAATGTATACCATCTAAATTAGTATAAGGGGTGAATTAGAATTCATATGTTCTAAATTCAGAAGGGCATTTTTCAAACCAAATGGCATAACGTTCCATTCATAATGTCCAAAGGGGAAAGGTGTTTGAAATGTTTTCTTCAAGGGTTTTAGAAAAGATGAGTATATCATCAATGTATACCAATATATAATTAGTATAAGGGGTGAATATAGAATTCATAATGTTCTAAAATTCAGAAGGGGCATTTTTCAAACCAAATGACAGTAAAACCAATTTTATAACAGTCTTTTCTTGGACTTGGATTTGCCAATATCCAGATTTTAAGTCGAATTTTGAAAATATTTTGGCATCATAGAGACGATGCAAAAGGTTCTTTTTATTAGGTATAGGATATCTAATCCATTTCAAAACATTATTCAAAGGTTTATAATTTATAACTAAGCAAGGAACACCGCGTTCCTTTTCAGCTGCGTTATTTACATAAAAAGCAGTACAACTCCATGGAGAGTGCGAAGGTCGAATTAAACCTTTTTCAAGTAAAGAAAAAATTTCTTTTTTACAAAATTCTAAATAATCTAGATTCATTTGGCTAGGACGGGCTTTAGTGGGAATTTGATTCTCATTAAAACTATCCTCATAGGGAAGAAAAACAGAGTGCTGTTTTCGATTCCAAAAAATATTAGGAATATCAGAACAAATTTCGTGAAGAAATTCATCTTGAAGTTTTAAAATCTTTTCTTTGAGAAAAGGTTGTTTCAAAGATTCTGAAATAGTCATTGATTGAATTTCTAATTGGAGAAAACGAATTTGTTGATGTTTCAAAACAACATGCTCTAATTCATTGAGAAGTAGAGTTTGAGGTTCAGTTATAAACTGAAAAGAAAGAGATTTATTTTTATACTGAAAATATATTCCATTGGAGTCAATTTTAGAAATTAGCATAATTTTTCAAAAAAAAAGGAGTTCCGAGAATTACATGTTGAGACAAATTCTTAACAAGTAAAAATTCAATAGGAATACAAATATCAGAATTGCAAACAGAAACATTTGTTAATTTATAATTAACATGCAACTTATTATTGCTAGCAGAAGTAAGAGATTGAGTCGTTTTTTTCAAAATAGTTCGTAGGAACTAACCCTTCATTGATGCAATTTAAATCTACACCACTATCCATTAAAGCAATAAGATTTTTAATAACATAAAATTCATTTATAATAATCTTAATTTTTACTAATCATTTTTGAATGGTAATCCCTTTTAACTGATATAAATAGGGTTGATTATCTCCCTTAGAGGAAGAAACAGGAGAACTAGTTTGACCAGCTTCTAGACGTAGAAGTCTTTGTTAGGTATGGTGAGATTCTGTTTTGAGAGCAGTAATCTCAGTTTTAAGAAGATTGACCTCTCGCTTAAGGTCCTGAATAGACACAGGTTGAAAGGATTGTAGAGGGTCTAAACTAAGACGTCTAACTACTTCCTTCATACTATAACCTTCTGGTTTATAACTAGAGGAATGACCAGATGGTTCTATAATAGAGGTGAGAATTTATCTTTGGAGTTTTGGATTCTGGATCTTAAAGGCCAGAGTGATCAAGTCATCTTGATCTTGGGTCAAGACAGAAATTTTCATCTTTTGCATAGCTGCTATGGTAGTATCAATTTCACTAAAGGTTTTACAATGACAGTCAGACTACAAGCTATCACTAGAATATTCGTATTCTAGAGGTTCTTGATTGGTTTCATATTCTGAAGGTGGATTGGATTCTAACACTAGAGCTAGAATTTTCTGCTTAGAGTCTTCATCTATATGAAGCTCTTGGATTTTTTTCTTAAGAGAACATTTGTTGGCAAAATGGCCTAATTTTTCGCATTTCCAACATCTAATTGAAGTGCGAGATCGTTTAAATCTAGACTTAGATCTAAAAGTTAGGGTAGAGGGCTTATAAAAGTCCTTTGGAGGTTTTCGTTTCCTAGTTTTGTAGGAATGAGGTCTAAACTTCCTAATCTTATGTTTAGAAGGTTTTGAAAACTTAGACTTAGGAATATCAAAAGCGCATTGATCGCAGAAATCACCCAGTTCCTTTCGTTCAGAAAGTCGCTGTTTATTTAATTGACTTTTGAGTTTAAGATCATTACAGAGAGCTAAACCCTCTTGCTCACAAAAGTAAAACAGTTTACCGTAGGTGAGATGTGCATAAGGTATGATAGTACTATTTGTAGCTAATTTGATGGATTGTCTAACTTTTTCGGCGAAAAGAGAAGGAAAACCATCAAAAAATTTAGATTTCCAATGGTCTGTACCAGCATCGCTTAATTGTACTACGCGTGCTAGGAAAGTATCCTTATACCACCTATAGTGACTTAAAGAATGGCACTTCAAATTCTGAAAAAGTGTCCTTATGGTTTCACTATTACTGGTTATTTGACCAGTAAAGTGTTCCATAATCACACAGATCAATGTGTAAACTGCATCTTCTTCGTGGATCGGAATTGTAGAAGACGACTGAGGGGTAACTACAGTCTCTTGTTTAATTTTGGTAGCGCGGAGAATTAGATCTCGTTGCTCTTCACTAAGAACATGATCCCACCATCCATGGAGGGTACCTTCAAACCTTGAAACTAGATTTAGGGCTGTTTGTCTGTCACTTATGCCATTAGCCTTTTGGACTGTGGCATAAATTGTCATACGATGACACTGTTGGAAGATGAGTCTATTAGACAGACCATCGATGTTCAAAGAATAGGCTTGACGAGGAGCAAAGGCTACTTGTTGAGTACCTAAGTCTTCTATTTCCTCATGGAGGACATCTACTGGCGTAGGTCTGGAATAGTAAAATTATCCTAAAGGCCGAGGTGTAGTTGTAGAAACTAACCGATTAATTTGCGGAAGATCAGGAGGTTTGGGCTCTATATCAGTTACAAACTCAGAGGAGGAAGATAGACTTAAAGTCTCTATCTTTAGGGTTCCAAACTATTGTTGGATTCGGTTGACTATAGATTCAACAGATAATTCGGGCTGTCTAAAACCTTCAACGGGTTCTAAAATTGACCGAATAATGGGATCTTTGAGATCAGGATTCTTAAAGGAAGTTGATCCTAAAGAAGTAGCAAATTTAAGAGTGGAAATCTGCTGTTGAACAGAGGCAAGATTTTGCTCTATTCGTGTAAACTGGGCACCTAGAGTACTCGTAAAGACATAAGAGTAATTAAGTTGTTTATACAACAAAATTATTTCTGGTAAAGCTTGGTCAGGAGGTTTGCCCACATAGGCTGTAGCTTCTAAGTGGAGCGATTGAAGAACTAAAGACTTAGAAGGGGGATGGACAAAACTTACGGTTCGGCCATCTTTGGTTTGCCAGTTTTTTTCCAAAACATTTATTTGTTCTTAAAGAGTTTGCAGGTAATATGGCAAAAATCAAGGGATAAAAAACTGAATTTTGTCAGTTTGTGCCAGCTCAGAGTAATACTGAATTTTATAAAATTCTCGTTGTTCTGGTGTAAAACTAGAAAAATACCAGTTCCTAAAAATTTGATTTCGAGGATCTTCAAAATCATTTGATAGGTGAACTCTTAAAGGGCTGCCTGGAGTTAAATCTAACTTACCTTGTAAGGTAAGTGTTCCTATATAGGAAGTATTATCCATCTAAGGTAATTGAAAACTCATCTCAGATGAAGTCGGAGAAGTAGGTCTCCTAGGAACCGAACTAGACTCTGGTTCCTGACGATAAACACCTTGAGGGATTTGAGAGGAAGATACTCTTAAACCTTGAATTTCTTCTAGAGAAATTTCAGAAGGAGGTTCGGACACTCTATAAGGAGGTTGAGACCTAATAGATCTAGAATCTACAGAAGATCGAGCTGGTAAAAACCTAATTTTGTTAGTTGGAGAGAAACTGATTTCTATATCTCCAGTTTCATGTTGGACTATTTGGTCTACTTCTTGCTGAGTTGGCTTTATTGGGTCAACTGCTCGTGGAAGAGTCCATTGAGAAGGAAATTGAATTTCATCCCATCTAAGGACTCGATTTGTGGCAAGATTAGAAGACAACAAATTTGTCTCAATAAAGACAGTTTGGCCTTTAAGGGTTATATGCTTAGCTCGAGGACATAAAGTTCTCAGAAGCTTAAAATAGATTCTATAGATTATGACTATAGTCTCTGATCCAGGCAAGAAATTATATCCATGTGTTTGAACTCTCAAACTTAAAGCTTTAGAGAGATTCCTATCAGTAAAGCTAAGGCTTAAGTTTGGATAGACATTAAAAAAGACTGGTCCATGACACAAATTCGTTTGAATCACTCCCATAAGTGATTCTTTCCAATCTCTACATCTAGAATCTGTAAGACTAGCTAGAAGAGAGGTATTGAGACCAGGTAATGTCAAAGGCTTAAAAACGCTCAAAATAACTTTTAATTATTTTTATTTTATGCGTAAATTTATTTTCTATTTTCTAAAACAAATTTTGAAAATACAAGTAACCAAACAGAAAGTGTGTAAAGTGCAAAAAATAAAAATAAAAAATCTAGGGCGGTAGAGTACAAAAAAAGAAAAAGAAAACAGCTTAAAACGCATTTTGTATTTTTTAAAATAAGAAAAACAATTCATTTTGTATTTCTTTAAAATAAGGAAAACAGTTTAAAACTCATTTGGTTACTTGTGTTTTCAAAATCTGTTTTAAAAAATAGAAAATGAATTTACACATAAAATGAAAAAAAAAAAAAAACAAAAAGTCATTTTGATGTAAAATGGGAAAAATCTCAAAATACGAAAAATAAAAAATGTTAAACTGAATTTGTTTTCTGTTTTTTATGTTATGAGGTTTTCAAAACATAAAGCACAAAAATAGATTTGCATTTTTAATTACCGAACACACTCTCTATTTTTTCTTTTTCTTTTTTTTTTTTTTTTTTTTTGCGCTTCGTTGTCTCTTTTTTTTTTCAGATTTGTCAAAACGCTGCCATTTTTGGTGAAACGCCTGCATTTTGGGCTACTGCTGCGGCAGCAGTAAAGCGGCTACTGCTGCCCCCCCGTGTCCGAATTTTAATCAATGACATGTTTTTTTTTAACTTAAAAAATGAAAATACATCTGAACTATTAAATTTTAATCTAACAGTCTAAACAACAAAGGTGACATTTTTTTATGCTAGCCCCCTTTTAAAAAGTAGGGTAAATTATACTTACCTCTCATTAGCATTCAAATAATTGCACTTAACATCCACAACATTTAAAAATTATACTTGTCTCTCTTATTTTAAAATATTATTAACATTGACATCTTTCTGATAGAATCAGTCATTACAACTTAATATAAAATGTCAAACTAATTAAAATTTTAAGTATTTTTCTTATTTTATCCCTCTCTCTCATCAGTTCCTTAACAAAAATTATCAAAAATTTTTGTTTTTACTTATTTTTATTTTTAGGGATTTTTGTAAAAAAAAATTAACAAAAATTTGAAATAATGAGTGATAAAATAGAAAAATACCTAAAATTTTAGTTATTTTAATATTTCTTTTAAGTTTTAATGATTGATTTCATCGAAAGAAACCAATGTTAATAACATTTCAAAATAAGAAAGGCAAGTGTAACTTTTGAATATTGTGGGTGTTAAGTGTTATTACTCAAATATTAATAGGAGGTAGATGTAATTTACCCTAAAAAGTATAAACACATTGATTCAAAATTAATATGATTTAATTAAATTTTAAAATAAATTAATTATTTAACATGTATATTAATATTCTAAATATTTAAATATAAACTAAAATAATTATGATTGTAATTTCGAAGACAACAATCATTTTATTTTTTTAACTATTTTGTGCATCTGTCATATTGAGTTCTTTTTATTGTATTATATGTTCAATATTACTAGTTTGCCACCCACTCAATCAGGACCAATAAGCAATGATCACGGGAAGAAATTTGGTTTAACTTTTTACAAAACTAATCAACTGAAATAGCTGGTGTGCCTTTAAAATTTGTAATTGGAAATATATGTACCTCCAAAATTTTAATTTAATTAAATTCTCTCCCTACATCATCCTAACTTTCTTGGTGTATAAATATAGACTCACAATATTATATTTTTACACCTTTATTTATGAATTTATTTTAGCAGCTTTGAATTTTTTCTATTAACTTGTAGGATTGAACTGTGACAAAAAGTCAAAATTTTAAAATAAAAAATTCATGAAAAGTAGGAAATTAATTGGTCAATCGAAAATTTATTCAAAAAGTGACACAAAAGAGAAAAAAAAATAAAGGAAAGAAAAAGAAGAAAATTGGGATTTGGGCCCAGGCCCAACTCTAAAGTCCAAACAAAATTCTAGATCTAATCTGACTTAGAAAAATAAAATAGAATAACAATTCATACCAAATCTCAAGTTTAAATATTTTAATAATTCAGAATCTCAATAAATGAGTAAAAATAGATAAAGTTTTACAAAATGAATTGAGACTAATTAAGTACTCTTTTATACCCTTTTAATTACCATCCCAACAAGCTACAACTTGATTTAGGTGAGTGTAGAATATTATATTTTTATATAGGATAGGGACAATGTCAAAGAAAAAATTTTAATGCCGGAGTTCATTTAATGTGTCTTTGGATTAATTAACAAAATTACTCTCATCTCCTATGTTACATAATTTAGATTCTGTCTCTATTTTTAATATCTCTCATCGTTATATATTCATTAATATCTCTTTCAAAAACTCTCCTTTCTCTCTCTCTCAAAAAACAAAAAACATCTATATATAATTGAATAATAAATTTCTTATTTTAATATAAAAACTATTAATGTACTATTAGATTATAAAATATTATTTGTAATATTTTATATAATATATTTAAATGTTTCTTATCTCTAAAAACTTTAAAAAAGACTCATCTCTCTCTTAAAAAAAAAAAAAAAAAAAAAAAAACTCACCTAACACCTACATTAATTCCTAAATCTAAAATCTATTCACTTAAGTCGGCTTAATTTATAAACTATTATTTTTTACTATTTATCCCATTCACAATCTACATAATCAAAATTAGCTAAATAAAATTAAAATAGTCAATTAACAACTTAACAAATAAGAAAATATTTATTATTTAATATTTGTGTGTTGTATATTTAATTTTATCTTTATATTTTCAAAAATTTTTTAATATATAAATAACAAATTTACATTTTAATGTTTTTATGACATTAAATTCGAAAATTTTGCTAAACTCATTCTAAATAATATAAAACTAAACTTAAACTTTAAAATATATAATTGAACTTGAAAAGATCACCATATTTATAGTTTTATATCACTTTTATAAATGTGTGGCAAGCCACTCCTTCAAACTTTTTTAATATTATCTAATTTTTGAGATTTTTTTTTTAGATGTATATTTAAGAGTAATCCTATTATATATATACACACAAAAGTTGAAAACAAAATATAAAAATCGAGTTTAATTTTTGATATATTGAAAGTGTAATAATTTTTCATACAAATAAATTTTGAAAAATAACATATGTCTATAGTTATTATTTTTATTTTTTATTAAATTATAAAATATGTATAAAAAAAGATTATATTCTTTAAAAAGATTAAAAAAATTTAATGCAAACAATATAATAGTAATATTATTTTTAATAAAAAATGTTTTAATAATTTTTGTTATAAATTATTATAATCAAAACTAAAGACAAATTTCAATTTTTAATAGTATAAATTTTTTTATACAATTGCATGCATTAAAATTTCATTAATCTATAAAAAAAAGTTTATTGTGATAAAAAATTTTTAAATATATTAGATAAAATATTAAAAATGATATTTTTATAATTTAATAGTATATTAATAACTCTTTTATTAAAATGAGAAATTTGTTATTCAAGATATTTTTTTTAAGAGAGAGGGAGAGAAAGAGAAATGGGTTTTGGAGAGAAATGAGTCTTTGAAAGAGATATTAATAAATAGATAATGATAAGAGAAATTAAAAATAGAAAGAGAATAGGATGGGAGATGAGGTTAATTTTGTCAATGAATGAAAAAAAAAAAAAAAAAACACATTCAATGGCTCTGGCATTAAAATTTTTGTTTTGGCATTATCGTTACTTGTTTATTTATTATTCATAAATATTATTTACTTTTATTGGAAGTGAACCAACTTCAGTTTTTTTAAACTAAAGTTAGGTTAGCACCGAATTTTACTCTAAAATTTTAAAAACTACAAAAAAAAAACTTTAAATTTTTCTTTACTACACGAATTACAAGACTGTAGCTTTTTTCCTTTTTTTTTTTAATTTTTACTTAGTCTTTTGCTACTCCAAACGTACTCTAGTGTTTTTTATGTTGGACTCAATTGCTAAATATGCTATTTTTTTAGTTTACATTTGTTTATAAAATAAATCTTTATCTATTTCTATTACTAAAAAAATGTTTTTCTCTTTCTTTTTCTCTTTTATCTTAATTCTACGTGACATGATTTAATATTCTCCATTCTCTAAATACTTTCTTCTCATTCATTCATAAAAAATTGACTTTTTTTTTTTTATCTCACATTGATAGATAAATAGAACTTTACTTTTTCTTTTGTGCATGGAGCCACCAGGATTATGACAAATGATCTTAATTAATATGAAAGTTCATGAATTCATGAAGGGTCCGTTTGACAACGCTATTGTTTTTCTGTTGTTGTTTTCTTGTTATCATTTTCTGTTTTGTGTTTTCTATTACCGTTTATTTTTTCTGAAATGAAAACAAAAACTGTATTTGATAATATAATTTTGTTTACACAAATTTGTAAACAAAAAATAGAAAACCTATTTGATAAACACAATTTATATTAATTCTTTTTAAAATTTTTTCATTTACAGAACAACCAAAAAACATTTTTTTGATACAATTACACTTTGACCCATATTATTTTTTTTTTATTTTTATCTCTACTCATTTGTAAAAAATTATATTTTTATTTTAGTAATTATAAATTAATTTTATAAAATTTTAAAATATTTTCAAACCTTATCAAACAAATTATTTGATACACAAACCTAAGAACATTAGTGTTCATAAAAGGTTCAAGCAAGGTATTAAACTAAAATCCAAACAGTTTTTTTTTTTTTTTTTTTTTTCAAACAGAGGTGAATGCATCTGCAGCTGCTGCCACAACCTCCTTCTCCGTCTCTGGCATGGTTGCCCAGTGACGGTTCCGTCATCGTCACTAGACCCTCAACGTCCGAGTTAGATTCCGAATCGGAGCGAATGAAATTCTAGAACACAAGGTAACTTGGGATAGATAATGGAGAAGCCAAAAGGATGAGGAGGATGATGCCTGCCAAATTGTGCAATTATGAGCTCAGTGACGTCGAATACCAAGAGATAAATGGTGACGATGACTGCGATGGTGTTGATGATTTTGAAATAGCGAGTTTCATCTTTCTGCTTGCCAGAGGCGGGATTTCGCGGAAGAAGAGAATGGCGGTGAGGCATACTAAGAGGGAGACGACGACGAGCATGATAAGAAAAGTTAAAGGGTTGTCGAAGAAGAGAGCTGTGCAGAGGTTATCGGAGTGGGGAGGCGGTCGGAGGCGAGGCCAGCAAGGAGGCCGAAGGCTTTTCTGACGTCTTTAGCGACAAAGAGGTTGTTGAGCTGGAGCTGGGTGAGGGCCATGAGTGACTTGAGGGCGTCGGAGTAGTTTGAGAAGCTGTTGTTGTTGCCGGAAATGGCTTGGACCCATATGGCAGTCACAAAACCCAACCATTTCCCGGCTGGAGTTGTCAAAGATATCCAGAAACCCATATAGGAAGACCAAATAATTTTTTGTGATAACTTCTGTTTATAATCTGTTTCCATGAAAAATAAAAAAACCAACAAGAAAACACCTTTGAGGCTATTTTCGTTTTTTGTCTAATTTTGACAATAGTTTTTTGTTTTTTTGACAACAAAAAAACGCAAACATTTTTATCCAACGCGTTTTTGTTTTCAGTTTTCAAAAATATGAAAACAAAAACAGAAAATAAAAACATTACCAAACGAGACATTATTAATCCATTATAGTTGGACCCATTTGCTTATTATTTTGTTATAGTTATAAAATTTGTATCTAAATATTAATTTAGGAAAGGGATTAGAAATTATCGAATATTACTTAAATTTAAAAAATTAATGCATTTTAAATTTAAAAAACACAAAAAATGCCTAAATGTTAGTATTAATAAAAATACCTACATATTAATTAGGTTTAGAAGTAATAGTTTTTATAAAAATTTAAATTTTTCATGTTGATAATTGGGTTGAAAAATTATTTTAATAATATTTTTAATTCAAGTTACTAATTAAAAAATAGAAATTTATGTCAACAATTTAACAAATGTTTTAAAATAAAAAAAAAAGATCAGCTCGATTAAGTAAATGAGATTTAATATATATTCTTGAGCCAAATTGGATTTTCAAACTGAGTCAAATTGAGATTTGGTAAAATATAAATTTTTAATACTTATATAAAAACTTGATTTTAATCAACTTTATCTACTTATTAGAATTGACATAAATAAAAAAATATAAATATAAAAAAATAATACAATAACTATCATTTGAAATTATACAACTTTATTAAAATAATTATAATATATATAAAAGTTTATTTTTGTCAATAAAAAATTATTATATAATCTTGTTCATTACACGGATCAACGTTAGTAAACTAATATAAAAATGTTTTCTTGCAAGCAAAGGTGATCATTTCTACCATGCTTTTTATTTACGAGGCATTTGGAGATATAATTTTTAGTATTTTTTGTCAAAAGTTACTAATTGTAATTTTTAACATGTTTAGTGAAGCAAATAATAATTCTTAGTAACTTTTTATAATTTTTAAATGTTTGATAAAATTTTTGGTAACTTTTAACATTTTTAGCTACTTTTAATAATTTTTAGACACTTTTAGCAATTTTTAGTGATTTTTGATAATTTTTGAATTGAGGAGTTACTATAACACAGTAGAAAAGTGGTAAAAGTTGGTGGTTTGCCAAACACTTAAACATCAAAAATTAGTAATTTCTTACTAAAAATTTTGCTACTAGACGCCCCCTTAGATAATTTAAATGGAATCTACTTTTTTTTTCTATTTTAATCCTTTAACATTGATTTATAATTAAAAATTAAAAGTTTTAAATAGAAAAATAAAAATTTACGAATGACATTGAAATTATAAGTTTTTTTTTTTTTTTTTTTTGGAAGGCAACGCGTGGCTAAACAACTGAGCGGCTGAGAAGAGAGAGAGAGAGAGAGAGAGAGGGGGGGAGAGGGGCATCAAAAGTTCAAAACCCTAAACCCCTCTTCTCCGTCGCATTGTGAATTTGGGATTTTTGAAAAAAAAAAAGTAAGTCTTTCGCAGAGGGAGAGGGAGAGGGAGAGAGAGAATCAGAGAGATGAATCACATAGCGGCAGCTGAAGAGCAAATTGTGACGGATAGGTTGAGGCGAAAACTGAACGAAGTAAACGCAGCCGCTCAAACCCAACTCTCTGGTGTTCAAGACCACGTCAATTTCACTCTTCAGGTCTCTCTCTCTCTCTCTCTCTCTCTCTCTATGTGTGTGTGTGTGTAGATATTTACGTGTGCTTGTTGTGTAATGGTTGTTTTGATCACTGCAGCAAGCGTACTTCAAATGCGCTTACGAGTGCTTTGACAAGAGGAGAAGGCAAGAGGAGATCAACAATTGTGTAGAGAATTGCAGTGTCCCAGTCCTCCAAGCCCAGAATCTGGTTGAGAGTGAAATGTCCAAGTTTCAAGTAAAGTTTGTTCATTTTTCGATCTTGGTTGAAACTTGAAAAGTTTTCAGAGTAATTATGTGACAGCCATTTTTATTATTGCTTGAATTTATCGGAATCTACTCAAATCTTTGGCCTTAGGTGTTCCCTTGTTCTGTTTGAGGTCTAGTTTTTGTATCACATGCAAATTGTTGATCTATAGGTATGCTTATGGCTCCCTAACATATTTTAATTTTGAGAAGCATGCGACTTGTAGTTGGAAACTGTTGTTTATGAATATAAAAAAATGTAAGATTGCTAAAACTTTGATAGCTTCAATTATTTTGAAAATAGGGACAGTGCAAAGGAATTGGAGACAGAGTGAGTGAGAGAGATCATGGTGAAGTCAAGTTTTGGGGCAATTCTGTGGTAATCATAGAGAAGAAAGAGAGAAATGTAGGGGTATAAATAAATTAAGTTGTTTACGAACAGTGCAGACTTGGCCAGACAATTGGCTTATTTCAAGTTTTCAACTAGTCTATTTGCTAGTAAATCAAAGCCATTTATCAAGCTTGTTTAGCAAGTAATTTGGCTTGGTTTGGCTTGTGAATATGAACATAACAATAGCAAGATGTAAGCTCCTAAAATTTTTATTCCCTTCTCGGTAATTCAATATGTATAATCATATATACCAGTGGTAAAGTATTGTTAAAATATGATTCAATCATGTTACTTTACATAGATTTGTTAAATTTTTATGTGAGGTGTGATAGAATTTGTTAGTCTTACATTTCATTTGATGGAAGTTTTTAACATCTTGCGTGTGAGGTGATGTGATGTCACATACATTTAGACAAACTTTCGATCTTTTTTAGTTTGACCTTTTAAAATTTGAAGATAAGGCAAAAGAAAATTTAGCAAACGCATAACAAAAGACATCATTGACAAGTTGATCTTGAAAGTCTTGTTTAATTGCAAAACCAGGTATGGTTGCAAATATCCGAGTCTTGAAGGAACACTAAACTAAGCTTGAATGTCTGAAATTTTAAGCTAAGTGAACTTGAGCAGATTGATGCAAATTGGTAGGTTGTGCTACTCGAGAAATGTGGTATGAGGATTATGGATGTATAGCATTTGTAAGTTGTTGAGGAAGTGGAATGTGGAATTTTTTATGGAAAAATGGCAAAGAAATCTATAATTGGCTTTAAATTTGAGGAAACTTTATATTTTGTGAAACTTTTTATATTCCTTTAATACCTTTCATCTACCCACTACTTGAAGGGATTTGCAGAGGATCTTTCAAAAACTACCATTGTAATAAGGTACATGACATGAATACATTAATCCAAATAGAGTAAGCTCACCTCAAACTTCCTTGACTTAGAGCTTTCCCAATTTAGGCCATCCTCCCCATCCCTAATTTTTGAGCAATTAATTAATTGCTAAAACATACCGTATATCCAGCTTTTAATTGGTCTAATAAAATGTTCGTGAGCATGATTTTCTTCTGTGCATTTTTGGAGCTACTTAAGAATTTACCATTTAGTAGCTTAGCAAGTGTGGATATGCAGTAGCCATGATACATGGTTATTGCAATTATTTGTTTTAACTGAAAAAGATTTCTGGATCAGGGTCAACCAGATAATATCTGCCCTTGGAACAAATATAACCACCACTATTGTTGCTTTTCTTTCATATCCTCGTGGAGCTTTTTGTCAAATTTTATTCTATTTTGGAATTAACGCTGATATATTCTTGAACTTATTTTCCATGTAAAGCTATGTTTGGTTGCCAACGGGAATGGGAACAAAACAATAACATTTGGTACATTAAGGAATTGGAATGGTAGTTCCTTTTGTTAATGTTAGGTACATCTGAATACATTTGGGAATAAAATGAGAATATGAATTGAAAGGCTAAATTAGCCATTTCTTTTGAGAACACATTAAATTAATTAGAGCAACTTTGTCAATTTACCTTTTACAAAGACTTTTGCCTTTTGGGGATTTTCAAATATCAGATCGGACACCAGAACTTAAAATTCTGCAAATATAGGAATTCCTTATTCAAATTTCCTTGATCAAAGATCAAACAGCATGGAAATTCCCTAGTTAGTCGGAATTCCCGTTCCGGTTCTTGAATCCAATGTTCAACGAACATAGCATAAGTGTTCTCATACCGTATATGAATTGTTTTCAAGCAGTTATGAAACTAATACGGATTATTTAAACATTATTTCTGACGCATTCAGGAAAGGCTAAATAGGTCTCTGATGGTCTGCCAAGACAAGTTTGAGGCAGCGAAGCTCCAACAGATCAGAAGCGATGCAATGAAGGACTTGGAGTCATGCGTTGATCAGGCAGTGCAAGATAACATCAAGACTCTGCCACATATTGTTGGAAGATTGAAGTCCTCCCTTTCCATCAGCGAATAGAGCAACATGTAAGTGTTTGGTTTCTTCCACTTTCAGTAACTTATATGTGGATTTTTTTTTTTAAATGAATTCTTGACCTAATTGCAGTGATTTTTTGGAGCCAGAAACATGAAGAGAACCATATTCTGATTAATCTGATGCCATAAATTATAGACTTCGATTGGTTGAAGTTCTGTAATGTGGTGAGTTATGATTTTTTTGTTAAGTAGCAATTGCAACTTATACACATGTTTCCATGGCAGTACTTGGAGTTTTGGTTTTTCATTTTAATTATGTTGAATCTGAAATACAAAGGTTCAGAAAGGGTAGTCCATGAGCACTATCCTTGGGAAGCTTTACTTCAAATATGGAATGTAATGAACAAAACTTTATTATTTAATAAAAAACAATGCCATTTGAAAAATACAATGGGCAACATATTATGGATTCTTTCTGAGGTAGTGATTTCTCACGAAATCAAGGGACCATTTGTTGGAATGTGGGATCTATGTTGATATTTGAAGACATTTTCAAATTCATGTTATGTTTCAATGTTTTTATTGGGTAGATTTTGTTATGAAAAACCTACAAAGGAATTTTTTTTTAGTGTTTGAATGGACATTTGGAGTTGTGATTGGCTTAGAATGTTGTTACTTTTTATTTTATATTTTTAAGTAAATGTAGTTCCAAAAACTACATAGCACAAGATATGTGTAGTTTGCTGACAAGGGCAGACAATATTTGGTGCAAGAGTACAAAAATACATTCCACCGCCATATTTTTATGCGAGTGTTTATAGTGGGAATAAATTAATGTTTGGTCATTGGATTGGAGAGAATTTAATTAGGACAATTTTGTTAGGTTGCGTTTTATTTGTAAAAGTGTTAAACAGCAAAAATTGATGCTAATTATTTAATGAGAATTGTTTAAATAAAATTTTGTTAATTTGGATAGAGGTTTTATTATAAATTTGAGTAGTTTAACATTGAACTTAATTTGCCCGATATGAGTTTTGAGATTTCATTGGGCTCGTGAAACAGGTGTGGGAAAAAAAAAAATTGCCCCGTGTGAGTTTTGGCTTGCGCATGGGATGGTAAGTTTGGGTTCTGTCTGGCTCAATTGCCCGGAATGTTTCTTAACTAAAATTAGTATATATTTTATGTGGTGGGTCAAGTTAGGTTGAGGCTTGATTAAAATGCATTGTACCATTGGAAAAGACATCGGGCTTGGGATTGATTAGCTATAATTTGACGGGATGGATTTGAAATTAACTCTCACTTATGAATTTTCTGAATTAATTATATTTTAATATAACTTTATATCAAATCAATATCCAAAAGGGCCCTTATTAATATTTCGGAGCAATCCCATCATGCCCTTTTTCCAAACTCATGACTTTGTTTGGATTTTAACTTAGGGCTTGTTTGGTTTGTTAAAAAATATTAAAAATTTCTAAAAATTTTTAAAAGGTATTTACTTTTTATCTTATTGTATGAATTACGAATTTACAAATTATTTTATTTTATCTTATTTTTTATTACTCTAAACGCATTCTTAATAGATTTGAGATTAAATTGCATTAAAATATAAGTAACAGAGTTAGTTTGTATAATGATGCATATAAGTTTTTAATGAATATTGTCTTTTAGGTATTTATTTGTAATTTGTTATTTTCTCTTTCCAGAAAATCTATCTTTTATTATTAGTCATTCAGGGACATTAATATGAGCGGTTGCATTTCTAACAGGAATATGTGATTGTAATACTTTCGAGGTTATCAGTAAATGCATCAAGTAACGTAATTAATTTGCAATACTTTGTAAACAAACAATTTTCTGAATTTCAAGGTCACATTGTTTTGTGTGTGATTCAAAATGAGATTGTGTAGAATTATACTAATCAATATCCTTAGGATCATATGTTGGGGAAATATTATTATTTTTTTCTAATGAGGGAATATTGACTCATCAAATTGATGATCTTCAAATCTTATTTTGAAAACATCGCCTGTTAATGGCTCAAGGTATTGAATAACAGAATGTGAATCAAAACCAATATAAATACTAACACGACGTTGTAGTCCTATTTTGGTACGTTGCAATGGTAAAATAAGAAACATATTCAACACAACCAAAAATCAGAACATTATATATATATATATATAGAGAGAGAGAGAGAGAGAGAGAGAGAGAGAGAGAGAGAGAGAGAGAGAGTTGTAAGAAAAGTTTCTGGACGCGATACCAAAAACAAATCCTGCATGTTAACATCTTACCACGTTGGATGTATATAGAAATAGCACTCGATAACGTACATAAACGTGAATTTCCACAGGAGATTTTTGACTGCCTAATCACACACACACAACTTGCACTTCAAACTTCTTATATGAAGTTTTTCTTATTATATGATCATACCAATAATTAGGCTTCGGCAATTAAGTTGAGGCGAGTTTGTGTGGGTTCCCCCAGCATACAACAAATCCTTTAATTCTGATATATGTAGTTCGTCGTACGCAGTTCGCGAACCCACGCCAAACAAAACCTTACCTAGATCTTAGCTTCCCTATTGAAAATCCAGCTGAAAGGAATATTAACCGGTGTGTGGTCACCCCTTTGTTGTGTTTTCTCCTCAATCCTCCTAATCTTCGGACCCAGCTCACAAACAAAATCCTGAGCCCGCCGTCCCTCGCCGGAAAGTCCAGTGAGCTTCTCGACGTTCCATTTCCGGACCAAATGCTCCAATATATCGGCGTAGTCGCTGGCAGTGTAGACGCCGGTCCTCCGAGCAACCCCGGAGAAGTGATTAAAAAGATTGTGGTCTTGGCCGTCGAACATGAGGTGGGCTGGCATTGTGATTTTCTTCTTCATCATGTCGGAGAATGCCAGTACGCTGGTGTCGGGATCGATTTCGAAGAGCTTCTCCATTACCTTGGTGTAGGCAATTTCGTGGCGCTTCTCATCCGACGCAATTGTGCCGCATATCCGAGCCAGGTTATTGTCACCGTAGTGCTTGGCAAGCCTCGCCGTGTTACTGTGAGATACAAATGTTGCTCTTTCTTGAAATGATGTGTAAATGAACCCCGGGAAAGGGAAGGGTTGTTTTCAATCCGAATATCCTATACACGCACACACAGATATATAGGTTGAGCGATGAGCAAATAACAGTAATTTGCTTGAACAAATACTTTAAAAACAGAGTGGGAAAATTACAAAAATTCAAAGTGATCAAAAAGTTTATAAAGCGAGTTGGGACACAAATATTTACAGAATGAAAGTGTAGTTGGTGACTTTTCATTCAATTAGGAACTATCTAAATTTGTAACTCTCGCACTTAATGCACACTTTCTTGAAATTTGAGAAATTAGTTACAAATTTTTTTATATTTAGTGCCTAAAACTAAATTTGTAGTATGTTCATTATGTATTTTAGAGTATTTAAAAAGTATATATGAATTCAATTTTCATGGGATAAAGATGTAATATATCCCATTTTAAGGTGTTCAAGCTTCACAGACACGCCCAATTTTTCACAACTAAACTTGGTTATGGATATTAGATTTTTATTTTTGGGAAAGGATGGTTCCATTATTGTTTAGTGTTGAATTACCTTAACCTTCGTTGACATTTGATCTCACCTAGAAAGCATAGACACATTTGCGACAATTTTTTTTTGGGGGGGGGGGGAAATAAAAAAAAGGATACGAACATGAAAATAGTACAATAAATATTCTGAGTGACTTATATATTTTTTATTAGTTATAAATATGAACATTACATTTATTAAATAAATTAATTTAGTAATTAATACCTAATTCATACATAAGTTTTTATGATTTTAGAAAATTTTAAATTTAAATTTAGTAGCTACCTACTAATTAACTATTAAAAATTAATTTTTCTTGTATTTAAAAAAGTAACTTTTTAGTAGTTAATTTTTTAATTTTTTATTAATTTGACAATTTTACCCTTCAGATTTGAAAGAAATTTAAACTGTAAGTAATTTTAATCATTTTAAAAAAAAAAAAGCTTAAAAACTTAGGTATCATTTGATATACTTGTTTTGAGCTTTTTTTTATTTTACTTTTTTTTAAATAAAAAAATAACTCAAAATACATTTGATCACTTATGTTTTCAAAATTAGTTTTAGAAAATAGAGAATGAATTTACAAATGAAATACAAAATGATAAAAAGTCATTTTAAGCGTTTTTAATTCAAATAAATAAAATCTCAAAACACAAAAAAAAAAAAAAGTATTAAAGTAAATGTGTTTTTTTTTCTTTATTTTGAAAATTTTAAAATATAAAACACATGAAATAAAAAATATAAAACAGAATATAAAAATATAAACTAAATGCCAACTAAGTAGTCAGGAGCTACTAAAATGGGTTGCCAAACTAGGAACTTACCATACCACGCCTAAGCAGATAATGGATCGTCTTCTCAACTTTTCCCATGTCAACTCGACCAGAGAGATAGAGGTACTTGTTGAGAAGGTCACCGTGCCTGTTCTCTTCAGCTGTCCATCCCCTTATCCAAACAGCCCAAGGATTGGGGCTCGACCCCGTTCCGCCTCCAATGCCATCGCACATATTAAGCATCGACTGGTACGTCGGAACGGCTTCTTATGTGATCATGTCTCCCACCAACACCACGTAGAAATCGTCCGGAATCTCCTTCGCCCTCTCCCTCAGCTCCGCCACTTCCTCCAAGAATCCGTCCGACGAAGGATCGGGCAACAAATTTTGCGGTTGCCAGCATTTCTCGACTGGTTTTAGGTGAATCAGTACATTCACCCTGGTCCAATCCTCCATGGATTTGAAGATCTCCAGCTTTTCCGGAGGCAAAGAATGAGTTACCTGAGCACGGGGCTGCCTGTAAGAAAGGCTTAAAGGCTTCTTGTTCTGATTGTCGAGCTCCCTAACCCTAATGTAAAGAAGATACATATATTGTGTACATATAAGTATATACATATATATCAGTCGTAACATATGAAGATTAGCTAATGTTTCAACATCAAATAAATATAATTGGTGCTTACGTAACAATACACATTCTCTTGGTTTTTGCATGGTAGTATCATTCTTTTTTAATAAAAATACTCCACTTGATTTATTATTATTATTATTATTATTATTATTATTATTATTTATTAATTATCAGGGACGTGGTTTGGGGTGTTTATAATGGATTTGAGGCTGATATGATGTGAGTTGGGGAATTACGAGACCAGAGCCGTTAGATTAAACATCAAAATTATGGGTTTACTATTGTCATACTGATATTGAAACTGATGTCAACTTCCTTTTTTGTTTATAATACCCTGATACTTGGAGCAGAAGAAAAGAAAAGAACAGTCTAAGAAGAAACATTACTCATCTCCCTGTTTACGAGAGAAGATAAAGCTAAAAGAAGAACATATAAACTCCCGTAAGTGAAAGAAGGAACTCACTTAGAACTTAAGGGACTAGCGGAAGCCATGAAAATCTTGGGACTGGTCTGCTGCAAGAGAGCGCAAGAAGGAAGCTTTTGAGATTGAAAAGCAACGGACTGGAATTTGATCGCAGTCATTCGTCTAACCCTTTGGCACGATGATCTTGGCAAAGAGAAATAAAAAAGATATGGGAATTGAATGAGAAAACTGATCAAGGAGCCTGCTTACAGCATAGACCGGAGTGACAATGCTTGTTGCCTATTTATGGCCCAAACAATTACTTAGGGGGGCAAGAAGTTGGTTAAAATTAAATTACTGAATTTATGAATTGAACTATATATTCTCTATCTAGTTAATTCAATTGATTAATATTGATTTCTGATTTAGTATCCAAAAAAAAAAAAAATGAAACCGAAATATTTCAAGTCTGATCATACTGAATAATTTTTTAATTTAATTTGATTAATTTGATTTTATTTTATGAAAGTTGAAATTCTTTTATTCGATTACAAATTTATAGTCACCCAATTTCTTCGGGCAGCTTACTAATAGTATTTATTGTGATAGGTAGTACTATTAAATTGGCAAGTAGCTAGCTGGCATCCCATTTGTCATTTGCCAAAATTTTTTCATTCTCAGTCTCAAATTAGACATGCAATGCAGTAGATGGAGGTATAGGCAAAGAAGGTGAAACTTCAATTTATGAATTAACTGGAGGATCATGAAGACTATTCATGTTACGACAAATTATATATGCCTAACCCGTGACAGGACCATTTGTTATTAATTAAGGCTGTATTTATGTCCTTTGAGACAACTCATGATTCAGTAGTAACATAATTAAATGCAGTTGTGGGGTAATATATTGTTATAAACCGGCCAAATAAGCCACTGCTTTCAGCTAACTCCTTAATGTAAAAGTAAAAATTTTAAATAGTTGTATAAATGACTTACTACAAAACGGATAGCGATAAATCCCCCTGTATATATATATATATGTATGTATAATGTCTTAATTTTCATATTAGGGATTATTTGGAGTCCTAACCAAGTTCAAAATTTTCAAAAAATTTCAAATGTTTTAACTTTTTCAAACATAAAAAAATTACAACGTTTTTAAAAAATTTGTCAAAATCCATTGAAACAAATAATTATAACGCATTGAAATGGATTTTACCAGATTTTATAAGATTTTTTAAAAAGTTGGACTAATATTTATACCAAAAAGTTTCACAAAACTCCAAAAATTTTTAAGGTTACTCAATAAAATTTTGTCACATGTCACTTTATATAATTTTTAACAATTTTATATCAAATCAAACACAAATATCAAACTATTATTCAAAATAACTTTTTACACTCTAAATTTTAATAAATTTCACTTATGATTTTTTTTTTGAGTTTTTTTTTTTTTTTAAACTCCAAACTGGCCCTTAATTTAAAATATACAATTTGATGTCATCAGCTTAACTACCATTCATATAATAGAGATCATAATATTGGTTAATTATTGAGTTACAGCATGCATGCATGGTCAAATATTATATATGTACACACATATCAGTACTGCATCATGAATGTGATGATATTCTCCTATAACATGACACATATATGCACACACACACATATCAATCTCATTTTACATATACATATATCAATGTCATTTTACTTAGGGCAAGTTTGCAGTAAAAATAATGCAAAAAATTTTTATAAATCTCTATAAAATTTTTCCTACTTCAAATTATATAAATCTCCATAAATCTCTATAATATCTACAAATCTTTAAAAAATCTATCCAAATTTTTAAAAAATTCTTTACAAATGATCAAATAATCTCTATTAAAATACTTTTGAACTTGTTTAAATGAAACATTACCAAAACTCATTCGAGGTTCAAACGAATTTTAATTATTTATCTTTATCTTTTTGTGGTTTGTTAGTTATATTCTAACTACCTAAGAATAATTTAAATTTTATTTTATCTCAATTCTTATAACTCTAAACGGTGTCTCAGTATCATAAGTATTGATTACTCAATGCATATAATAAAAAATTACGAGCTCGTGATGACAAATTTAAAAAAAAAAGAAAAAAAAAACCGGCGTGTCAAAAAAAAGTCGCAAGAACTTACGCAGTGGGCATATATAAAAACAAAGCCGGCCCGTTAATCAAGGGAAGTTAATAATTAGATCAATATATATTCTACAACTTAGAGCACGTTAGAGTGCTACGTGCTATGTAAAATTTTCCGGTGGGAAGTTCCTGCGGCGGAAGCAACGCCAGCCGAGCACCGACCTCCGCAGCGTCGTCGGGGGTGTGAGAACCCTTGCCCCGAGTCATGGAGGTCTGAGTATAGCCGGGGCAGAAGCAATTCACGCTCAAACGCCGCCCTTGGTAGCGTTTTGCCAAGACCTTTGAGTAGGCGTTTAGGGCCAGCTTGGACACTGCGTAATCCGTCCATATTTCCGGCCAACCTTGGCTCTTCCATGTTCCCGCCTTCACATTTTCGAGAAACAAATTGACCATCTTCTCGATTTGCTCCACGGAGAGCTTTTCCTCGTCTTCAAGTATTTCTCTCATCTTTGGATTTCTCAGTTTCTGCATTTGGGGAGTGACTTAGAAAATTAAAGAACTAATCACGCATCCATCATCAAAGAAACTATGAATAAATTCAAGTTGGAAAAATGCTCTTCTACTGAAATTTTTGTCCAGAAAATTATCTTATAATGATGTATATTGTATCATAGTGAAATACTTTATTTGAGCGCTACATTATGTGATACAATTCTCTAGTTAAAAATTTTAGTTTCTTAGCACTACTCATTAAAGTTAGGAGAAAAATATTTAAAAAAAAAAATGATTAAAATAGTGTTGCAGTCACAATTTTGTAATTAAAACATAACTTGGCGGGCATTTTTCTACAAAACTTAAGTTTTGGATAAATTCAACTTTTTCTTTACGTGAATAAGTCAGAGTTGGATCAACATTATATGATGTCGAGATTGTAAGATATTCAATTAAAATTGAGCAGATCATGTAAAAATAAATTTTAAAGTTTATTTTTATTATGAATCATTCAATTTTGATTAAACACTTTGCAATCCATTATCACATGGCAGGCATTAAAAGTAATGTTGCCTTCTCAAATCCCTCCTATTTAAGTTTATGAATTTTGTTTTTCATTTTTCTTAAAATATGTAATTAATTAATATACCAAAAAAAAGTTATCAAAAGTAAAAAGAAAATTAAATTTTCTTGAAAAAAATCATACACACATATATATACTTACATATATATATAAAGGCTAAATGGCTTATTTATTATAAACATATAGAGGGGCAAATAAAGAAGTTTAAGAACACAATATATGAGTTGGAAGGGAAAGAGATAAGCTGCTTACATTTACGTGGCCAAGTCTGGAGCTAATGTTAAGTATGCGACTGCTGGAGGCCGAGAAGCGAAACAAGGGCAAGAGTGAGTCGGTGAGCAACTTTGGTCCATTGAAATTAGTGTTAATCACTGTCTCAGCATGCTCGACGGAGTTCTCATGGATGTCATTAAATGACACTGCCGCATTGTTTACCTGATGATCAGTGCGTATTAAAATAATTAATTAAATCAAATAACATCGATTCGTTAAAATTTCAAATTGAAAGAAGAGTATCTATACACTTTGCCAATGTAACTAGTAAACGTAAATTAATATGATGATAATCAAATTTTGTAATGCAAAATTTCCTAATTGTTATTATATATATATATATATGAAAACATATTCAATTTTTCGACCATATCCCTTAACCAATTGCGAAAGAGACTTTGAATCTTGTGTGTATACATCAGTACGTTTTTTATATCCCTTAAATCACTTTTTCCCCCCTTTTTAACGCTTTTTTTTTTTACCAATATTTTGTTTTTTCGTTTAGTAATTTTTAAGTATATTATTCACACTCATAAAAAAATTACAAAAAAATTAAAAACTTTATTTACAATAAAAAATTAGTTTTTCTACAAAAATTAGATTTCTTTTTTAACATATGTGAATTTTTCTATTTTGAAATTTTTTTGTAATTTTTTTTATGAATACGAATATCAAGCTTAAAAACTACCAAAAAAAATCAAATTTTGATTAAAAAAATAAGAAACTAAAATCAGCTAAAAAAAAAATAGTTTTTCATACCCAAATGTCAATAATAAAAAAAAGTTTATATATATTAATTTCCAATACTAATCCCACATAAAATCAAGATTTTGTGGCATCTTTACAAACTCTATATCATCCGTGAATTATATATATATATATATATATGTTTTAAAAAGCTATATTTTTAATTTAACCTAATAGAACTACACTAAATATTACAAATTCCTCTCTATATGTAGAGCACACATTAAAAAAGTACATCAATCTCTCTCTCTCTCTCTCTCTCTCTCTCTCTCTTCCTAGAGCATTCAATATGATTCATGTATGTTCCTCTCTACCATATAATTTACAATATCTCCAGTGTATGAATTACACCAAACCAACCCTTTTAATATATATATATATATATATATAACAACGTCAACTCTTAGAATACATATACATATGAATTGTAAATTAGGTGACAGCTATATGATAATAGACAAACCATTAAATTCATATAAATTAAACATGTAGAATCGGAGTTCTATTAAAAAAAAAAATTGATCTGTTTATTCCATGTGAGGAGCAATGAATGCATTGACGTAAATATTTCATAAAAAATGGGATGGTGGGAAGAAGATGAGAGAGAGCGAGTTAATTAATTACCAGGATGTCCAACGCTTGAAATCTCTGTCTGAACCACGAAACGAAGGATTTGATCGAATCCAGATCAGACACATCAAGCCTGAAGAAGTGCACATCATGAAGTCCCATAGTCTTCCTGAGAGTCTCCGCTGCCTCGAGTCCCTTTGCATTGTCTCTTGCCGTTAAGATTACTGTCAATCCCAGCTCTGCAAACCGCTTGACCAGCGCAAATCCGATGCCCTTGTTCGCACCCGTCACGATCACAACTGTGTCATTGGACCACCATCTGCACCTTCCACGCTCATCCATAAGATATACATACATATATATATGCACATATGTGTATGTATGCTTATCTATGTCTGTAGAGGGGGAGAGAGAGAGGAGGAAAGGGAATTACCTGTTGGAAGAGAGGGAACTAGGAGAAGAGGAATAGGTATCCGGTTCCTTTGATTCCATTTGGCAAGGAACTGACACAAATCATACAACATGGCTATTGAAAGAAGTGCTAAGCCTAATATATATATTTGTGTCCATGTATATGGTGTTATCATGATCAGCTGTAAGATTATTTAATTATGATTAGGAAGTCGAGAGTTTGAACTTTAAATATAATTAGCCTATCTATTTGCAGGCCCAAAGTCTGCAATGGTCCAGCTCTAAAAATTTTGGAGGCTTAATGTGATATGTTGATTGAGTCTTTTTGCACATGCTTGATTTAGACATTAACATGTCATTGTTTGAGTCAATTTGAATTTAAATTAAGGAATTGATTTGATTTGATTATATTTGATTTAATAAATAAAATTTTTTATTTGAAATAAATATTTAAATTTAAGAATTGAATTAAAATTCTCATACTCAGAATTTAAGCAAAATTGAATTGATTTGATAAAAACACAAAATTCGACCTTATTATGAATAAAGTAACACTAGATATAAAAATAATTTATTTTCATACACATGCATAAATGGTTGACGAGATTATTTAATTCTTTGCAAAATTAATTGTTTTCGAACGGATTTAATGATAAAGAAATTTAAAATTTTAAGTCATAAAATGAAATTAAATATTACACATAAATACTTTATTTTGATTCTTAATACGAGAAGTGTCATCAAATAAAATCTAAGTCCTACCAAGTTTACTTTGCAAATTATTTTTTTTAATATAAGAGTCATGTTAATGAGTGTCTCAAAGTACTCATTAAAAATTAATTATTACTTGTTACGTAATAATATCTCACACTCTTAATTGGAAACTTTTAGACAAGTGTTTCACTTGCATAAAAATTGGAGCAAAACTATTTGCAATGTCAGAATAAATTATATATAAAAACAATATTAAAGGAAAGTGCAGAGGTCACGTTGGATGAGGAGAGGGTTCAGTTGCATTTTTGTATGTTATAAGTCTCTAGTGGGTACTTAATGACCTTGTAAAAGAGCCTCATGGCATGGGCAGGGAGCCGCCATCTCTGACAATGGAGGCATGGCTATGTTATCCTCTTTCTCTCTTCCATAATTCATTAGACCTATTGGTGATTTTTTTGGGATCGAGGAGAAACTCGCAATCGCTACTCATGGGTGTACATTGGGTGAAGACTGCCCCGTGACTCTAGTCAGTAAAGAATCACGAGAAGGTAAATCAATCTAGGTAAGCCCTGATTGACCGGCTCAACCGGAAAAATCATTGAAGATCACCTCCACATTAAGAGGAAAGACCGCCCCTCGAAGGAGTCGAACTCGAGACCTCACGTGGCTCGAGCCCTACGACCCCGACTCTTGACCAACCCGACTACCCCTTTCGGGCAACCTATTGGTGATTCCCGTTATAACTCTCAATTGATTAACTTTGTGGGCAATAATTCTAGATATTTTGACTATAATCAACATTAGGAAGTGTTTGGTGCTCAAAAAATGAAAAAGTAATTTAAATTTTAATTTTTTAGTATTTAGTCAATACAATTTAAAAATTTTAATCAGCATCGTTGGAACGTGATTTCATTCGTGATTTCATTTGTTTGTTCAAACAGTCATAATTAGAAAAATCACTAGAAAGTGTAAAATTTGAGTGTTTAGAAGGTTAAATTTGACAAAAAGTAGTAAAAGTTAAAAAATATTTATAAAATTTAGAATTTTAAAACAAATGCACAAAAAAATGTAAATGTCCATATTCGGCACTTTCGTGAGATTCTTACAGCCTTGCAAACGGTAAAATTATTTGCTAAAATGAAAAATTATGTCTTCATGACTGATAGAGCTCTGTTTTTGGGATAAGTTGTCTCTAAGAATGGTTTTGTCAAATGTTTGGTTACAGCCCTAAATAAAAACACAAAGTATAGATATTTAAAGTTAAATTACATTAAGAGGTGTAACTAAATGAGTTATGAAGTATGAGGGTGGCATAAATATATTTTTTAAAATTGAGAGGATTCAAAACTTTTATTTTCGATAAAAATTTTGATGTTTCAATTTCAATCTAAAAAGTACAAATTAAGGGATAAATTTTTTAAAGTTGGGTAGGATCGATTAAATATATGGGTGGTCGCGGAAAATAAGTACCAAACAAATCATGAAAGTTTCATGCTCTCTCTCCATTAATCCTAGCCTGCATGCCTTTCCTTACCCACTTTGAAAGGATATAACATTATAACTGTTTTCTATACAGCACGTTTCTTTATCAAATGGGTCTGCCTACATAAAATAACCACTGTTTATGCTGTTCAGGCTTGGAATCCACGGTCCATGGCTGGTTTTTGTCATGCTTAGAAAGCTAGCCAAAGGTGGGTTGCCAACTGATTCCCACGTAAATTGATGGGTTAGTTTATTTCACGAACTCTGTGGTCCTTTCGTTCCGATCCAGTCCTTTGGGAGCTAAGCTTAGGGTTGGGGGACCTCTCTACCTTAGGTTTCATAATTGGTAAATACTAGATTGGGGGACCTCTCTACCTTAGGGTTCATAATTGGACGCCCGGGGGGGAGGGCAGCAGTACGCGGGTTACTGCTGCCGCGGCAGTAGCTCAAAACGGGCGTGTTTTGATAAAAATGGTGACGTTTTGACAAATAAAAAAAATTTAAGACCGTAAAGCGCAAAAATAAATAAATAAATAATGTGTTCGATAATTAAAAATACAAATCTCTTTTTGTGTTTTATGTTTTGAAAATCTCAAAACATGAAAAATATAAAACAAATTTAGTTTAATATTTTTTTTTCATATTTTGATATTTTTCTTATTTTACATTAAAAACGCTCAAAATGAATATTTGTCTTTTTTCATTTTACGTATAAATTTATTTTCTATTTTTTAAAATAGATTTTGAAAATACAAGTAACCAAATGCGTTTTGAACTGTTTTTCTTATTTTAAAAAAATACAAAATGCATTTTAAGCTGTTTTTTTTTTATTTTTTTTGTACTCAACTGTCCTAGATATTTTTTTTTTTTTTTTGCGCTTTACACACTCTCTATTTGGTTACTTGTATTTTCAAAATCTGTTTTAGAAAATAAAAAATGAATTTACACATAAAATAAAAAATGACAAAAAGTCATTTTGAACGTTTTTAATGCAAAATAAGGAAAATTTCAAAATACAAAAAATAAAAAATATTAAATTAAATGTGTTTTCTATTTTTTATGTTTTGAGAAAACACAAAATAAAAAATTAACTTTTTATTGACTTTGTGACTTTTTATTAAAAATTAGTATTTTTAATTACCCAAGACACTTTATTTATTTATTTATTTATTGCGCTCTAAAGTCTTAATTTTTTTTTTTTTTGGCGTTTCGCTGGCTTTCTTTTATTTTTTCTGATTTGTCAAAACGCCACCGTTTTTGTCAAAACACGCCCGTTTTGGACGTACTGCTGCAGCAGCAGTAACCCGCGTACTGCTGTCTCCCACGCCTTTCATACTTGGTAAATCCTAGATTCTCAAAATTTGTGATCGTAGGATCGATTCGATAAATTAACTTTGTTTGGTTGATTAAAACTCATTAAAATTTATAAAAAAAATTACAATTTTTTTTTAATTTTCTTTAATCAAGTTTCAGCATGTGTCATTCTTACACTTATTTTTTAATTTTTTTTAATCCAAACATCACCTAAAAAAATTGAAGTTTTTAGTAATTTTATAATTTCTTAGTATTTGATAGTCTTAGAAGTTACAGAAAATTTAGAGAGAGTTAGAGAATGTTGGTAATTTTGTACGTGTGATTTTTTTTTAATTTTAATTTTTGTGTTTTTGGTAAGAGTTTAAAAAAGTTGAAAGTTGAGAAAGTTAAAAGAGTTTATTTATTTATTTATTTATTTTTTTTTTTTTTTTTTGTTTAGGGATTGAGCTAAATAGGCATAGAATAATAAGGTTGTAGAGGGTTACAATGCAAAATGAATGCATTAATGCACCGTAAAAGCTAAAGCATAGATGGGTTAAGCTTTTAAAAATAAGATTGTAATATAAAATTTGTTGATGAGTTAAACTTTTAAAAATAATTTGTTCATAAGTAATTTGTTACTTTATTTTGATAATAAATTTGAACATAATAGCATTACTCTTTATAATTGCATTCTCCACCAAACCATTCATATAAGAAAATGATAAATGTATTCTTTTATAAGTTTTTCTCACTTTACATTATTTTTTTTCATTAAAACTATTGTGGATTAAAAAAATTAGTGAAAGAGTGTAAATATTCGTACTCATTCATATATTTTCATATATATACACACACGTAATAATGTTATTATGCCAATATGATACTTTTAAAATAATTCCATCAACATATAAGGATGAATATGCGAATTGATGCTTTGGGGAGGGAGGTAATTTTAAAAAATTATAAACCATAGGTGTCTATTAAAGATTTTGAAAAAATATCGAGGGAACGGGTCTTAAGATATATTCAAAATTTTTTATTAAAATTACACTTAAGGTATGTTTGGTGTTTTATAAAAAAAAAAAAATTAAGCTTCTTAAAATCTTTATAAAATATAAAATTTGTATTTATTGCACAAATTAGAAACTATAACTTTATGAATTTATATTTTTTTTATTCACTCAAAACACCCATTTAGGTCTCTAAATATATGTATTTTTGGAGGTTGGAGGGGGGCCGCTCACTTCCACCGACCTTAGATTTGTTCCTACTAATATATATTATGGTCTCGTTTTGAGTAAGAAAAAATAAGATAAATTGAGATAAAATATAATTTGTGATTAATTTTAGCGTTTTTTTTTTTTTTTTTTTTGAAAAGTAACAAATCGTGAGAACGATTTTTTAAATTCGTTCCCACGGATTTAAAAAAATTCACAAAAAATAACAACAATGGTACTTGTTTGAAAGCTTTTGACACGAAAAATATGATTGTATAAAAAATTTACACATTCAGTTAATCTACTTTTAAATTTTTTTTATTTTTTTAGCGAAATATTAGAATTTTTTAAAAATAGTGATAACAGAAAAATTAGAGATAGAGAGATTGTTAAAAATTTATAGAATTTTTTAAAGATTTATAGTATGTCAAACGAGACTTATATAGTACAAATATTATTTTTGCCTTATTTTAATAATAAATTTTTGCAAAATATATATATATATTCTAATTATCGACAAGATTGACATGTATCATCCCACTAACGTCAACATCCATTTCCCTCTCAAACCAATTCGTACATTCCTTTTGCGAAACAACAACCATGGCCATTATATATATATATATATATTTACATACATATGGATGCGGAAGGAATCCGATTGTAGAATTGCATTCTCACCTTCCCTTGTTTTAATAGTTGCTGCAACAAACACGCATCAAATATAAGAATTTAGGTGGGAGATTCGGTTTTGCTGATGTCACCATGCCCATCACGCTCGTGCTAATATTCGCCACATCGAGTGCATGAAGAAGTTCACATTATGAAATGACATCACATGTATATATATATATATACATATATATATTCGATCCTTATATTATATTTGTCGTTTGATATATCTTCTAGTGACAAAAACAAAAGTCACCTAGAGAAGACCCTCACTACCTGAGTCTTTTTTTTTTTTCCAACATCTTACACATTATTTAGGATGTGTTTGGAGTAGTAAAAAATTAAATAAAATAAAATAAATTGTGAATCTATAATTTGTAATGTGAAATAAAAAGTAAATAATTTTTAAAAAATTTTAAAATTTTTTTAAAAAAATTTCAAAATTTTATAATAAACCAAACGAACCTTAATTTTCAATAAAAATGATTTTTATAGTTTCATTCGTTAACTTGTTAACTTAAGTAGTCTAAGAGATGGCGGATTTGGGAGCACGTCTTCGAGTCTGAGGTTGTGTTTTTCAAACACTCTGTCCCATAAAATCAACTATATTTTTTTCCTTTCGCGTGCCACTTGCTGAATCAAAACAGTTTGAAAATTTGGGAATTTCAATGTCACAATTGGTTGCTTTGTGCACATTCTTTAGACTTCTACCAAACAATCCACTTGCGGGTGCCTTCCTTTTTCTATGCCTCGGGGGAAAAAAAAAAAAGAAAAAGGAAAGAAATTTCGGATGTGAGTCCAGTGTTTGTTTCTTCTATTAAAATTTGCAGAGTAAAAAATAGTACCGTTTGTGCTTGCAAGCCTGGAATCCACTATCAGATTTATACTTTTTCATATACCAGAAAAAGTCCATGGAAATTGATTTTTTTATCACCACAAGCAGTACATGATCAACCAATTACAGCAGCTGAGATGACATTCATGTAATCAATTTTCTTTCTTTTTTTTAACTACTTCTCAGCTATTTAATTGCGACTCCAGGGTTGCAGTCGGGGTCGATTGCAGCCGCTATAGTTGACCAAAACAACGTCGTTTTGACATTTTTCTCTTCAAGTTAAAACGACGCCGTTCCACTTAAGTTTTTACATTCGAATACATTAATTCATATTCAAATATAAGAACTTAAGTAAAACGGCATCGTTTTGAAGATAAAAATACCAAAACGGCGTCATTTTGGGTCAATTGTTGTGGCTGCAGTCAATCCCCTGACTGCAGCCCCCCTCTCCGATTTAATTGTTCCCATCCATCCGCCGTATGCCTGCCTAATTTCAAAGTTGCGACCCCTATACCATGTTCTCATTCGCTTTACATATACGTGGTTTCAAATTTCAAATTTTAATAACTTTTGATTTTTTTTGGATCAAAAGTTAATAGTTAAAATTTTGGAGATTTGTTTGGTAAAATAAATTATAATTTTTAGTAATTTTTAATAATTTTTGAATGTTTGATATAATTTTTAAGAACTTTCGGCAACTTTTTTGTGTTTTCGATAAAAATTTTAATAACTTTTTAAGTTGAACGAGTTACTGTAATTGAACAAAAAAATGATAAAAATTAGTGTTTCGTTAAGCACTCAAAGGAACCAAAGTTGATTGACTTCCACTAAGAACTGTCCACCAAACTGTGCCATATATATATATTTCCCTTTTTAAGTCAAGAAGGAGCAATTGAACATGGATCATCACTACCTTAAAACGTTGATATTTCAATAACCCAGTTCATCATCATGGGATGTAAATTATTGCGCTTTCCTCCCTCCTTTTTGTTCTCTTTCGGTCGGGTATTTTTATCTTTAAGTTGGGTATAGCTACCCAGTTAAAGAGTTTACAATTAGATGTACTTTGGTGTATATTTAGATAGCTACTCCGAAAGAGCAAGCAAAGAAGATTGATTGTTTGCGGAACTGTTTTGACACAGATTGCTGCTAACTGAATTGCCAGTTGACCTATACTGTCATAGTGCTTCTTTTGACAATATTCATCGGACTTCTCACATTTTATGCCTTTTTATTGAGAGACTCTCGAGTCTAAAAACACAATTGAATAACAAAATATGAGCTTAAGAAACGAAAATTGGTCAAATAAAATAAAATACAATTCTTTTATAATATTCTCATTCTAAAAGAACCGAGTACATAGTTTTCTGTGTTATTGGGGAAGCACAGTCGGCACGGCACAGTAGAGGGGCAATCAAATATGACCAGAGAAGCAAGGCCCGAAAGAGTTCAAAAAGCTCTCAATTACAGAATAACCTCTCAAAAAAGAGGGACAATCAAATATGAATTCAAACCTAGCCAATCCTATCTATAGCATAAGAAAGTAAAATGCTTTATAAAGATGCTAAAGGAAAGAGTAAAAACGGTAGTCTCTTGGAGTACTTTGGAAACATTATCAAGGCTCCGGTTGCATTTTCTCACACTCTTCTCGTATTGATTGGAAAAGAACAGAGGAAAGATATCTTTCGCCAAAGCTCGGAAAAACAACCTGCAAGTAATTCAATGAAGAATTAACTTTTTAACTTTTCTAATATTACAATTGTAAGAGGGGTGGGGGAGGGGAGATGGACCCAAATCCTCAAACAACGATGGGGAGCAACTTAACCACGCAAGCTACCCCTCTTGTTCACTATGTTTGCAATTGTTGATCCGTTAAATAATGAGAACAAAATATGCTTAGAAATGGTGTTCAAACTAATATTTAACATTGTTTGTTTGGGGACTACAGTAATACATCTCAATTACTGTGTGCAAATGCGGAAGAAGGTCGTGTGGTTGTGTCATCACTATGTTGGACACCAACACCCATAGACACTTGGCATATTGCAGACACGCGTTCTACTATTTTTTGATTCTTCTAAAGGTAAATTACATTATATACCCTTAACACTTCATACTAAATCTCAGTTTGGTCCCTACACTTTCAATTCTAACAATTAATTCTCTGTACTTACGATCAAGTTTCAATTTAACCTTTCTGTTAATTAAGAAAATGTAATGGAAAACATGACGCGTTCATTATATATGATTGGCATGTCATTTTTCATCAATAAATTTGATGAAAGAACCAGAGTGAAACTTCACCAAAGGTGCAAGGGGTTGATTGTTACAATTGAAGGTAGAATCACTTGGACACTCTACATATTATAATTTTGAAGGAAAAATGTATTTTGGAAAAAGGTGGCTAGGAAAGATAGATGGCCTATCGTCTTGAGTTCTTATGAAGGCTTATGGCCCTAGACAAAGTTGAATAACCAAAAAACAAAAAAACTGTGCACGCAACCCTAAAGTTGCTTGGAGAGTAAAGCATAGAGTTTTGTTTCCGATGAATTCTAAGGATTTAAATTGTTAACGTAAATCGATGAAAGGGGACAAAACACCTACCGCAATAAGTTTTCCTGCATTCTCAGGTCTCTTTCCAACCTTGATTGCAGCAGCTGCTGCTGCTCCAGAAGAAATTCCAACCTGATAGGAAAATTGAAGAGTAAGATATAGTGCATAATTGCAAAAACACATGGATATAGGTACAGTCACAGAAAAGAAAAATTATGAACTGTTGAACACTGCTATCTGCTGTACTAGCATTCAAGAAATTGCACAGGAAAACATAACATCACCCTATGATCTTAATTTGCATTTCAAAGGCTGAAAATGTCCACCACCTTGAAACTATCCATGCATCTGCTTTAGGGGTAAAATTAAGCCCCAAAAGTAACAATCCCAGGAACGAGTAGTCAAGCTCTCAATATAATGCTAAAGGCTACAATAAATAGTCATTTACTATTTACAACCATTCATCACTGAATGTACGCAGTCTATAATCTGCAACACAAACTTATATATTGTTACACCAGTAGAAACCCAGACCGAAAAGCTTTTGAATGTGGATTCTAACATTGATAGCAGCACCTCATGCTAGGATCTGGGGCTAGTCCAACCTCGAGCTGCCTATATTTGCAGGATTAATTCATTAAAATTATCTAATTTTTTTTCCCCATAGACTTCAACTATTTTGATCTAGTCCAAGGTGAGTAGATTTACCCTTGTCATAATGCAACTAATGTTTCCGCATTCCAGATGACTATACAGTTGTGTTAACACAGAAGATCTCTGGTCAAAATGTTCCTCTCAAATTATGCAAGTGTTATAAAAATTGAAAAGAAACACTGACCAGCAAGCCCTCTTGGAGCGCCAGCTGCTTTGCAGTTTCAACTGCTTCATCACTGGATATCTGAAATAATTAACATGCCGTAAGAAATGAGACAACATAAACATACAAAATAAATAAATAAATAAATGAAACCTAGAAATCTAGTAAGTATAACAACTGGAGAACATCATGTGAACTAGTAAATTAATGGGGAATTCATCAAACAAAGCAAATTTACATTCCAGAATATGATGAAACTTGTGTGCATAACAAGCGCTTCACACAAAGAACTAGCGGACAAAATCCAGACTAGAAAACAGAGTTACCAGGTTATTTCCGATCAATCTTGACAAAAATTGAAAAGCAAATCATTTCAGTTTATGATAAGAGGTACAATTAGCTGCATTGTACATGTTATCACTGCATTACTCTATGCACCACATGAATGCCAAATTCTTCCTCTGCAAATGCATAAGTTATCCCTCAGGTATAAATAAAATACACCATTATCTCTTGTGCCATCCCCCATGGGTAAACATTGATGGCACAAGCAATAGGCGTTAGCAGAATGCGACTCTAGGTGAACCAATCTTGCATTGCTGGGACCCTAGGAGCAATTCCAACACACCACCTATTGTCTCATTGCTTGATTCAGAAGATGCCAATTCTCATATCACTACTATGATTTTCTTAACCTTGGGATCAGCAATGACACTAGTTTTTTATTCATAAGATCAGTTTGGTTGCCAAGAAAGCGAAGGAAAATAGAAGATAAGAGGAGAAATACTGCTTCTATCATTGCAGGAGTGGTTCATTTCTCCATCACTATAATGTAAGAGCAAATTAACATAGGCCGACCCACTTAACAAGAACTTGATCAGTTAATCGTGGTGGGGCGGGGACAAGTTGGGAGGTGTAAACCCATCACCATTCGGGGGCGGGCTGGGGTGAATTTTACCTAAAAAGACTCTGTAAACTACCGCTCTTCAGACCCTGCTTAAGCAGGAACCTCGTGCATTGGCCGCCCTAAATGGGATTAGACCTTGACATCTGCCTCATAGTAAATGCCACCAATATGAATGACATGTTGGAAAATTTAAGTGAAGAAATAGATAAACCATAATAGTCAAAAACAACAGAAGTAACATGCCATAATTAATCTGTTACAAATATTAAGTTCATTACATGGCACTCTTTCAAGTCAAATGCATACTAAAGCAAATGAAAATATATAATTCAGAGAAAAAGAAATATGTAAAAAGAAAGACTTTTACCTCTATGACTTCATCAACCACATCTTGATCCAAATTTCTGGGTATGAAACCTGCTCCAATTCCTTGAATTTTGTGAGGTCCTGCATACCAAATTATAACAGCAAGAACAATATCTAAAAACATTTTTTTCAAAACAAAAACAAAGAAAGTGTTTATCTGCTGCCTTACCAGGTTTCCCACCAGAAAGTATGTTGCTCTCTACGGGTTCCACACCAATAACCTGATAAAATACGAGGAGAATGAACTTTTGTTTGAAGATATGTGACATGACACCTAAGACACTCAAATATTGAGAAAAACTTATAAACTCAGTTTTCACTCCATCTCATTTACAGAAAGAATATCATACAATGCTAGCTTATGCAAAAGTATGGAACAAATTTCAGAACTAGGTTTGGCAAGTTTTTTAACAAATTTCAAAACTAGGTTTGGCGAATTTATGTGCAAAACTATTTACCTTTATGCTAGGATTTTGCTGTTTTAGGAAACGACCAACTCCAGAAATTGTTCCACCAGTGCCAATTCCTGCAATGAAAATGTCCACCTTGCCTCTTGTGTCTTCCCAGATTTCTGGGCCAGTTGTCTCATAGTGAATCTGCGCGCGCACGTGCGCGCACACACCCAAAAAAAAAATTGAGAGAGAGAGAGACAGAGAGAGAAGAGAAGAGAGTGAATGTCCAAATTCATGGCATCAGAGGATAACATAAAAATCTGAGTAAGTAAACCAGCTGTCATCAATGATCCTGTAGGCAATACAAAATTGGAATGAAACATAACTACAGCCCCAGCAAAGATAAATGAGTGCCATCTCAGGTCACAAATCTGTTTACCACTGAGTTTGGGGTACCTAAACCTTCTGACTGTCAGATATGCTATTTTGCAAATATCCTAGCAATTTAGTTCAAGAGAATCTCGAATTTTAAATGCAAATATGCAAACAACCAACATATCATTAGTTAAAGAGTTAATATACCGCATAATTTTAGGCTTCTATGTCTCGCTGAAGTAGCAAACAAAAAACCCTTTAATGAGGTGCCTGAGGAAATTAAGTTTTCTGCAAAAAATCTGATAAACAAACATTGCATTGTAAACCTCATTAAAGCAAGGACCATCCAATAAGGATTCTAAACTATTGTCTAAGTCCCAGTAACATGCAGTTTTATATGCGTGCGTGCGCACGTGCGCACACGCATGTGTGTAATATACAAACTAGATATATCCCAACCTTTGGTGAGAATAATTCCCTAGAGCTCCTAACCCACCCCACCAAAGAAGCCAGATAAAGTCAAGGGGTTTGAACTACTGACCACTACTTCAATTGGTACAAATCTTAACGCTGAACGGCCCCCAGGTAGACACCATGTAGCATGTTATAATGCTATTTAAAGACCCAAGTTTTGTGTTGGGGACAGAAGCAATATGTTTCAGTTTGATTCTATTGAAAATACCAACCAAGAAGGGAATTCCAAATAATTTAAAATCATAAACCCATATTGAGAAATCCCATTTCCAGCCTCCTCCGACATACATATTCACGCATTTCAAGTATCAGTATTGGATGCAGGATGCCCCCCAACCCACAACAATGCATACTCCCTTTCCAAATTTGTAGCAATATGGCTCGTGAGGAATATGTAATAAAATACCTTTGGATTTGCGGGATTGTCAAATTGTTGAAGCATGTACGCATTTGGCGTGCTATTCAAAATTTCTTCAGCTTTCTGAACTGCTCCCTTCATGCCTTTAGCAGAATCAGTTAAAACAAGCTCAGCTCCAAAAGCTTTCAAAAGAACCCTTCTTTCCATACTCATGGATGCTGGCATTGTCAAGATCAGCTTATATCCTTTTGAAGCAGCTATAAATGCAAGGCCGATGCCTGTGTTTCCACTTGTAGGCTCTACCAGAATGCTCTAGAGAGAGAGAGAGGAGGAGGAGGGTGGCAGGAGCAGGGGAAAAAGAAAAAAAAAACAATGTGACATCAGAAAACAAGACACGATAAACATCTCAATTAAAGTTGCTGTCAACATATTGACTCAACAGAGTTGCATTTCACATAGGATGCCCATAAAGAAGAACAAGAGAAGCCAAAGTTGAACATTTCTTCACAATTACAGTTCTTTAAAGTCTTTATCAACATATTGACTCAACAGAGTTGCATTTCATGTAGGGTGTGCATAAAGAAGAAAAAGAGAAGCCATAGTTGAACATTTCTTCATGATTACAGTACTTTAACTCATGTAAATTACAGAAATGACTTATATTTTTTAAATATTATATGAAGAATTCATCAGTTTTTAAATCTGTGGATAGTCGCTTCAATATTTCAACCACGGCAGCCAACAGGATAAAGTTTCTGTTCTGCAGTCCTTTGTTTCAATTTAATATTTACTTTTGTCGTCAAACATCAGCCAAACAAGTCCACTAGGATGCCACCACTGTAAAAACTATTAGCCATTCATCACGTGTTTGGCCCTACGATTGTTCTTGGTTCAATTATGAGCAGCAACATAACACTCCATGTTAAACAATTTAAAGACTGGGCAAGGTTTCAGAAAATTAAAACTGATTTACAAGCAGGGACGAAGCCAGGATTTCCTAGCTAGAGGACCAAATTTGGGCCTAAAATAAATTAACACTATAAATTATATTTGAGAAATAAAAATAAATTAATAAAATCAATCAATATATAATGACCCTGCATCACCAAAGTAGGTTTTATACATCAACATCCTCAAAAAATTAGCTTCACATACGGTTCCGATTATTTATCAATTAAAGTGGCACTCGACAACTTTTCATGTCACGAAATCCATCAGTGATTAAATTCGTAGTGAATTTATTAGAATTATTCTTTCAACACAAGTAAGGCATTTTCGAGAAAATCAGCTTCTGTCTTATTCCGAAACTTTGTTTTAACAACACTAGTAGAAAAAAATGCACGCTTCGTAGTTGCAATAGAAACTAACAACTTTTTGTTTTGCATAGACTAACCTTATGTTTGTTGGCTTTTCTTCTTTATTTTATTTTATTTTTTTTTCCAGCTTCTTAAAGTATTATTTAACATTATGTTGTTCATAATGGGCTTAAATTTTTAAACTATCTAGGCTAGGAATATTTTATATGATTAAATTTTTGAAGCCATTTAAAATTTTAATCCCCCTTTTAGTTTTTTGCGCCATTAACAATAAGTGATGCATTGGGTTAAATATTGATGGAACATTAGTAATTTAGTTGGACTAAAAAAATTTCGAATTATATATAATAATTACAACAACAAAAAAATTCCAATTTTAGGAGGCCGATCCATAGCCTAAAAATTTTTTACATAGTAGTGGTATTTTCTTGAACTCACCACCTAGTGGGAAAAGACTTGGTTTGGTTTGATTTGGTTTTAGTGGTATTTTCTTGAACTGAGAAGGGGCATTTTTCAAATTTCAGAGGGAGACAGAGAAGAGGGGGTTCCATAGCCTAAAAAATTTTTGTCCCAAAATTTTAATATTATTGGAATGTTCCTAAACTCATGGGAATTTATATATACTCGTTCTAGGCTAGCCTCATCCACGCTTACAAGCAGCTCTAAGTCAGGTGCCAGTTCCTCAATGATTTCATAATCTGATAAGGTAATGGCTCCCTCCCCGATAGGACATTGGGCAACCAGGAAGCCATGAGGCTTCTTGATTTAAACAGCAAGATTGCATCATCCTAATCCTCTCCCTACAAGGCACTCAGGCAGTGCAATCTAGAATCAATTCTTTTGGAGTGTCTCTAGTCTCCTCTAGGGTAGCATGGGATTATTTTCAAGTCCTTCCTTAATGGAACAGTTTCACTTGCCTTCCCCAAAGTAACAAATTCTACTGTGGCTGTCATGACGATTGACAGGTAACAATGAGTTTATTTCTAAAAGGGAAAATCACTCAGCTTGCAGGTCGAGGTGGTACAGTCCGCTTAATACGGCAACTTTTAGGTTCATTTACAACCCTGTGACCCTTTGCTGACTAGAGGCTTCTTATTTTCTCTGGGCAAGCAGTCCAACTGAACAGAGCCCTGTTACAGACCTTGGACTTCTATGAAAGGCCTACTGAGGCATATTACAAGAAGCACAAGGAGAAAGACCTAAAGATGATCTACTACTAATGCTCTCAGCTTCTACATACTCTCAAGTTCTTCCACTGTCGTCCCATAACCGTGCGAGGCACATCACCCACCTATACAAAGCTTAGAAGCATTTAATACAGCATACTACCAAGTCATGATAGCATGTTTCAAACCTTCTAAAGCAACTGAACTGCTCATACATTGCACCATGGTCAGGTGTGAAGAATTTCAAGACCATAGAGAGAAAAATAACACCAGGATGTGATATATGCACTCATGCCGAGTTCTACTTCAGCATCATTTATATACAAAAGATCTATGTTTGGGTTACACTTTACAACAAATTGGCCCTACATTGAACCAAAAGAATAAGGCTTGAAGGTTTGCAACATTTGTTGGTCTAAATGTTCCCTAATGTGTTGCATCAAAACTTTTGATGCTTCATCGACTCACGTTTTATTAATGTCCCATCTATGGAGGGACTACCTTGTTCTAAAATGGATGTCATCATCCAACTCTCAACATAGTAAGACAAGAAATAAAAGCACGTCAAATAGATTGTAAACATTCTCACTACAAGGACATGGTAGTATGTATGACTCATATTCATGGTTCATTACCTTCCCTGGTGTTATAACACCTTTCTGCTCAGCATCAGCTATCATACTGTATCCTATCCTGAAACCAAAAAAGAATTGAATACTAAGTACTCCCATCCATATTTTAAACCATCTATTTTAAGTCAACATTCAAAATTAAATTGAATCATCAAGATATGCCCTCGCTAGGAGCCACATTATTCAAAACCAGCAATCTGAATATGGGGTGGTGGATATTCCATAAACAAGCAAACAAAAAGCAGTAGGAGGACTCACATACAATTCTATGATCATAAAGCTCACCCAGATCATTATGACGTTAAGACTCACTTTGATGTGTTTATATCCTCTTTGCAGGTGGGATTTAAATTACTACAATCCAATATATAATTACCATATACTGGTGCAAGACTCATAACTACATTAAAAATAATCATGATCAGATGAAGATAACCCACATAAAATAATGATTTCCTTGAGATGCATATGTATATAATTCAAAAGAGGATAAAAAAAATCATCTGACCGCACAGTTATTTCAATATAGATCTCTTAGAGAAGCACACAATATATGTATACAAGCTTCTAAACTTCCATAGAAGCAAGGAAACACAAACCAAAATTTAGTATGTCTTACCTGTCCTTGACACTGCAACATGGCTCCATGATCTCAAGTTTGGCAGCTATGCTTGCAGCAGAACCCGCCACAATGTTATTCAAATACACCATTGGTGTTTTCCCAATAAGCTGTCACCAGGAAACAAAAAGGCAAAGAATAAACAAATCTACACACCATGATAATATTCAGGAACATAACACCCGTTACAATTTATTAAAGAAACAAAGAAAGAAACAAAAAATACTGCTTGCACAATTCCAGTACAATTTAACCAACACTGAACTTATCAACAGAATAGTTAAGCAATATTTGCATACTTTGAAGTGATAGAACTTTAAGATAAGCCCATTAAAAATCACAATTTGCACTGTAAACCCATGTCATATTTCACACAAGTCATTCTGATAAAAATTTTGAATCACTATACCAGCCATAACTACAAGCATTAGACATGACTCAACAGCAAATGTATACAGTACACAATAAGTTCATCGAATCAGCAAATCCCCTTAGTCTCTAGTCCAAATACAAACTTACAGAAACAATTAATAAAAGAAAGAACATAGATATATTTTCTTATCAATTCAGGTTTGCAACCGGTATCCTAATTTTCATTTTCCTTTATTAAAAGATTATCGTTGACCTTGCGAAGACAAATAAACAAAATGCTTGCTTATGACTATATTTTGTACTTATCAAAATCTCCATGTCGGAGTACAATTCTATGCTTTCTCGCAAACTATAAGAATCGAGTAGAAATTTTTGGCTTTATCTTTTTTGTCCTCCAAAATACTATCCCAACAAAACAATAATTTCAGGAAAGCAAACCCGAAACTTAGTCCAACAATTGTTTAACCATAAATTTTCCTGTCATTACAGGAAGAGTTGACCTCTCAAAAATGAACAAAGTACCCAAAATAGTTGCAGAATCATTAAAATCCATCAATTGTTTTCAGCTAAGCATCAAAATTATTCAAAACTCACCAATTCACATTAAAATTACCAAACAAGGAGGAACAGAACAGAAAAGTGAGGGAGAGATAGAGAGAAACAGAATCTTCGTATTTCCATAGACTTTGTAAAGGACACTAACTTCCTTCATCCAACCTATCAACAGGACTGAAACCGTTGTAAGGAATCTAAATTTTTGTGAGATAGCCAATTAACAATCAAATTTCAAAGTAATAAAGAATGTGAAAGCAAAACCTATGTTAACTCCCATTAATTTTCAAATGAAAAGCCAAATCGAAAGTCAGAAAACTATCCCTTTCAAACTCAAAATTTTCCGAGATAGAAAATAGAAAATGAAATCTAAGCCATCAACAACATAGAAACACACTTAAGCGACAGAAAAAGAAAATGAAAAGCTTTCATTTTTCAATCAAAATTGCAAGAAACAACAACGGCCCACCTGAGAATTCTGGTGAATTAAGCGATCAAAGGAATTAAATAAATCACCTGAGTGACATCTTCGGCAATGTTGAGGCCTTCAATCTCAGTTTGGGGCTTCACAGACACAGCTTTGCAGACTAGCGGAAAAGAGACCTTCCCGGATTTGTTGAAGCTGCGAGGAGTGAACCCAACGCGACGCCGACTGAGAAATCGAGTCTGAAGGCACAGCTCCGACTTGGAATTGCAGAGAGGTGTCAAGGGCTTGTTGATCAGAGAAGCCATTGCAAGCCAGCAACTCTTATCTTTCCTCTCCTCCCCCGCAACCGCTACGCAACCATTTAACATCAATTTTTCTTTTAGTTTATTTTTTTTAGATTTTAATTTTATTTTATTTTATTTTTTATTTTTATTTTTATTTTTTAGTTTTATGGGCAATATTTTCCATCTATGGCAAACGTCAGTTAGCGTTTGGTGCTCTAACAAATTAAATAAAATAAAATAAATCTTCAATAACTTTTATAAATCATTAAAATTTTCTATTATACATTTATATATCCTCACTTTTATTAATTTTAAAAATTTTCAATATTTTACTTTAAAAAATAAAAAATCAAGTAAGTTAACCGAATGCGTAAATATTTTTGACAATCATATTTATCAAGTTGAAACCTTTCAAACAAATATTATTGTCGCTATTTTATAAAAAAATTTTGAATCGGTGAAAATAGATTTGAAAAATCATTCTCATGAATTTGGCTCTACGTGTATATTAAGCAGAACATTAAGTGTTGATTTTTTGAATCCGTGAGAACGGTTTTAAAACAATCATTTCCACGGTTTACTATTACTCATCTTCAAAAAATGAGTTAAAATTAACTCAAAATTACGTTTTAACTCAATTTATCTTATTTTTTACTACTTCTAATGCAATCTTAATTTGATTTTTTCTAATTTCCCATAATGGAAGTTGCAGTACCGCTTGGTGGTAAAGACAAAATGCGTAAAACTACCAAAATTTGACAAAATTTTATCAATTTTTTTGGCATAAATTTATTAATTTTTGACATATATCAAAGTAATTTTTGACAAAATAAATATAAAAAAGTGATAAATATTAAACTTCCAACGAAGCAAGGTAAAAGGTTGGGAAGTAAATAATATATATAAAGATATTAATTTTTTAATATTATTAAATGTTTTAGCAATAATAATAAATATTTTACATTGACAAAAGTATTTCATTTAAAATACATAATTTAAATTTTTGCTTTTCGAGTGCATTTTTCTTAATTCTATCAGATAAATCCACTAAAATTTGAATCATTTAAATCGTAATTATGATGAAAACTTGAAATTATGCTAAATTTAGTTATTATTTTTTTGAATTTGTGCTCAAAGTTTCATCTGATTCTTGGCCAAATCGAGAATAGTTATCAAATTGTTGATTTTCGTTTTAATTTCCAAAAAAAAAAAAAAAAACAATATTTAGTTGTGGCCAATTTATCTTGACATAAAATTAATCAATTTAATTATAATTTCGAATACGAACCTAATTTTTCACAATTTACACTTCGTTTATTTTAATATAAAATATTTTTTTAAAAATGTATTTATTTGTATTTTTAAAAAATATTTTCTTAAAATATGAATAAATTTTTTTCTAAATATTATTTTACAGAAAAACAAACGAAACAATTTCTATTTGGCGAGATTAGAAATTAGCATGACTTAATTATTTTTAAATAAATAATATCTAGCTCTTATTTAAATACTACCCTTAAAATCACCTATCACAATTATATTTAAAAAAAAAAGTAAGTGATACACATCCATACTCATTTATAACAAATCCCCTTCATGAATTTATCAAATACCCGATAATGGAATAAAATAAATTTGAAATATAAAAATATTCTGGTTGACAAGGCGATTTTAAATGTCCTTTTCCCTTTTTTGTTGATCGAAAATAGTAATAATTGAAAAGAAAAATAAAAACAAAGGAATAAAAAGGATAAAAAGTAATTAATTAAAATGATTAGCAACTATTTAAATAGTGACAACCAGACACCAACGCGGGGGTCAATGATCAATTAGGAGATAGAGCTTCAAAAAAGATAACCCACTATGCATTATTTTATTTTATTTTATTTTTTTTTTATGGTACAATTATAAATTTAAAAAAATTAAAATATATATATATATATATATAGGACTGCCTCTCGTATCTACTATCTCCATTGTCAAACATTTGATTATGACAGCTTTATATTTAAAAATACAGCACAAAATCCTCAATAATCATCATCAAATCCTTTTTACGTTTTTTAAAAATGGCCACGTTCTACCATTTGCTAGACTCTAATATTTTTTTTTCTCAAAGTACATTTGTTCCAAAACTCTTGGAAATTATTATTATTATTATTATTTATTTTATATTACTAAATGTTTATCACGTATTCTCAATCAATAAAAATGACTTTAAAAAGAAAATACTAACGAAATGGGACCAACAATTTGTCTCTCTTTAGCTATCTTTTGATGATCGAATATATCTCTTCTTATCCATTTACTTATTTATTTTTTATTTTTATTTTTTTTGTAACCCAAAGTGTACAAACCAACTTGTAAGCATCTTGATTAATCAGTAGAGTTCTAAAGTTAACAACCAAGTAACCCTTCAGTACCCTTAAGATGACTTGAACTAATGATTATTAGAGAGAAAATTCAAGTTTTACCAAATTTGATTGTCCTTTCTATTTCTTATTGACTATTTTGCAGTGATTTATTTATAAAAATATTATATGTATGATTTTTACTTATATAAAGCCTTTGGAATTTGAAAGATTCAATATATCATCAACAAGTAACATATATCTCAACCATATTATGTAATATTATTATGACCACTTTATAGGCGGTATTAACTTGATTGATAATTCATATATCTTGAGAAATTAAAAAAATTAATTTTAGTTGATTAAATAAATAAAATATTATGTTAAACTTTGAATTTTATTTTATTTTTAGTCTCTCTATTTGACATAACCTCTATGGTTGAAAACCTTTCATAGAAAGTGTTAAAAAAACAAAAAAACAAAAACAAAAACAAAAACAAAACAAAAAACAAAACTTCAAAATAACTTATTAGGTGTAACTTTTATGCATTAAAAGTCAATTTATAAAAGTGCTTTACAAATGATCTTTTAATGTGAGAAATCATACAACCAAGAGATAACTTAGGTGACTTATAAGCTGTAAGAGGAACATTATGAATTTATTTCAGTTTATTACTCTGACGGGCGTGTATCAATCTCTGATAAGTTTATAATTGAAAGGTAGATCCAGATGATCCTATCATAAATGATTTCTCCACGTGTATAAAATAATTAGAAAAAATGGTGTTTAGTAAAAATAATTGAATTATATCATTTTATTCAAAGATGATGCACTATATTATTTCATTTAAATGTTATATATATTTATAAAGGTCAAATTAGAAAAAAAAATAATTTTAAAAGATTAAATTGAATTTTTAATATTTTGTGATTCACTTTTATAACCAGTTTAGATGGAGCAAGATGGGAAGAAAATAAGAGAAAAAAAAAATTTAGGATTCATTAGTTATTTGTGAGTAGTTTTAGGAAAGAAATGGAAAGAAAAATGAATATTAAAATTTTTAAATTTTCATTCTCCCAAAAGTTGAGGAAAATCGAGAGAAAAGAAAAGTAGATTTACAAAATTTCTAAAATAACATATTTACTCATAAAATAAAGAATAACAAAAAACAAAATTACAAACATGTACTAAAATTAAATAAATTGATAACCTTTAACTTCTCAAATGATTTATTGATAAAATAATAGTACATTTTTTTATTTCTTTTCTTTTTTAACTCACAAACAAAAAGAAACAAATAGAAAGCGATTTCTTTTTTATTTTTTTTCTCTTATCTCCTAACTAATATTTTCTTTTTTTTTTTTTAATTTTCTCCCCTAAACTCACTAAGAGAGCCTTAAAAAAATCTAATCACCTCGTAACTTATCCACAATGAACTTTCAAAAGATAAACTTCCATTAAAATAATTTACATCATTTGACTGAAAAAAACTCACATAATTTCATCAAATAATCTTAAAATTAAAAATCACTTCTAGAAAATTATGTACCATGCTCTTCTAGTCTCTAACACTCAAAGGACAATTGGCTTGATTTTGATTCCCATACATAGAGGGTGTTTGAAACGTCAAAAAGTGAGATAAAATGAAATAATATGAGATAATTTGTAAGTTTATAATTCGTGTAGTAAAATAAAAATAAATAATTTTTAGAGATTTTTAGAATTTTTTAGCATTTTACATCGCGCTAAACAAATTCATATTAAGTTTACTTCAAGACTTTTTTTTTTTTAGACTTTTTTTTTTTTGAGACTAAGCTTTCAAGGCTTTAAACAATGCCATCTTGATTATTATTTTTTGAAAATTTAGTTATTTTTACACCAACTCATAATTTTCAAAATTTTGGAACCTATTATATCAATAACAAACTATAGCACATCATTTCCCCAATTTTTCCTTTTCAGGGATTATCTGAATGTATTGATCTACTATTATTAAAAAAAAAAAATCACAAGATGGCATTATTTTTTTTTTAAAACTGATTGAAAAAATTAAAATTGTAAATTAAATTAATATATACGAAATATAATAATAAATTAACTGAACAACGTATTGCTTTGGCACGTTGTGTTGTGCTTTAGTTGTATTTTTTTTTTTTTTGGTAATTGTGTTTTAGTTGTATTTTTATTATATGAATGGATGAAAATATTTAAATTATTCTTTTGAAGGTATTTGGAATTTTTTTTTTTGTAATTGTTACTAATTTGTTTGTACCTTTTTCCAATCAAATTACCACGTATCACTTTCACATAAATTTTTTTTTTTTTTACTTTTAGTTTACTTTTGACCAAATTTTTATTGACCAGACACTCTCTTTATTAATGTTTTGGGTACATTTAGAGTGATAAAAAGTAAGATATTTATGAATTCGTAATTGATGTAATGAGATAAAAAGTGAATAATTTTTAAAAAATTTTAAAAATTTTTGACGATTTTTACAAATCAAACACCCTTTATTTCAACACCTTAAATAAACGAAAAATATTTTAATAACTCTGTGAAAATGAAGTGATGCTTCGTTCAGTAATTTCGTTAGGAATGAGCAAAGCCACAGTTGCCGTTGACCCAAAATGATGGGAAGTGCGTAAAAGAGCACGCAGACAAGTGACAAGACTCACCGTGGAGGCAAAATAATGACAAACTCTCTAATGAAAGATTAAATGTACTAAAAAGAACGAGTTATAGATCATGTCAAAGCCTTGTTTAGTGGCTTTATTGGTGGGGGAGGAAGTGGTCACTAAGGTTAAAAACACTTGATTCAAAATTTTTTTCTTTCTTTTTACCTTTTTTTTTTCTATTTTAATCTATGGAAAAAAACCAAGTAACATAATAAAAAATACTACTAAAAAAAATAGATTTTGATACTTTTAAAATGGTGACTAAAATTTTATAGTATTGACTGTGCACCTATTTTTGGATAGTGCTATTTGGTAGAATGACAAAAAAAATCTTTCATCTTGGATATTGACATAGTGACCAATTTTTCCCCTCGGCCTAGTGTTTTGATGCCGACTGTTATATGAATATAAAAGTAACTAAATATTTTTACTCGCTGCAACCCATTTTAGTGGTAGCACCGGCAACCATGACCAATGCAACAAACGACGACCAATGCAATCAACATTCACTTAAAAGGTAGTCAAAGAGATAAGGGGAAAAATTCCTTCTTAGTGACAGATTTTAGACAATAGCCAGTAGTGTGAAAAGTGGTCAACCATGGTTAAAGCACTTTATTTATTTATTTATTTTTTTACCATAAGATCGACAACACACCACTAGAAAATGGAATCAATTGAGGGAAAAAAAATATTATATAAGCTCAACCCCAAATATTTCATCCCTTTCCCCCATTCACACCAACTCCAATCTCATACTTACCCACCAAAAAAAAAAAATCCAATCTCATTATTATTTTTTTTTTTTGGAAAGGAAAGTGCATGAATCGAAAATTAAGGCTATTAACATCTCAAATTTCAATCACTATTAGATTCCAAAAACAACAAGGTAGAATGATATCATAGCTACATAGCCCAAAAATGCCAATTTAATAAGTAGAAACAACAGCACAAATAAATGAATAAATGAACAAATATAAAATTGAAAACCATATAAAAATCAAATGAAGCACAATCAAGACTAGTGCTCATCCAATAAGACATTTTACCACCCTCAATGATATTTCCCAACCACGTAAAGCACCAAAATCCTTACACTTGAAAGGGCCAGGGCCAATTACTCACATCCTCTTCTTGGTGGACTTTCCCACCTCTCCCCCCCATAGACACAGCTCTGCCATTCCCATTCCCTTCCACAAATTCATTGTATCGCAGCACAAAGGCAAGCCCCAGAACCACCCACTCCAAGCAGAAGATCGCAATGCACAGCCCACCAGCCAGTTTCAGAATCACCGCCCCATCTTCTTCCCTCACGTACGACTTCAACCTGTGCAGGAAATCGGTGGTGCTCGCGAAGATCAGCACCGAGACCGAGCCCTGGAATATGGCGGTCATGACTGTCACCACCATGTGGGCGCCGTACCACCTGTTCGACCCGGCGGAGACGGCGGTGCAGCCGGATACGGCGCCGACGATGGTGAGGATGTGGAGGAAGATGAGCAAGAGGCCGCACACGGAGGGGAGGAGGCGGAGGGAGAGCGTCAGGAAGATGCAACTGGAGGCCGCGCCCAAGAGGATGTAGTTGCAGAAGAGAAAGATCTTGTGGGTGCGGTGGTGAGATGGGTTGTTGTTCATTGAGAGACCCATTGGTTCGAAATTCGTCGAATGCTCAGTACACTTTCGTGATGAATTTGCAGAATCTGAGAAAGATTTAATGGCGATTGAGAGAGGGCTCACAGAGGTTGGTGATGATGGTGGAAAGAGGCTGAAGGGAGGTTTTTATATTTGAAAGTTTTGAATGGGTGTGGGTCTGTGCGTATCTGACCGTTGGGGGAAAGGGTAATAAAATGGTTAACGGGCAGAAAATTGAGAAAAATTATCAGGGGGTGTAACGGCTAGTTTTGCTCTGCCAGGTGGAGTTGGGCTTTGGTCCGTTGGATTTATGGACTAAATGCAACATGTGGGTCCCGGGGTCTAATGCTTGTAATCCTTGCATCTGATTTTAAATTATTAAAAAAATTTTAAATTATAATTGTTTGATCTGTGTACTTTGAAATGCGTAAAAAGTTAGTGGAAATCAAAGAAAATTGAATACAACCGAAGAAAATTAATAAAAGTCAAAGAAAATTAGAAAATTTTGGTGTGAAAAGAAAGTTAAGAAAAAAGAAACTAAGAAAATGAAAAATTTTTAAAAAATTTGATACTCGAAATACACATTTGTTAAAAGATTGGAATGAAAAAAAGCTATCAGCGCTGCAATTTCCTTGAACGTAATACCCATGGGTATTATTCCATCACCGACAGGGAATGAGAGATTAGGTACGTTAGGAATTTTTTATTACACTTTTAACCGTGCGATTGGGTGATGGGATTAATTCACAGGACTTCACACTTTGAGGGATATCACATCCCATAGTTTGGAACCTCAACTAAATTTTGTTTTTCTTTTTGGAAAATTCTAAGCTTGGATGGTAATTCTGTTTTGCTTTTTAGATTTTTACAAAAGAACTTTAAGTCTCATTCTGTAACAAATAAAATTCTTGAACATAATTTAAACTTTTTGATTCAAAAAATATTCATTACAGTTTGCAACGAGGTTGGGAAAATTTATTTTTCGCTCGTAAGTGAATAAGATTAGAATTCTTTAAAAAAAAAATACTTATCTCTATTTGTACATTGAGAAGTTGAAGTATTACTAATGAAATATTTGTTTTCTCTCTTTTTTTTTGTTAATTTATATATATATATATTCATATTTTTAGTTTGGGTAAGCCTGTTAATTAACTGTTGAATTTTTGCACTTCACTTTTTTTATTAAATGAAATTACACCATTACTGTCTTCCGTTCTATCATACGTTTTTTATAATTTGTTATTTAATAAGAAAAATAAAGAAAGAAATTGTATAATTTCACTTAATGAAAAAAATAGAGTAGAGTGCAAGAGTGTAAATATGTTATTCTTTTTATTTTTATAGTTAGAATGTTAGTATTAAAATGAGTGTAAATAATCTTACTGTTAGTTCGATGACAATCTTGATCTGAATTATTGGATTAAAATTTTACAGTTCAAATACGTTTATGTATTTTTTAAATTAAAAATTTATAAATATATTTGAATTTGAATTCCATGACTCAAATTGAATTTTCACCAAACTGAAATTAAATCTGATATCAGCCCTGAGTTCATCAAAAACCATATTTAAAATTTCTCGTACCGGAGAGTATATTCTTTATGTCAGTATGAGTCTGGAGAAGGCATAAAACTCACGCTGATGTGAAGATAATATTGTAGGGAACTTACAGATAGCTTTCCTAAAGCAATCTAGAGGGTCCACAAAGATGACACCTTATCTGAAACTGACCAATGGACTCTCTCTCTCAATTTGCAACCAAACTCTACACTATCCACTCAACTCACACTTAGTTTTTCTGCATCACAAAACTGACTTAAAAATGATTGTAAATTCATTTGAAACTCAAAAACAACGGACATGCGTGGTAACCACCTAACCTGTGATACACACTCACAAAATAAATAAATAAATAAATAAAAATGGCCCATTCATTAGCCTCTGCACCACCACCAGCAGCCACCGCACCACCCATCCCCACCCCATCCGGGAAGAAGAACACCCACCTCCCATCTTTAGGGTTTCTGAGGGTTTGGGCTTCTCATGGAGTTTCTGATTATGGCCCACATCATAGACCTGTTCAACGCAGGTACGAGTATATATATGTATATTCTGTTTTAATTTTATGTTTATTTTTCTTTTGTCAATGTAAAGATTGATAGCAACATTAAAACTCAGAGGTAGGAGAAAAGCACCTATGACTATTTTCTCATTACGTTCCTCATAGTTTTCCGTGACATATGAGAAGGACCAAAAAACAACTTTGTAACCTCTGTAAACACTCTCTATGTATATATGTATGTATAGATAGCCTCAAATGTTGTATATTTGTCAATTAGATAGTGCAATTAACTTCTCAAGTACATTTTCTCTGAACAATGCAACCACAATTAGAACTTGGAACTACATAAAAATGTTGAGGTCACTTGATTTTTTTTTTTGGGGGGGGGGGGGGGGGGAGGAAAAGGAAGACCCCTGGTATATGATCAATCAGGTTCACTTGAGAAAATGCTAAGTTCGGTAGAGTATAGATCTCTATGAATCTTTAAAAACTGTGTTACGGGGTGGATGTTGCAGGACTGTCAGCTTGGGATTGGCTGCAGGCGCTGTGTTGGGCTTGAATGCCAGCAGCCAGATTGCAAGTGCCGCCACAAGAAGGCCGCCCCCGCCGCCACCCGAGGAGAGAAAAGACCCAACCGTGAGCGGTCTTCAGGCAAAAGTTTTGGCTAGCAAGAAAAGGAAAGAAGCCATGGAGGAATCCATGGCAAAACTAAGAGAAAGAGGGAAGCCCATTGAAGAGCCTTCTAAGTAGTTTTTAAACAATCAAATTCATTACCTAATAGCTAGAATTAATGCATTGCTTATTCCTAATTCTAAAAATAAAACGAAAATTAATCTCTTCTTTCAATGATATGTGAGTGTATTTTCAGATGGTGAATAGTGTAGTCAATGTTAAGTTCATTCTAGTCAAGTGATATTCATTGTTGTAGTAGCTATATAAATTCTCCTTCACATTTTTCTGTGTAGGATTTGAATCAATTCGCGCCAAATCTAGTCGAATTTTAATTTAGTCGAATTTTAACTTACTAGAGCTTAGCTTAAAAAAGAACAATTTCGGGTTTAACTCAATTTACTTATGAGTGTTTTGACTAATCAAAGTAACATTGTCTTAGTCTAAAATATCACAAATTAAAACAAACGGGTTGATTAAACCCAAATAACATTTTGATTAATAAAAAAAAAATTATATATATATATATATATATATATATATGTTATATTAAATCAACTCGTGAGCGCTTGATGATCTTTTTCATACTCGAGTTCAAATTTTAAATGCGTCCCAAATCAAATTTAAATTTGACTCGTTAAGACCATAAACCAAATTCGAGTCCAAAAAGTGTGCAGCTAAAAGATTTAGAATTAAAAGAAAGAACAAGTCCTTTCAAACTCAACTCTAATATCATTTTAAAACATTCAACTCAAAATTAATTGACAATAGCGTAGAAATCCCATTAAAATTTTATACTAGTTTAAAAGATTTAATTTTATTGATATAGAACAAATTTCGATATGCTTCTATAAAATTGATTGAGGAGGGGACTCCACATCATTTTAGGTGATATCAAGTACTATTGACTTTCAAAACTAGTGAGGTGTGGTACAGGGAAAAAGGATAGAAAAACCTTGGCTTTGTGGGCATCTCATCTTGATGATATAATGCAATTTTCAATTGGCTCAAACTCAATGGGATGAGAGCATCATATCATCTCATGGTATGTAACATACTAATATGCCGTCTGACGCAAAAAAAGCATGGCAGATTTCCACTCCCAACTTGATGAATGTTTCAATTCTCCAAGTGGATTTCCGTTGCAATGTCGTAGTCACATGGACTGTTTCCTTCTCAAACAGCCTCTGCACATTCAACAAAATCATTGCATAATTGACCCCAAGTGTTGAAGTTTGACGTGTCAATGCAATTCAACTCAAAAAAGGACGACTCCTCTGAACAATTCGTGGAGAGCAATAATCAGAGTATGGCCAGATAAAACTAAATTACACAGGTAACTTCACATCACTTGTGGTTAATATCAAGCACTATGACATCTAAAACCAGTGATACAAAAAAGAAAAAGCATAGAAAAATCTATACATATCCCCTGCCCGAGTAATTACTGTTAAGAATAAAAGAAGAAGGAAAGAATTATGTATTAATATTTATTTCTGTGTGTGAGAAAACGAGATTACAAGGTTCTTTATATAAGAGGATAATAATCTTAATCCTGATAGGAGATAGTAATCTTAATTATGATTGGATATACAAAATAAGGAATGGAATAATAATCCTAATTATGATATAAGGAAAAACATACAATAAGGAAAGGTATAAAATAAGGGATACTAATTATATACGATTATACATTACTAAATCTAACACCCCCTCAAATTCAAGGTGGCAACGCAGGAAGCAGCTTGAGTTTGGAGATTAACTCGAAGAAACGACCAGGAGGATGAGCCTTCGTGAAAAGATCGGCAATTTGATTTGCTGAGGATACAGAAATGAGACGAACAATGCCACTTCTGACATGTTAACGAATAAAGTGACAATCTATTTCAATGTGTTTAGTGCAATCATGAAAAACATCATTTGTGAGCAATCTGAATAGCACTTTGATTGTCACAATATAATATAGTGCCTGTAGAATGAGTGACACCCATATCAGTAAGAAACCATCTAAGCCAAAGGAGCTCTTGAGTGGTATCGGCGAGAGCACGGTACTCAGCTTCAGTACTAGAACGGGCAGTGAGAGTTTGTTTCTTGCTACGCCAAGCTATGAAAGAAGTCCGTAGAAAGAAACAGAACCCTGTCATAGAATGACAATCAGTAGGATCACCAGCCCAGTCGATATCAGAAAAAGTATGTAGCTCAAGTGAGGACTGGGCTAAGTAATGAAGACCATGAAACATAGTGCCTTTGATATATTAGAAAATGCGCAGCAAAACAGTAAAATGATGAGAACGTGGAGCAGCCATGGATTGACTAACAATGTGAACAACATAAGCAATGTCAAGGCGAGTGACAGTAAGATAAACAAGACTACCAATAAGTTGACGATACAAAGTCGCATCAGATAATGGTGCACCATCAAGAGGGGTAAGACGGAGCTGTGGATCAATCGGAGTAGTAGCAGTCTTACAGTCAGAAATACCAGCCCGTGTCAAGAGATCAGAAGCATACTTAGCTTGAGAGAGAAAGTAACCAGAAGAATCTCGGGAGATCTCCAAGCCCAGAAAGTAATTGAGAAACCCCAAATCCTTCATCTCAAACTGTCGACTAAGAAATTGTTTGAGATGAGAAATGCCAACACTGTCATCCTCAGTAATAATCATATTGTCCACATAAAGGAGAAGAAGAACAGATCCAGCTGTAGTGGTGCGGATAAACAAAGCAGAGTCATATGAACTGGGGATAAATCCAAGCTCACGAATAGTAGAGCTAAACTTCGCAAACCAGGCATGAGGAGCCTGTTTCAGCCTTTATAGTGCTCGACGAAGCTTGCAAACATGAGAAGATAGAACAGAGGAGCCCGGAGGAGGTTGCATATAGACTTCCTCAGTAAGATCGCCATTTAGAAAGGCATTCTTAACATCCATCTGATAAAGATCCCAGTTACGAGCAGCAGAAATAGCAAGTAAACTGCGAACGGAAGTAAGCCTAGCAACAGGAGCAAAAGTTTCTTCATAGTCAATACCATACTCCTGAGTAAAACCTCGAGCAACAAGACGAGCTTTGTGTCGCTCAATAGAACCATCTGAACGGGTTTTGGTTTTATAGATGCATTTGCAACTGATAGCAGTCTTCCCAGGAGGAAGGGGAACCACATCCCAAGTATGAGTTTTCTCAAGAGCCTGTAACTCATCATCCATAGCTTGCTGTCATAAAGGGTTAGTACAAGCCTCACGGTAGGAAGAAGGTTTGTGAGTAGAAAAGGCAGCAGAACCAACAATATAATCACGAAGACAAACAGAAGGTTGTGTTACTCGTTTAGGACGTTCTGAATGAGGAGATTCGTCAACAAGGGATGAAGGAGAAGACTCATCAGGAGTGGTCATAGGTCCAGCAGAAGACCCAGGTGTCTCGGGATGAATCATAAGCAGTGGTGTCTAAGAGATCTGTGGACTATCTGTATCAAATATGTCAGAATGCAAATCTTTGGAAATATCAGAAAAGAGAGGATTATGGGAAGAGGTAGAAAGATGAAATGGAGAAAGAGTAGAAAATATCTTGTATTCCCAAAAGACAACATGTCGAGAGACACGAAGACGTCGAGAAATAGGATCCCAACACTGATACCCTTTATGTTCAATACCATAACCCAAGAAACAACAAAGACGAGAGCGTGGTTCAAGTTTAGTTCTTTCATGGGGTTGAAGGAGAATAAAACAAGTAGACCCAAATACTCTAAGATGAGAATAATTAGGAGGGAAGCCATACAAACGTTCAAAAAGGGTAGAATTACCAAGGACAGAAGTGGGAACGCGATTAATGGTGTAGGCAGCAGTAAGAGCAGCTTCCCCCCAAAACTTTTCTGGATAGGAGGAAGAAATAAGAAGGGCACAGATCGTGTCAAGAAGATGACGATGTTAGCGTTCTGCCCGACCATTCTGCTGAGAAGTACCAAGACAAGAAAGATGAGACTATGTCCCCTGAGAGCCTAGAAAAGATAAAACCTCAGAGTCAAGATATTCCATAGTATTATCAGTTCAAAAAACCTTGATTGTACGAGAAAATTGAGTTTTCACCATTACTGAGAAATCAGAGTATATCTGTTTAAGTTCAGAACGTTTAGTTAAAAGATACAACCAAGTATAGCGAGTATAATCATCCACAAAAATAACAAAATAACGAGAGCCCTCCATAGTAGGAGTGGGTGAAAGTCCCCAGATATCTGAGTGAACGAGATCAAATGGTGTAAGAGAAACAGAATTACTTTTATTAAAAGGTAAAGCGGGTTGTTTAGCAGTTTGACATGATAAACAATCAATTTTCTCAGAAACCACATGACCCAATTGACCACTAGAAACTAAAGTTTTCAAACAATTAAAAGACACATGATCCAAACGACAATGCCAAAGATTAAAAATAGAAGCTGTGGCAGCGGAAGCAGCAGAGGATGGTGGAAGTTGGAGATGAACAATCTCAAATAGACGTCCATGCTTACGGCCTATCCCAAGAACCTATTTTGTCTGTGAGTCCTGCACCAAACAACCAGAAGCAGGAAAAGTAACGATCAGATCAAGTTCACATAATTGACCAACAGACACAAGATTTAAAGCAAGGGTAAGAATGTGGTAAATATTAGAAAGAGAAATAGATGAAGTAGAAATATGACCAGTGTAGGTAACAGACATATGAGTACCATCAGCAGTATGAATAGTGGGAATAGAGGATGATGAAGCAATAGACGAAAAAATTGTAGAATCAGAAGTCATATGATTGCAACATCCTGAGTCAAAATACCAAGAGGAAGTACCTGGCATAACGGAGAGGGCAATAAAAGGAGATGTACCAGTTTTGGCAAGTACTTGCTGAATGATAGACTCCACATCAGTCATAGAAAAGGATGGGCCAGAAGAGGAGGACCGGTCTGAAGTAACAGTAGTAGTGGTACGAGAACCATAAGATTTAGCAGATAACTTAGAGGATCCCTTTTTGGAATGAGCTCCAGAGGAGGAAGCCTTGGGACAGTCACGCTGAAAATGACCAGGAGCTGTTTTGTGGCAAGTCAAACACTCACGAACTGGACAATGTTCAAATGAATGATTGTGTGGTAGACCCATTTTTAGACAGTAGATGCAGGAGTGAGGAGTCAATGGGCCAGAAGATCGACCGTGAGACATGGCAAGAGCGGCATCTGGAATTGGAGATGGTGGTATAGCAAGAACTGAATCCAACGTCTTAGTTTTGAGACCCAGACGAGTTTCTTCGGACAAGAGTTCTGAAATAGCTTGTTCAAGAGTGGGTAGAGGCATGCGATGGAGCAATGAGGTGCGAACCGACTCAAAAGTGTCATGGAGAGCCATAAGAAATAGCAAAAGTCGCTGATGATTGCGGTGGATAGTGTACAATTAAGCATCCTTAGAGTGTTTCCAGGTAGGTTCACATAAAGCAAGCTGATCCCAAACAGAAGACATTTGAGAGAGAAAATCATTGATGGATTGCCCAGGCTCTTGACACATATGATGAAGAGTTTGAAGTAACTGATACTGGTGAGCATGACCAGTGGTCTGATAGCGATCCTTTAAGAAATCCCAAATAGCTTTAGCAGGAGAGGGATACTAATTATCGTCCTGGAATCGGCCAAATTGAAGACTGATGAAAAGAATAGTAGTGGCACGAAATCAGGTGACAATTTGATAATTCTTGCTTTCCCAATCATCAAGACGATCCTCAAAAGCAAACTGATCCTCATCATCTTTCTGGAAGGGTTTTTTCTGAGAGCCAGAGATAATACGCCATAAATGACGTCCTTTGATAAAGCCAGAGAGAGCTTGTGCCCACAAAACATAATTAGTCCCATCCAAAATGACAGAGAGAGACGTAATGTTGTCAGAGTGATCCACAGAAAAAGCTTTCATAGTGTCCAATAAAGATAAACAATAAATCCGAGTAGAACAGAGATCACCAGTGCGTCCGGAACGTCGAAAAAGGTAAGGAACCGGTCTGAACCGGTTGAAAATCTGTCAAAAATGGCTAAACCGGCTCAAAAGAAGCACTAAACCGGTCTGGGCGGACCGGTTTGACTGTTGGAGTAGCTAGGGCTACGTGGCAGATCGCAGTTCACTGGTGTGAGCGCGATCCAGTGCGGCAAGTGCACCAACGAACAGTCCGCGCAGCGCACCGTGATTCGTCGAGATGATGTCGGCGAGATGAATATGAAGACCAGCGGCGCGTGAATTCGCGTGAAGTCACGCGTAATTTTTAGGCGACGCGTGAGGGCGCGTGGAAGCAGATCTTCGGTTCTGGTTGGTGGCGTTGGGTTCGTCTATGAGAGACGAATCCGATGATGTATGTAGATGTTGGAATATTCACCAGAAGAGTAATATAGAAGTGAAAAATCAAGGTTTCTTTAACTCTGCTGATGATATACTAACGCAAGATCTTGCCGGAAAATAATGGCCGACGAAGAAGAGAAAAAAAAATTAGAGCTTTTGCTCTGATACCATGTTAAGAATAAAAGAAGAAGGAAAGAATTATGTATTAATATTTATTTTTGTGTGTGAGAATACAAGACTACAAGGTCCTTTATATAAAAGGACAATAATCCTAATTCTGATAGGAGATAGTAATCTTAATTATGATTGGATATACAAAATAAGGAATGGAATAATAATCCTAATTATGATATAAGGAGGAAAGGCATAAAATAAGGGATACTAATTATATACGATTATACATTACTAAATGTAACAATTACACTACACTTTTCTTAAAGTCATGTAAGAAACACTTGACACAGTCATGAAATTCAAGTGTAGAAGAAAAAGAAGAGAACCGTGTGATCTTATTAATCTATTTGGCAAAGCGAGGAGAGGGAAAAAAAAGAATAAGAAGAGAAGAAAAATATATTATTCATAGCTGCAGTAGCTGAAAGATCAAAGAAGAAGAAGAAGAAGAAGAGGGAAAAAAAAAAAGAAAGAAAAAAAGCGAGGAAGAAAATGAAGCAATACCCACTACTACTAGCAATATTTATTTATTTATTATTATTATTATTTTTTTTTAAGTAGCTGGTTTCTGAAGGAGAGAAGGAGCAGAAGGAGGAGCATACCTATGAAGTGCCTTTGTGAGGAGGAGATCTGCTTTGAGTCTTTGAACTTCGCAAATCGGCGTTCAACCAACAACTCTTCTCAGCTAATTTGAACCTTTCAGAAGCCCCGAATTTGGAATATTGACCTATAAAAATAGATAGTTTGAGGATGACCGGTTGAAAAGATTCAAGCTGAAATTCTAATGCTTGGAGATTTATAAAACTCTACAAAATTTTATAAAATTAAAATTTTTTATTTATTTTATAAATTATGAGATTATTATTTTTGTTAATTTATACTAATTTTTACAATTTTATACACTCCATAAATTTAGTTGTTAGATATTGTATTTTTTACTTTTGCACTTATAGTTTGTATTTTTATTGAAGTTCATCCAATTAATAAAAATATTTTAACTTTAACAGTTAGATAAACCTTCATAAAAATTTTAAAATTAAAATTTAATTTTAACTCTTAAAGTTATATTTTAGTTTTAGTGATCTTCAATCCCTTTAGATTTTAATAATTTATAAGTCTAGTTTATGATCTATATCAGTCTTCAAACTTTGTTGTAGGATTGTACTATCAAACAAATTGAATCGCGATTTTAACAACTATGATTTATGCTTATCACACTTAATTAATTAGGTAAGCAGGTTTAATAGGATAAATCAACCAAGACTTTAAAAATAAAAATAATTCTCATAAAATTCAAAATAATACAAGTTGCATGAATATAATTAAATCTCAACTCAATAAATATTCAATTCCAAACTAATTAGTGTTAACTATATTAATCATTTTTTCCATTCATTTCTTATTTGAATATTAAACATAACATTAAAATATACTAATAACATATATATATTATTTTTTATTGAGATGTATTATTTATGTACTACTATAATATAAAATAAATATTTAAGATATTTTATTATGTAAATAAATAGATTTGAATATGATTTTAAATAATGACTGTTATCGTTATATAAGTTTCAGGGAGTTTTAAAAATCCGTTATAACTTGTTACTTAATATTTGTTAAACTAAATTTTAGTTATTTTATAAAAATGATAGAATAAAGTTTTTTTTTTTTATATCAAATGAGCATGTATATTACTATTATAATTATTTTTTAATTTCTTTTGAAATAAAAAGGAAAATAAAAACAAAGTTGATTTTTAAGATGCATCTATAAAATTGATTTAAAAAATGAGAAAAAAAGAGAAACAAGATAAACTTGAAGCAATTGAATATATGTTAAACTAAGGGGTGTTTGGATAACAAAAAAAAAAAAGTACTAAGGGATGTTTGGATAACAAAAAAATATAAGAAAAGTACAAAAAATTGATATAAAAATGATATCTGATATAATTTAATTAGAAAAAATTAATAATTTTTAGTATTTTTTGACCAACCAAATAGTCTCTAGCAGAATAAAAATGAAAATTTTTCTATTTTTAACAAATAAAACTCTACTTTTGTCAAATTTTCTCCGTCTCCAATGAACGGTATTAGATTTGAATAATAAAACTTGAATTAGGAATAGGACAATCAATTAATATCAAATATGAGTATGAACATCATAGGGTTAATGATTATTTCAATCCGAACCCATTCTAAATAAACTACAAAATATTTTAAACATTATTTTCGGTTATAATAATGTACGAATTGTACCGCTCTAATTACATTAAAAAATATCTTAATTTTTTTATTGCTATAAATAGTGCACGAATTGTACTAATTAGTAAAAGATGTACAAATACTCATTTAATCCAATAACTTAATAAGTGTAATAAATTTTTGGTTCCATTTAGAGTGATAAAAAATTTTGAAAAATAATGAAAAAAATTAAAAAATTATTCATTTTTTATCTCATTATACGAATTATAAACTAATAACTTATTTTACTTTATCTCACTCTTTATCACTTTAAATGCACCCAAAATATTGCGGGCTTGTCACACAGTAGAGGCAGGGATGGAAGTATTTGTTCCTAATTAAAATTGAGAGAGGTTTATTGCCTTCCCTATACATAGATAAAAATAAAAAACAAACATTAAGAGGTCATTTGGTAACGTTATCGTTTTTTTGTTTATATTTATATATTTATATTTTTTATTTTTTATTTTCTGTTATCATTTTTTTAAATGAAAACTAAAATTATATTTGAAAAAATAATTTTGTTTATAATTATTAATTTTTTTATTTTTATGAAATATTTAATTTTATTAGTTTTTAAAAAATTAACTGAATTTAATACATATATTTTATATCAATTTAATTTAATTATATTATTTATTAAAAATAATTGAATAAAATAAAAGTATTATGTCATTTAATCCAGTAAATATAAAATATATTAATTATAATTTAATTATATTATTTATTAAAAATAATTGAATAAAATATATTTCATAATAATATAAATAATCTAATATGATATTTATTAAAAATGATTTATGAAATATTTTTAATATTAGTTTAATTAATTATTTTAAATTATTTATTAAATTAAATTAATATATTTTATTTTATTATTTAGTAAAATAATTTAATAAATATATATTTTTTATTAATTAAATTAACTAATTTAATTTAATTATTTATTAGAAATAAATTAATAATATATATTACATATTAATTTAATTAATTTAATTATATTATTTATTAAAAATATTTTTAATTTACTAAAATATTTAAATAAAATAATTTATTTTAATATAATATAACAACAATGAACAAAATATTAGAATTGACAAAATGTTTACAACAAGAAAATAAAGTGAAAATATTTTTTTTTGTTTATATTTTGTTGTTTAAATTTTTGTTTTTTAGAAACAAAAGACCGTAGATAAAGTTATTAAATATATTTTTATTGTTAACTTACAAAATTTTAAAAATAGAAAACAAACAAATTACCAGCCGGGGCCTAATTAATTAACGAAAAAGGAAAATGAAACTAAAACAAACAGAAAATAGAAAAACAGGGCCATGGGAGTCGGTACCAAATCCCTGTGGAATTGAGATCTGTTTGACTCAAAAGCCAAAAGAGAACCCCCAACAGAGAGAGAGAGTGAGAGAGGGAACCATTTCTAGGGCTCGCATATGGACTCCTCAGCTTTGCCCTCCGATACCGTCATGTCAGAGGCGGGGGCTCCTCCCCCGCAGTGTGACCAGCAGCCGCCGCCGCCGCAGCAGCAGCAGCAACATCCAGCCGCCGGGATCGAGAGCATCCCCGCCACCCTCAGCCACGGCGGCCGATTCATCCAATACAACATCTTCGGCAACATCTTCGAAGTCACCGCCAAATATAAGCCCCCCATCATGCCCATCGGCAAAGGCGCCTACGGCATAGTCTGGTCTCACCCTCTCTCTCTCTCTCTCTCTCTCTCTCTTCATAGAGACACACGCATATTGCAAGTTTCAGTTTTTTTTTAATTTTTTTTTTCTCTTATTGATTTTTTGTTTTGTTTGGTTTTTGTTTGAATTAGTTCGGCTTTGAATTCGGAGACAAACGAGCATGTTGCGATTAAGAAGATTGCGAATGCCTTTGATAATAAAATTGATGCAAAGAGAACTCTTCGCGAGATCAAGCTTCTTCGCCACATGGATCATGAAAACGTCAGTGAGTGAGAAGTAGTAATTTGATTACTTTGGATTTGAAAGATTTTTTTTTTTAATTAACTTCATGTTTGGTCTGAGACTTTTAAATTAGATTGCAAGTTTTCAACTGAATGTCTATTGGAAGAAAAATGTCAGAATTTTTATATAATCTTCTCGTCAAATAAAGAAATTATATGTTTCCCATGATTTAACTACTTTTTTCTGATCAATGGCATTGTGAGGTTTGCCTGAAATTACATCCAGAAAACTGAGAGGCCAATTGTGCTGCATGATGATATAAGAATTTGCTACAATCTGTTTCACATGCCATGTTGCTTCCTTATTGTCACTTCTTAATAACCAATTAAATCACGTTGACGGAAATTTTATTTTATTTTTTTTAACACCTTTAGGTTTCTGTATATATATAATGTTCTTTTTTTTTTTTAAACCAATTTTCAACGGTAAGCATTGCATATTATACTCATTCCCACGGAGAAAATGCAAGTTTTTGTTACTTTCAAAAGCTCAAAAAAAAAAAGAAAAGGCAAGTTACTTGCTGATTAATGTCACCTGCCTCTTGCCATACAGGTTGTTGCAATTAGAGACATAGTACCACCACCCCAGAGGGAGGCATTTAATGATGTTTACATTGCCTACGAGCTTATGGATACTGATCTCCATCAAATTATCCGTTCCAATCAAGCATTATCGGAGGAGCATTGCCAGGTTCTATTTTCAATATATAGTTCCTTTAAAAGCACTACTTTATTAATAAAAAAAAGTATCTCAGTTGTTCAATGTCATGCTCAAGAACTTATTTGTTTGAATTGTGATTTTCTGTATGAAATAGACAGTTGAACTAAATTTAGTAGTGTTTTTCCTGTTGAGAGTGAAATTTGTCTTTTAATTGTGGCTAATGGAAAAGCATAAATACAATTATATTGATGTGATTATAATAGGGTCTCCAGAGATATGATTATAATAGTGGTCTCCAGAGATAATAGTATGGTGGCTTCTAGAAGAGAAAGGAGTCATGCATGGGTATTATATTGAATGGGTATTTTGCCTTAACCATAGATAAATTGATTAAGCACTTTCCGGATGAGGCTAATGGTATGTGCTACTTGATGATACTGTTTTAATTGAGGAAACAAAAAAATAGGAGCAATTGCTGAGTTGGAAGTTTGTGGAGTAATTGAATCAAGACAATTAAGATATAGGGTGGAATACATCAAACTAAGAAGCATGGATATAATGTGGGATGAGGACACTATATGGGACCGAGTACAGAAATGGGATATGACATTTTTGAGAATGCATATATGGACCCATGAGAGTACAACAAATATATATATATATAATTTTATATACTTTTGTTATATGTGAGCGTGTCTGCGTGTGAATATAATATCCACACGAAAAATAATTCAAAATTTCAATCCATTAATCAATCGTATTGATATTATAACATGCAAAAAAGAACAAAAGATGAGACAAGAGAATTTATGATTTTAACAGTTTTGATAGATCAAAACCTAGGCATGTCTTAACTATGTTTGAAAAATAATAATAATAAAGTCATATTTTGTTTTGTGGCGTGTATTGCACTATTTTGTCGAATGTGGTGTGTTAACTTTGTTTTTATGTATGTCGAAGGAGTTTATGTTTTTTATTTATATCAACTATGGATGCGACATTCCTTATGAAGTGTTTGTGCTTCACAGGCATGGAATGCAAACTTACATAGAACAAAATTACAATATATAGTGGTAAAGAGTCTAAAGACATGGCATGTAGTTTAGTTAACGTAATGGCACTTGGGTAAATTGAAGTTGCAAAAAGAAGATTAATCTTGCCAACCCAAATAATTAGGACAAAATTTTGTTTAGTTAACCAGGTAAATTGTAGTTTGCATCCCTAAGCTTTTGTCCAAATTCTACTTCAGGACCTAACCTTTTTATTTTGCAATAATTAAGAGCCTAAGTTTTTAATTTATTGCAATGTTAATACTCCATTAAAAAAGCTCCCATTAAATGGCCTCATGACCCATTTAACCAGAGATCTATTAAAGGAAACTCACATAGGGTTAACATTGTAACATATTAAAATTTCAAGTCCTTAGTTGTTGCAATTAATATCAGGCCCTGAAGTTGGATTTAGTCAAAAGCTTGGGGATGCAAACTGTAATTGGCCTTAGTTAACCATTATCATGAGTCCTAAAGAAACAAAAATTTTACTTTTCTTGATCCCATGTATTTAGATTGACAATGATGGCTCATAGAGTTTAGAGGCTAACCACAATAATTGTGGATGTTTCATGTGATAGGATATTACTTGAATATTTATGCAGTATTTCAAGACATTTTTGTGTTCAATGCTGTAAACTCATCATATTTGTAAGCCTGAATATCTGACCACTTCAATGTTTCATGCAGTATTTCTTGTATCAGATCCTCCGAGGGTTGAAATACATACATTCTGCAAATGTTCTGCACAGGGACTTAAAGCCTAGCAATCTCCTCTTGAATGCCAATTGTGATTTGAAAATATGTGATTTTGGACTAGCTCGTGTTACCTCCGAGACTGATTTCATGACTGAATATGTTGTTACTAGATGGTATAGGGCACCGGAACTGTTGTTAAACTCTTCTGATTATACTGCAGCAATAGACGTATGGTCAGTGGGTTGCATATTCATGGAATTGATGGATCGGAAACCTTTATTTCCTGGCAGAGATCATGTGCACCAGCTACGTTTGCTTATGGAGGTAAATTTATCGTCGATTTACTATTGTTATTTTCTTAGTGGTCTGAAAGTTTAAGTTTTCATTAACTTATCTTTGTCAACATTTCAGAAGAACTGTACTTTCATTAACTATTTGAGCTTTCAAAAAATTTAGAGGCATGCAAATTCTTCCCTAAATTGGGCTTTTGAGTGCATTTTCAAAAAATGGGTAGTTATACTCCAGAGTGCATTTTTTCCTGGCAGAGATCAAATCGACTGGGGCCTACTACAGCCACCTGGCTACTATTGCCTTACCTTTAAAGCTCATTCCAACTTTCACTCCCCACAACTCTCCAGCCAGACTTGCTTGACCCGATCCAACCCGACTCCATTATTGGAAAAAAAAATTGGCCTATCATGTGACCTTTATGCCTTTTCAAAACTTTAGGAGCCTTTGGCCTACCCCCACATGTTTGATGGGCTTTATCCACTTGTTTGATGGGCTGGATCCACTTGTTGTGGCCTCCTAAGATGCTTTTTTATTGAGATAAAAAAATTGACACAATAGTATCAATCTGCCTCTTGCGCTCTTATATAATCTTTGGCCTCTCTCTCCTTCTCAACTTTACCGGTCTCTCTGACATTTCGTATAAGGACCTTCATGGATCACTCGAGGGACAAGAAGAAAGGTTATGGAATGCATTTTAAGGTAAGGTATTGGTCGAGTTCTTCACCCCCAGAGGAATCTCATCAATGAGTTCACCCACCTCTGTCGTTGTTGACACCAAAATCTTCCTTACATCCCCTGTTATTCTAAGATGCACCTATCAAAAATACATTCTTGATTGCGTTCCTTCTTCCACGTTGACTAGCCCCTCACAAATCTCTGATACCTTTAAACATGTGATCCACCCACATATGCACTAGCAACCCTAACGCCCTCACCAAAACACTCCAATCCCACTCTTTCTCGCACAACCTCACTGTTGCCAGTAATCTAAAAGCAAAGGAGCCATTCTGTAACTCCTCCTTTATGGACATGTTTTTTCTCGGATCCCACCGAGGGAAATATGTAGAGAAAGCAAGAATCCCCCACCTTCTTTCACTTCAACCCCTCCGGAGATCCTCCAAGTCTGCTTCACCCAACCACAAAGCAGGTAATCTCCAACTCTGTTGAGTCAATGGCTCCAAATCTACCCAACAGACAATGATCTGAGTGATTACCATTAACTGCACATGCATTTGGATTGACCACCCACTATAGATCATTCATTGGCCCCACTATCCAATGCCAAAGATCTAGATCCGGCACCTCGGTAACACTATTGCCTCTACGTAAGTTTTTCTCATTACCTTTCTCAACCACTCTCTCTCCATTGGGATCGAACTTCGAGAGCATCTTTGCAAATTGTGTCCACCTTTCCCTTCCCTCTTCTCTTCCTCTAAAATGCACACCCAAGATTTTCTGTGAGTTGAGAAAGAATGAAATTCCAATTCCTTGGTTTCTCTCATCCAGAAATGTGTTCCACTCAACCTTCGTCTTCCTCTGGTCAATCTTCCTAGTTCCATAGAACCCCCATCCCTCAACCACGCCTTGTTACAGATGACCACATCCCATTTCAGTTCTTCTGCAAACAAGAAGATTGATCTTTGGTTACCCACCAAAGCTACATCAATCGTGGTTTGACCACATTGAATTGTCTTCCTGCCCATTGTTGAGCTTAAGTTATGTTTTCATGGTTGAAACCCTTGGCCCAAAACTCCATTTAGTCCAGAGAGAACGCAAACCAATCTATAGGTAGGTTCCCTGCACAAATTGGTTATCGCCATCAGGTTAAAAGTAACCAAAAGCATTTCTTCTAGGTTTCTGCGACTTCCTTCTGTAATGGAGGTTAACATCGCAACAAACTAAAACCTTAAGCGTTTAATTGTCACAATTAAAAGGTTAAGCCCTGAGGTCAAATATGATCAAAAGCTCAGGGGTGCAAACTATTATTTACCCGCAGAGTTAGCATCTGTGCATTTTTATGTCACCACCCATAGGAGGATCTTTTGAGATTTGTACTGAAGTTTGTTGAGTAACTTATACATTTTGAACAATGGGCCTAAATGACAACGCTGCAACATTTTTCTCTTGTCTTTCTATTTCAATGATGAATGTTTGTTTTCTTCTAGTTGCGTGTGTTATCTTATATGTAACTACTTCTGACGTCTATGGAGGACAGATAGGATTTCTTTCTTGCATTGATTGTTCTCGTTCTCCAGTTGTTGAAGTTCTTTTGGCAATAGAAGGCTTTGTACTTCATTTTGCATGTCATCAATGTGGAGAGATTTTTCCTTTGTGTTGAATTGGTTTTTGATGGGAATACTGGGTATTACCTTTCCCCGAATTTAATATCTTTTATTATTTTTAGATTTATTGAGTTTTGCATGAAACATGAGGGAGAGAAAGACTCCGTTTTTGTATAACTCAACTTTGGTCTCCATCTTAAAATAGATGAGAAAATTTGGGGGGGGGGGGTGTCCTGGATTGCAACACTTCTTGACTCATGAGCTCACCAAACAGACAGACATGAGGCAATGCATGCTTTAAGTAAATCTTAAATGTATTCTTTTCATCCTTTCTAGCATATTTTACATGTATCTTCATGGATAGTTATCAATGTACTCTTCGCAGTTGGTTGACACTAGTAAAATCCGTTCTTTAAATTCTTTCCACCATATTTTAGTAATATTCTTGAATAATCACCTATATGCCAGTATGATTAACAATTCTCACACCTTGTAGTTAATTGGCACCCCATCAGAGGCTGAATTGGAATTTCTGAATGAAAATGCAAAGAGATACATTAGACAACTTCAGCCCTATCGTCGGCAGTCATTTACTGAAAAATTTCCGCATGTCCATCCTGCTGCTATTGATCTGGTTGAGAAGATGTTAACATTTGATCCTAGACAGAGAATTACAGGTGAGATATTTTTAAGCTTCCAGCAAATGTTCTGAGTGTAGTTCTGAGATCATTGTCCACATTGCATGCATGATAAATCTTGCTATATCAATGAAGTGCAAGTCTTAGCTACATCTATATACATTTAAATTTATTTGTGTAGGTTTCATATGATTTCCATATGATACTCAGACATCAACATGTGATTTTGTTGGGCATTGAAAATTGACACAACCAGTATCATTTAGCTAAACTTCAGGATTTGTAAAATAGTCTGGAATTTCCAAATTAATGATATAAATGAGGTGTTGTAACTTGGCTGTTGGCTCTCTTGACACTTTCTTCAAACACATGCTTGGCAAACCAAACGTGTCAATTTATTCTTTCTTTTCTTTGTTTATGTATATGACAAGGAAGAGAAGAAAAAAAATATGGAACAGAAAGAGAATTAGAGTGAAAAAAGTCCTTGGGCCTTGCTTCTAGCCCAAGGAGTTGATTACTGTGTTGATGGTGCAAATGGGATAGATCCACGTCTGTCCTAAAATGACCCTAGCTGCGGGGTGCCCACCATGCGGAGTGGTATCTGTGGCAAGAGGAAGTTGATGACTAAGGGGGCCCTTTGCCCCCGGAGGGGTGTCCTAGACAAGGCGTGTTGCTACGGCAGTTAGGTAACAATGGCCATGGTGGGACCAATGCGGCACTGGGTCACCCACAAAAACTATCTAAGATAAAAATTTTAGCAGCTATTTGGCAAAAATCATCATATCAAACCAAAATTAGTTGTTTGGTTTGGTTCAATTTCCTTAATCGTTTGGTTACAGTTTCAAAATCTATCAAAGGGATAACTTGTGGTTTAGTTTTAGGTACTAAACCAAACTGTGTGCGCTCCTAGTCGCACTTGCAGTTGTTGACTGCTAAACCAAAACTTTCATGTGCTTTTCAAATTGAAATGCATTGAATATAAGGAAGAAAAATAGAAATAAATAAATTATGCTTCGTTTTATTATAATGGTTGAACCGCTGGTTGATCCATTGAACCATGGACCAACTCCTCCACCAGTTTGATGTTCCATTCGGTTTTGATAACTATGACATAAAGTTATAACATGTTTATTAACTCTCTAGAGAATATGCTTTTTAGTAAGTTAGGTTTCTTTAGGGTTGTGTGACACAATTCTAAACCTGGCACTAGATTACAGTTATTCTCCTCAAGTTTTCTGCACATTTAATCTTCAAGACCCCAAAATCACTTCCTGTTTTAATCGTTTCTCCAAACTTTACCTTATTTTGGGACCCCAAGCCACTGGTCCAGATAGTCCCATATTGTTCTGTTCCTTTAAATTTCTTCCCCTAACAATGCCTGATGGTTACCCCTGCAGAAACCTTAACAAAATCAACATTCCAGTCCCCAAAACCAATTAAAATGAACCCTAGTAAAATCCTTCGATTCTGTCCTGCATTTGTTTTGAGCTACTATTAGAAGTGCATTCCCCACACTTATCCTGCATCATTTAAGATGTGCAAAATACAATTCACAAGTTCAGTGGACTTTTTAGTAGTTGTTTTTTTTTTTTTGGTAAGTGACTTTTTAGTAGTTGTTGAACCCATATTTTATCTTGTGATGTCTAGAATCATTTCACAACATATTTATCCCGCAGTCTCTATTTTTGATCTATTATCAGCTTCTATTAATCTGTTATATTTTGGTTTCAGTCGAAAATGCGCTAGCACATCCCTATTTAACATCACTCCATGACATCAGTGACGAGCCTATCTGCATGACTCCCTTCAGCTTCGACTTTGAGCAGCATGCGCTGTCCGAGGAACAAATGAGGGAGCTGATTTACAGAGAGGCGCTTGCATTTAACCCTGAGTATCAGCACATGTGAAAGCTGGCAGGCAATATGCTGTTTTCCGCCTCATGGTTCTATACAATTCGATGATTTATTTCTTAGTGTATATAAATGTTCTATCCAGAACATAAACGGATATGAAATTGGAAATCTTTGATTATGGAGTGGGTGTACTGTTGAGGTGGAACAATTGAAGTGGTGTTTGTATCGAGTGCTTTAACCATGTCTACTTATTGAAACTTGACTTCAGATCAAAGGATCTCTTCCCTCTATGGCTGTGGACGTCTTAGGTATGAAAGGCATTACTTTTCACAATGTGTATAGATTCTCTTTTCCTTAATAATATTTTCATCCTTATTGTCAGTAACGTAACGTATGGTAATTTTTGAGCATGGCATGGATCAAGTGGTTAAATCTTGGCACCCACCCTTGAACAGGGGAGATGCATCCCCCATTTCTCCTCCCCATGTATTGTAGAACTTGTAATGTTCTTTAAAAAATGATAATTAAAAAAAAAAGGACTAATTTTCCACTTACCGTTAAAAGAGTGGCAGTAGAAATTGCCAATTTTTTTTTTTTTGTTTTCCTTTTTTTTTGGGGGGGGGGGGTTGGTGTGTAGCATAGAAGTACTAAAAGTTGGCAACAAAAAAACGCACCACCCTGTCTAATACAAGGACCTAGGTCACTCAATTGGGTTTCCCTTGAAAAGCCTTCTATAATGTCGGCTCCTTTAAGGATATTCTTTATGATGGATAATCATTTTTCTGAGTATGACTCAAAAATGGACCTCCGAGGGAAAAGTAAAATACGTTGCAAGATGAAATAAAAAATGCTAAACTGGTTTATTTATTTATTTTGAATTAGAAAAACGATATGAAATTAAATAAATATTTGTCAAAATTTTAAATATTTTCTTTACCTAATCATAAAAAATAATAAACATATATAGTTCCGTCTTCCCTCCATTTTTTTTTTTTTTTTTTTTTTTTTTTTTTTGCCATTGGCAAATCATTGCCAGTGTTAAATGCACACTTCTGGACCTTATTCCGTAAGCATTTCCAAAGGATTTAAAGCCAAACCTATTCGAATTTAGCAGGAACCTGTTGGTCCTGTTCCAATAGATGCATTGTAGCTGAACAGGGTGGTGTATGGAGCAAAAAAACAAGCTGTTGTTCAATTCTTCAAGTTTCTAGGCTTAATATCAGTCCTCTATCCTATAAATGAAATGACTTCTTCCATGCTATTCTGCTATATAGTGCAGATATAAATTCTCTTTTATGGAAAATAAATAACAATAAGCTGTATCATTATCAAGGATCTTACAATCATGGAGGGAAAAAAAAAAAAAACCTAAACACAAATTGCCATAGTGAACTAAGAAAACTCTACCTCATCTACAGTTTTTTAGTAGAGGACCAAAAAACTACATTGCCGCCAAGAAAACATCAGCTCTTCACGCTCCCGAAGAATCTAGAAAGTGGTAAAGGCCCACCAGTCTCTTCGTCATCACTGCTGGAGTGCTTGGATCTTGACCTGTGCTTCTTTTCCTTCTTCTTTTTCTTAGACTTCGATTTTGATTTCCTTGATTCTCTCTCTTCTTCGTCACTACTAGAAGATTCTGAGGAAGAACTTGAGGAACTAGAATCAGAAGACCGCCTCGAACGCTGCAAAAAAAAAGTTACAGTGAATCCCAATTATTTTGCCAAAGCATTTATTAAAACAGATGGGGAAATATATATTTAACAAATTGCAAATGCATATATTCCGTGCCTGTGAATAGCCAAAAATTATCTAGAATTGGAAGCCCCTCAACTATACAATACTTATTGGATTCATAAAATTCTGTTATTGATGCAACAACAGTATAGATACCAACTTAAAGGATATCCCTATTCAACATTCACTATAGGGATGCTGGTATTAAGTGGAGGCTTGAAGTAACAATGATTAAGTACTGGCTCACCTGTACCATCAGAACTCAAAGGAACAGCGCAAGCGATTCAGAAATTGGAGAGGAAAGAGATGATAAATAAAATGTCAAAAGTTACAAGTCACAGTAACATGATGAAATTCCCAGTATTCCCATTTATAAATTACCTATACCGACACCAAGCAATATGGTCCAAATGCTAGTATTGGGGGTATAAAATTATAATGAAAATAGAAGGAACTAATGTCATTATATTTCACATGCTAGCTTCACTGCATTAAGTATTGTTTCCAACACAATAATTAACCTAAGATAAGACATCGTAACTGGATCTACATATGCACAAAACAGACTTCATACAGATGACAATGTACATTCAGGGAACTTCTTTCCCAACTGAATTCATTAAATCTAGGCAAGGCGGGGCATGAGTAGAGAATGAGGATTACCAAGTGCTACCGAGTACCGCATATCAAAGGTCTTTTATTTTATTTTTATTTTTTATGAATGACAAGGGCATATCAAATGTTAAGGCAACTCTTTCTAATTCCAACATAAAATTATTTAAATTTCTGAAGGGGACAAGGTAAACTTTATTAAATTTTGGAACCAATGAACAATTTTTGTTGATAAATATCAAACATCTTTGGATTTTGTTGTTCTTTCTCCTTTTTTTTTTTTTTTTGGTTCTTCTTTTTTTTTTGGGGGGGGGGGGGGGGGGGGAAAGGGGGGTGCCTACCATTGATTAAAAGAAAAACATCCAAGTTACAGGAAGCAAAGTATTATCTTAGTGGAATATAGCAGTTTTAGTGGAAACCCACGGCACCCTCATGTCTTTATAAATGATAAATATGTACATATCTTTCATTTGCCAAGGCCCTCCATGGACTGGCCATGTAAATGTTGCTTTCAACAAGACCTCTACTGCAGTAAGCATACACATGGCAACTACAGCGGCTTGTGTATCCTGCCTCGGCCAGAGTATCATGCCATCTCACTTTAATAGAGGAGGGACAGACCAACTTCCTGAATATGAGGTCCATAGGATCCTTGGTCTACTGACCTAAGATTAATTAGTTTCAACTAGAGGTTCACAAAACCACAAGAAGATGCTAATAAAACAAATTAGACAGTGTGAACATCCCAGAAATAACTTGTCTGACTTTTTTGGTTTTCAACAATCTGTTTCCCTAGATTGGACAAGCAAAACAAGTCTGAAATAGCTCAAGGATTTGAAGGCACCTTTCTCTTTTTGCTGCTGCGTTTCTTCAAATCCTTGTCCTTGTCTGGAAGAAAAAATTTACCATAAAAAAGAAGCTATATAAAATATAAAGAAGAGGAAAGAAGGAAAAAGAAGGAAAACAAAAAACAAAATCTCCAACTGTTCCCTTCAAGATTTTTGTACAAATACCTTTTCTGCGACTCGATTTACTGCTAGAATGATTTCGTCCTTTGGCAAGCTTGATAGCCCGTTCAGCATCTAGCTGGGCCCTATATTCTCTCATCATCCTATCCTTATCTGCTTCTAACTCCCCCTTCCTCATTTCATCTTCCTAACAAATGAAGTTCAACACAGAATGTAATAAATATTTTAAGGACAAAGTCTCATTAAATGAACACAGAAATTAAACCAGAAAGACTAGCATAAAGTCCAAAGCAATGTATTGAAACTTGCTGCAAAAGAAAAATATAAAAATAACAAGGTTTTTACTCTAGCAAGTGCATGCCAAAATGAAGCCCAAACAGGGCAGTTTATCAGTAAGATCTCTACCAATTAAAGTAGAAATAATTGGTTTGAAACCCCTCAACATTACCTGACTCCTAGTTCTTGTGGGTGGTTAGAAGCTATAAGGGATTAGTTCCACCGAGGATGGAACTCAGAATGTTTTGTGACATCATGACTTTCTTATCCCAAACAAATGCAATAAATTTTTTGTGTTTACAACAATGATGGTTAATTATCCTGATGAAATGGGAACAAGTTATTTATTACAACTAACATTAATGTATGAATACAAGGCATTCACCTTCTAAGATATTTGGTCTTCAACCAATAATTGGTTTTTTCCTTTTTTTTTTTTTTTTTTTGTCTTTTTTTTTTGGTGGGACCGAGTTAGATATCCTAGCCATGCTTGATGATGAGGCGAACTAGAATTTATAATTAGTGGAGGCAAAATTACACTTTCAAAGTAAATAAAGGCAAAAGTAAAATACAATGGGGGTAAAAGCTTAATAACAATATGATAGAAGTAAAATTTATAAGAAAATTAGTGCAAAATCAATAAAATCTTAATGTAATTTTCGAAATTAGTGGGGGCAATTGCCCCCACTAGGCCTTTAGCCAGTCCGCCCATGCTTGATGTGAAACTCATGAACACTTCATCCTTGCTTTAACATTAGTTGTAATAAATATTTTGTTCCCATTTTACGAGGATAATTAACCACCATTGTTGCAACCTCAAAAATTTTATCTAATTTGTCTGGGATAAGTAAGTCATGATGCCACAAAATATTCTTAGTTCCAGAAACACAGATAGTATTTCCAAAGGTTTATGGGTGAATGAATGGCATAACAGCAAATGATTATCTCCAGGTCGTTCTCCTGTTCAGTCATTAAAAGCTATTAATACCACACTATTTTACTCCATTGCAAAAGTATGATTGCAGTTTGATCTCATTTTTGATATGCTGAGGAAATGGCAAGGACTATAGTTTCTTGGGCTTGGTACCTTATCAGAATGCTAGCACCAGTGATTCACCAGTTCACTTATGAGTTGTGAAGCAAGAAGAGAACTAAGTACGTGTATTACATAAAAAAATATAGATATATTTATTGAGAATATGAAATTGCATTGATTCATTCGCTTTACGCATTCAAATATTCAACAATTTGAGCTATTCATTAATAAGCATATGCATTATTGAAGGTAACTGAAAAATGAATATTTTTAGATTTTATTTCTGTTAACAACCAACTCTTCTAAAAGTGTCAGCCAAAGAAGAGGATTATATGGCAATGGAGACGGTGTAACCCAAGGGCATGTTTGTTTGGAAAGTATGTTACATGGACAAGGGTATAAATATCAGGTGAAGGTTCGTGTTGGATGTCAGACCTCTCAAATTTCAAAATTTAAGATATTAGGATATGTATCTAAAAGTTGGGTATATATTACGATAATGGCACTCACATTTCTCAGAAGCACCATGTATTTTGCTAAACAAAATTCTCGGATTTCCTTCTGTTATCCATGCTATTTCGCAAGATGGCTAAATTTAATATCAGTATAACTACTATAAGTTCCATTAAGGCATATCCTTGAAAACTACAAAGTAAACTATCAAACAATGATTTTATAACTAAACCAACATAAGTTTTATAGAAAGCAGTTGCCCCCCCCCCCCAAAAAAAAAAAAAAACCAAACCAAACAAAACCTAAACTAAACTCGAAATATTAATCATGAAAAGCAGAGTTTCTAAAACAGAGCTAAAGAAGGAACAATTGTGTCCAATAGATACCTTTTGCTTCCTTTTGAACTCTTCCCAAGTAACTGTGTGAGAAGTTTTGAGGCTTGCCAAACGAGCAGCATGCCACTCTGGTGAATGAAAAGAACCATCCACCTGCGATTGTCTTCATCAGAAAAAATACAACAGATAAAGCATCTAGGCTTCTTTTTTTTTTTCTTTTTCTTTTTTTTTTTTTTTTTTTGGGTGGAAGGTGCACCTAGGCTTTGAATATATTAGTTATCCTACCAAACTACCAGACTTGGCAGAGCAAGCAACAAAGTGACAGAAAACAAAAAAGGTGCATCAATCAGGATTTAAATGGAAGACAAGATAGATATCACTTTAAAACAACCCCAAGTCGTGTTTCAGCAAGAAAAAGCTTGCTCCAATATCAAAGGTCAAAACATTGAAAGAAAGAGTCAACCAAAACGATCACTAGTATACTCAACTTAACAAAGCCTTAGTCCCAAACTAGTTTCGGTCAGCAACATGAATTATTTTCCTCCATTCCCATGTAATCTGAGATCCTTTTAACACCTTCTACTTGAATCCAAAATCTTCTTCCTTATCTCTAAGTCTATATGGAGCACAGCCAAACTATTTAAAAGACTTTCTCTTAACTTCTCTTCTATCGGTGCCATCACAATTTCTTTTAAATATATTCATTTCTTATTCTTTTCTTTGTTTCACCACACATCTATCTTTAGCATTCTCATCTCCGCCACTCTCACCTTATAAAAATGTTGCTCCTTAATAGTCCAATCCTCTGTAGCATAAAACATAGTGGGTGCTAGAAATGTCTTAGAAAATATCATCTCAGCTTGATAAGTATTCTACGGTCACATAAAAAACTCAAGGCACTTCTCCATGTTAAATACCCAGCTTGAATCCTATGGATATCTCATCTTTGGGTTGTTATACATATCTAGATATCTTGATCATCGTTTTTTGTATTTTGACATATGGATGAGATATATGCTTATATTAAAAAACGGCTGAGGGGCTAACTAATTCCCTTTATTGCATTCTCTTGATTCCTTTTTTCCCCTGCTATTCTTCCTTTCTATTTTCAACTTAGTATCAAACCCATGTTATACAAAACTAAGTAGTTCTATAAACCCTGCTGAAAATCTACCAAAAGAGAGTGACAGATCACTAACATCATCACCCAAATACACTGGAAGAGTCCCCTCATGCTAATGATGCTCCAATAAAAAAGTGGTCTCTCGTATATCCAAGCATGCACTATCATGTGTGCTCCTCGCTATCCACGCTTTTTAAGTTATCTATCATGCCTTGGGATCCATCAGAGGTACTCCTAGACGAGGCCTTCTCTTCCATCCTTTCTCATCTTTTTCAATGATTAGTTTTAATGATGTTGACTAGGCTAGTAGTCACATAAATAAATGCTCTAATTCAGGCAATTGTACTTTTGTAGGTAGAACCTTGTTACATGGTGGATTAAGTAGCAACAAGTCAATGTTCATTTTATTGTTGAAGCAGAATATTGAATTATGGCTTATATTGCATTTGACATGCTATGGGTTTGTCGACTCCTCCAGAATTCTAGCTTTGATGTGCTTAGCCCTATGCACATATATTGTAAGAATCAGACGGCTATCTTCAATACTAATATGGTAAAGGAAGAAGAGATTTGTTTATTGGATGAAACATAGGCAAATGCTAGTGTTTCAAAGAATAAAAAGGCAAGTGAATAGGATGGATAACATTGAGAGTGGTGACGACTATATATGGTAGTTCTCGAGATGACTAGACTTATTTAAAGACGACTACCCCACAAAGGATAGGGCTTTGAAAAAGTATTTGCATAGTTACTTAGTATTTTATGAGATCTACTAGTTTCAAGATAGGAAGGAAGAGAGGATGTAGCTTTGGCAACATAGGTGATGTGGAAAGGAGATGTGGAAAAGTGTCTTCCTTTTGTTTTCCACCTTCTTGTTGACAAAGAGGCTTCATTGATAGATTGTGTTCGTGGTGTGGACCATGATGAGTTTTGGGATGAAGGGTTAACAAACAAAAAACTAAATGCAAAAGCATGTCATACTTCATTAAAATAGGAAAATGCATCACAACGCATCCTAATGTAAAGTATTGTCAACGATAATTCTACAGGATAATCCCCATATGTCCAAGGTGCTGAAAAAGGTAAGAGTAGGACTAGATATATACCTAACATTTGAACTACGTGCAAAGCAAGTGCTACTAGATCTTAACCTACATTATCACTCTTGTTGGCCCCAGTTTTTACCATCCACAAGCCAAAACCCCCTAACAGGAACATATCTCTTCCTGACAAAAATAGATGCTGGCCCAAGGTAAGTATATTTGTTCCAGCCAAAAAAAAAAAAAGAATCCTTGATTCACCTCCAATCACTACAATCTAAATGGAAACTTTCCTCCCTTATACCTCCATATCATTACGCTCAGTTGATTAGGCTGAACCCAACCCATCCCATAGAAGAGGGCAAGGAACTCACCAACAGAAATGGTGTAGTAGGTGCATTACGCAAAGTGGATCGTTTATCATTTCAAATATTACTCAGTCCCCATAGGTACATTCAATATGTATGGTGCATTTTACAAAATTATTCAGCCTATACACTTATGTCAGACTAAAATATATAATTCCATTTTGTTGTGTCCCCGTAGGTTTTGCTAATCTTCAATGGCAAGAAGCAGTACAATGAATATACTACTGAAAGTATGAGACTAGATGAGCATAAGAAACTCAAATTTCAACTAAGATATTTGACCCCAAACTCAAAATTTGACTAGATTCTTAAACAATGTTCAAAATTTTCTAAAGCATCAGGTAGATCTCGAATAGATAACCTGCTTTGCCACAGACAATGCTCCTTGTATGGATTTTGACCACTATGTAAAATTGGATCAAACCAAAGCGTGTGATATAATTATCAGTGTCTAGCAGAGTGACCAATTAGACTGACGGCAACAACTATAATAAAAATCATTCATCCAACACTCACTTCAGCAATCGATGCTTTTAGACATTCAAAAGAATAGTTGGACTTTCTCGAGACAACAAATTCTTTAAGACTTGTAAATGGTTTCAAGGGTTTACGAATCTGAGTATCAATCAGATTCGTGCAAGGGAACAAAGTAACAAACCAATAAATTCAGAAAATCCAAAATTGAAAACGGTGGTAGTATGAAAGGGTACAAACCATGCCGTCCTCGATCTCCTCATGGCCGGCTGAACTGGCACCCAGCCTCGCTCTCTGCATAGCCTTGTATTGCTGATTTTTCCCCATTGTTTTGAAGGAAACGAGATGAGAAAATCGCTGAGAAAGTTCGAGCAAGAGCGACAAATGAAAGAAAACTTTTGAAAGTGAGTGATCAGATTAGCAAGGCGATGATCGAATCGGAAAAGTCGAGGGAGAGGGGATTTATAGGTTGGGATTTTCTGAGACAAATGATGAAATGAACAGCTGATTTTGGAAAGAGAGGCCGAGAAGGCTTCGAAAGAGGGCTAAAAGATTTAAGGATCGTTTGGCGGACTTTAAAATATGATTTTTATCAATTTTTTTAATATTTTTTTTACTTAATACGGAATTAATTTTTACTAAATTTTTTTAACTTTTATCAATATTCTTCAAATTTTTACAATTATTTACTAAATACCTAACTAACAACTAAATTGCTACGCAGCAGCCCATGGTGTAAAGTTGCAATTTTTTTTGCGCCGCCAAACAGCTCCTTATTGTTAATCATTTAAAAATTGGAAAAATTAAAGCAAGTAAAAAGTAATATGGTGTGGCCCGGATCGCGGTGGCCAATGCAGTGCCCGTGACGTGTCAGTCTGCCTCGAAATAAGTCAAAATTAACTATTTTTCAACTTTTATGGTAATTTTTTTTTTCTGCATGAGTCATAAGTAAACATTTTCCTATTTATTAAATTTATTTCAATATTTTTTTAGGTTAAAAAAATTATTATAGAAAATAAGTTATCCATAAATCCATTACCTTTCGGAAAAAAAAAAGTTATCCATAAAAGATAAGGGTAACTAATGTTGTTGTATGTAATAATATTTATCAAATTAAAAAATAAAAATCCTTCTTCATTTATGATCTCTACAAATTTATTTTGATTGTATAGAATTAGTTTTATTTCTCATTTATTTTTATTTTCTTCTTGATAAATATAATATTCACTATATTCAAATATAGTGTGACCCTTAAAAAAAATAGATTTAATGACAAATTTCATCATTCCCACTTATGTAAGGAGTGATTTTGTATATTTTAGTGTACGATTCTAATTTTTTTGTATATATATATATACATATATATTGAAATTAAAATAAATAAATCTTGATATTTGCTAATTATTAATTGAAAATGATTCAAATATAGATATAAAATAAAATTTTAACTTGAAATTGAAAGAGGGTATATAATATATAATAATCAATGAATTTGAGTAAATTCGAAATAATCATGTAAAAATATTTTTAAAAAATTTGTTTATAAATTTTTATTGCTAATGGTGCAAGTTATAAAAAATAATAATAATAAAATAGTTATCAATTTATTTATATTAGTCATATTGCTTACATTTTTGTAAAGCTCAGTCTTAAATTAATTCATTTGAAATCTACATTTATTAACATATTATTATTAATTTTATTAGAATATATATTTAAAAAATAAAATATTTTTAACGTATGACATTGGAAGACACGTAGATGGAATCAAAATGTCGACAATCTTACCAACCACATTGATTTTTCGGGCTTTGGGTTAGGGCCTCCATTTACAGACCCATCTTCAAAACATTGTTTTCCACAAAGGCCCGTTTGACATAAAATAAAATTCTAAAAAAACTCTATAAATCTCTAATAACTCCTCTACATCTAATTTTTTCACCATCACTAATTTTAAAAAATTTTCATATTTCGCTAAAAAAATAAAAAAATATGAAAAGTAGATTAACCAAATGTGTAAATTTTTTACACAATAATATTCTTCGTATCGAAATTTTTCAAACGAGTATTATTGTCGCTATTTTTTATAAATTTTTTTGAATCCGTAGAAACGGATTTAGAAAACTGTTTCCACGGTTTGTGACTTTTTAGAAAAGAGCGGCACTAAAATTAATCTCAAACTACATTTTATCTTAATTTATCTTATTTTTTTCTTACTCTAATAAAATAATATTTTAGCAGAGGTTATTTTAGCTTTTTTTTTTTTTTTCTTTTTCAATCACGCGAGCTTGGTAAACTCTTGAAAATTCTATGTTTAGAATCAAGCGTCTAAGGAAGTGCCTTTTGTTGGAGTTGAAGTTGAGACCTCCTAAATATATATATTTTAAAAGTATTTTAAAATATTACTACTTTCTTATTTTACAGTAGTCAATTACTTTATTTAACTGACTTTACGATAGATTCCTTAAAATATTTTTTATTGCATCAAAATATCCATTCTTTAAACTGCCGAATTTTTCTTTGTTATTTGTTTCTTAAAAAAAATAAATAAATAAGGAAAGAGAGAGCGATATTTGTGGTATTAAAAAAATTTAAAGAAGCTGAACCATGCTCTTAATATAGTGAAGCATTGTGCGAGTTACTTATTTTAGGGAAACTCTAGGAATTTTAATGTCCCTCCCATGCTTTTATACTTTCCAAAAATAGCATACTTTCTTAGATTGAGAATTTGACGGAGATGCCCTTAATCTGCTCAAGTACATTACAAGTTCCATCATTCATGATTTTTTTTTTTTTTATTGAAAAACCCAATTAGCTTGTAGAACAAACTTTAAAAAGCTTATCCTTATAAATTTTGGGGAGGAATAAAAATAATAAATAATTAAGTCTTATTTGATATAAGATAATGAAATAATTATTTGCACACTACCATTTTAATAATTAACTTGGTAAATTTATTTAAGAAAATAGAATAATAATGCAGTAATGGTTCATTTTATTTATTTATATTTCCTTATACTTAGTTAAGTGCCGATAACATAAATAAAAAATAATAATAATATCAGTATTATTATTGCACTATCACATGGTGCGATATTTAGAGTTAATAATTTTTATTTATTTATTTTTTTTTCTCATAAAACTCATGACACATTCCCACATTAAAATTTTCCTATTTTGTGAGTGAGTGGTTGATAGTTTGCTTAGATCAAACAACTCAAATCAATGGATTTAGCAACCACGATTGTGTGACAATATATTAACGAGTTTGTTAAAGGCTTTTTTCACTGACAATAGGTTGGTATATATGTAGAAATGTCACCAAACTCGCCTAGGTTAGTTTCGGGATATATCCTCTCTCTCTCTCTCTCTCTCTCTCTATATATATATATATATACACACATCCTATTAGCCCTGATGGCGGCAGATAGGGTGAATAACTAACTAACTAACCGCCCCTGCGGATGCCGAAATCTCAAAGGATGGGAACTTAGCAACCAACCCATTATCCAAAATCAAAGTTTATTGCTGACTTTAGGAGGTTGCAGTTGGGCCTGCCATGGGCCTGGGAAGCTTTCAACCATCCATGCTAACAAACTTCGATTTGATTGAGGCCACTCAATAATAATAATAATAATAATAATAATAATAATAATAAATTATGTAAAGGATTGGATGAGGTTAGTTATCTAAAGGTCGTACCGAGGAGGGGTGATTAAAGATTCAAATAACTAAATCCAACTGAGTAAATTCTGTCAAAATAGTTGAATTTTTTCAATTAATTCCGTTGGTTCGGTTTAAATATATATATATATATATATATATAGAAAAAATCAATTCTGTAAATTTGATCCATGCTAATATTTTTTGGCTGAATTAATCAAAGATTTTTTTTTTAGAAAAATTAAATTATATATTGTTTGCATAATTTTCGCTGTGTATTTTATAGATAATTTTTTTAATGTCTGGTCCCTCTTATTACGCTCTATTTTTTTTTCTTAAATTTTAGTATTTATTTTAAAAGATTTAAGTTTAAGACGAACTGGCTGCAAACAGAATCGCATTATTTTAATTTTTCAATTTTTTTACAAGTTCAATTAAGGGGGGAAAAAAAAGACTTTCAGTTTGGTCTGTTCGATTATGTTTTTAATTAGAAATTTAATCTGTGCTATTTAAAAAAAAAAAGAAAAAATAAATTTAATCTGTGCTTTTTAGTTAGGTAGGGTTTAGGAAGCAAGAAAGTTAATTTTTTGTATTTGAGAAGGGAAAAAACTAGGTGGCATTTGGTTTTTTTATTTTTTGTTTTTATTTTATGTTTTAAAAATTTTAAAATAAGGAAATATAAAATATTATATTTTCATTATTTTGAGATTTTTCTTATTTTAGATTAAAAGTATTCAAAATGACTTTTTGTCATTTTTCATTTTATGTATAAACTCATTTTCTATTTTCTAAAATAAATTTTAAAAACACAAATAATTAAATACGTTTTGAACTGTTTTCTTTATTTTTAAAAGCGTAAAATAGAAAATGAATTCAAAACAAAAAATAAAAAATTAAAACAGAAAACAAAAAATAGAAAAATAAACCGAATGAACACTTAAAATTTTAATAGTTAATTTTTTAAATTTTTTATTAATTTAACATTTTTGACCTTCATAATTTAAAAAAAAATAAAATATAAGAAAATAATTTTAATTATTGAAGAAAATTAAAAAACTGAGTACTTAAAAGTTAATTTTTAGTTAGTTTACCCAAATGAACACTTTAGTCTTGTACGTGGATTGAGCTGTGTTATTCATGAACTCAACTGTCATCTTGTTTGCTATTATTCACGGCAATAGCACGAGGGGCAAAGCTAGAAAGTAATCGATATATGCATTGGATCAGTCTAGCTAGGGACTTCCTCCACAATGATGAGAGACCGGCAATTATGGACATTGTGCTTTGTAATATTGAACCTTAATAAACAAATGATTTAACTCAAAACTTTAAAAGATATGACAAAGACGTAATGGGAATTATTGAAGGAATGCGCGTTGATTTTAATTGAGGGTCCCACCTCTTAATACATATATTTCTATATGTAATTGTATCAACTCTACTTCTATGCGTTTTTAGATTAATATTGTTCCCAAAATTAAACATTCTAATTACTTTCATTTTCATATGTAAATTTTTAATGTAAACAGACAGTAGATAAATTTTAGATTTATGACATCAAGTAAGATCAATTCAGTTTGACTAAAAAACTCATAACCGCTCGAAACCTAAAATAAACGATTAGCAACTTTATAATTTAGATTAAAGTAATTTTATCAAAATTTTTTACCACACTTTATAAGTAAGTTTTAAAATTTTACCATATTTTTTTCTCTCTTAAAAACTAACCAGACGCTCCATATCACTTTCCTTCTTTTTAAAACTATAAACTAATCTCAAGTCTTGAAATCCTTAGCTAATTTAATAATTGAAAAAAAATAATGGGAACAAAAATAAAGCATCAAAGAATTGATTACTGAAAAAAAATAAAATGTATTTTGTGAGCTAAAATTCAAGCTTTTGACGGAAAAGTTTTAATGACATCGATGCTAGGCTGTGACTAAAAAAATAAAAAAAAAATAAACAAACAAACAAACAACAAATTTCACTAGGACAAAAAAGGGGGGGTGGTTTTTGGTGTCGCATGATTGATGCAATGCCTTCTATCACTTCATGCATGCCAGCCCCTTCCCACTTGAAGTTCTAATTTTTTCCCCCCATATATAAGCTATATAATTTGATTTCTAAAGTCCACACGACTCTCTCTCTCTCTCTTTCTCTCTCTCTCTATATATATATATGTATATATGTATCGACTTGTAGTGCATCTTTAGCTGGTCCCCAAGGGAACGGAGCCCATAAACTTTTTGGGGTTGTGTAATTGTTCTGATACGTATGCATGGGGTTTGTGATTGCGGTATATATCCTCTTTATTGTGTCTGTTTCCCCTAGATTATCCTAATTTGTTGGGCCACTCGGATTCGTTGCATGGCCTTCCAATTAACGCGTTCTCTCCTCGCAGAAATGGAAGTGCTCCCATTTTTTAGCTACATATGCGTTATCTCTCTCCCCCCACTGACCCACTGATAAATCTCCTCAATATATCATAAAAATGAAAGCTACGCACGTATGTACTAATAGGGACGGGAGTGTCCAATAATTGACTCCAATCAGTGCAGGAATATTATTTTATTTTTTCAAGAAAAATAACTGACACATTATATTTTTATTAACTTTTTATCCACCAAACACTACTTTGTGCATTTAGCTTTTAAGTTTATTTTAGACTTTAGATTTTTAATTGTAATAATTAATTTCATGCAAGTTTAATTATAAACTAACAAAATTATAATTGAACAATCCCCGTTAGGTAAATGGAACAAAATTTTTTTGATTTCAAGTTTATAAATACAATCACAATCTGGCAGTTTTTTTTTTTTTTTTTTTCATCTTACATGATTTTTTTTTTTACAAAATTTGAGTTTTTTTTTTTTTTTTTTTGGGTAGTTTTAGGTATGGTATTCACATTTTTTTTTTTAAATTAGCGCAAATTAGAAAAATTAGGTAGTGGTGAAAAAGAAAAACAAACTTATTTGAAAAAAAAAAAAAACCATTCTTTCACTTGTATGTGGGTTTTTTTATTAAAAAAAACATTTTAAAATATGAATAAACTGCATTTCCAAAAGCTAGAAAAAAAAAAGCAAAATTCAAAATTTTAATTAAAAAATCAAATACTTCAAACTTTATTTTTTTTTTGTGACGGGGGAAATCATCTGCTGGGTTCTTCGGTGGGTTCTTCGGACCCACCGAGTTACAAACTTTCAGGGAGATTAGCATGTTTCATTACCACGATCCTCCACTCAATTATCTGGCTTGTCTAGGAAAGGAACTTGCGATCTGAATAGATCACCTAAACCTTGAGCTCGACCCTTGCTCCACTGAACTAAGCCAGTGGTGATAACGTTTTTTTTTTCAATCAACTTAAACAATAAACTTATTTTTCAATCACTTTTTAACTTAAAAAATGGTAACAAATGGGCGTGTAAGTCTTTGGTGGTATTTGGTTTGTCAATAAAAATAAAAAAATAATGTAAAATTGACGTGTGATAACATTAATATAATTAAAAAATTTTTAAAATTAATAAAAATTAAATTTTTTTTTATATATTTTTGATAAATCAAACACTCCCCAGCCAACATCACCCTTACGTATTCCATGTTTGAGAGTGACTGACGATGAAGTGCAATACTAATTAAACATTCAATGATGAAAGGCATTGAAAAAGTGTTTTTTGGTGTCTTTTCTAAATTTTTACTCCGGCCTAAAAAGACTAAAAACTAAAAAAGTGAAAAGATTCCACATGGATCATTGAAAGTTAAAGTTACATCGAGGAAGGAATTATGAAAGTAAAATCCAATTTTCAATCTACATAAATATAATATATAATTGAATTTAAAGTTTGAAAAAGATAATATTAAATATCTAAACCGCAATCATTTTTTACTAGCTAGCTTTTAATTTACATTTTTAATAACATAATAGTTAAAAAGTCTAAATTGAAAACTCACAGAAAAGGAGTTCTCACTGAACCAATGCCCCAAAGAAAGCTAAAAGTTTGAAACCAAAATAAACTATTCAGTATTATAATTAAAATTAAGTGTGTGTTTGGAGTGTTAATTTTTTTAAAACCTCTAACTTTTTTTAATTTTTTAATTTTTTAGTACCAAAAATTTTGAATTTTTGTTAATTTTTAAATAAAAAAATAAAAAGATCTATTAAAAGTTAATTGCAATCGAAGGTGTGAGTGCAGAGAACATAAATTATAAGAGGTGGAAATATATTTTGTTTAAAAATGTCAAGTATTCGATTGGAAATGAAAAGGAAGAGACTTATTTTTCAATGACCCCAAGTCCAATTCTTTATTCACACAAGATAAAATTGTTATTTTTGATAAGTTTTTAAATATTTTTAATTAATTAAAAGTACAAAAAATTTAAAGTACTAATACTTGGTTTGAGAAGGGAAGTAATTGGCTTATTTTTACTTAACTAGTAGCTAGTTAAAAAGTTAAAAATAAATCAACTATTTTTGTATTTAAGAAGGACAAAAAGTAATTTTTTTAGGTGAATATTGAGTCTTAGTTAATTTAATATTTTTATCTTTAAAAATTTTTAAAAAATTAAAATATAAAAAAAATATTTTTAATTAGCCACTATAAAAACGATTAGCTAACAGTCACTGCAATAGTTACTAACCCGAGTTGTCAAACCAAGTTTAAATATTAAAGTTTCGGCTTAAATTAAGAGACATGGATACAATTCATACAACCATCCTTTAAATAAATCATACTTTCTGAAGAATATACAGTGCCAAAGTTTAGTTTATTAAAGCTGCCAAACAGTACTGCCACTGCTTTCCAAGCCTCACCGAGTGGAAGAGATTTCATTTGGACCAACACATTAGGTCAACAAAGGCAGCTCAAACCTAATTTTGGGAACTTTAATTTGTCACTTTCCGTCAAATTTTCCGAAAAGGCATGTTTAAATGGTGTAAAGAAACAGGCCGGGAGTCGCACTATTTTTCAGTTGAATCACTCGACGCAATGGAGTGTTTGGATTTGTTTAAATTAGTAAAAATTGTATTTTTATAATTTGTGTAGTGAATAAAAATTTAAGTTTTAAAAAAAATTTACAAACTTTTAAAGAAGAAAATTCTAAATGGAGTTAATATATATATATATTTATTTAAATAATTTTTTATAATTTTATGAAACTAAAATGAAGTGCAGAAATGCTCAACTGACATATTAATTCTCTCCTCCACCAAGGGGGGTGGGGGATGAAAGCAACAAAGTATTCAATGGTGAGGAAAAAAAATATTTTGGGCCATTTGCTGGCGACCAATATTTGTACAATAAAAAAATATAATTTCGTATCACCTACCGATACATGATATTTAGGATTGGTTTGGGAAGAAATTTAGTTAAGTTATTTTTAGCTAGTTAGTTATTTTTATGTTTGGGAAGGAAAAAAAAAAGTGACTATTTTTAAGTGAATTTTTAGTTTTTGTTAATTTGACATTTTTATCCTTGAAAGTTTAAAGGAATGTTAAAATATAAGAGGGTAATTTGACCAATCACTGTTGAGCTAACATTTAGCGTGGATAATGACTACCGATACCAAACAGAGCCTTAATGTTAGTTACGTATATCGTAAATATTTACAAAGTTTAGAGAAATTTGATAACAATTAAAAAAAATTGTAAAAATTTGGTAAAATTTAGAAGGTTAGTAAAAATTAAAAAAAAAAGTAAGTAAAAGTTAAAGAAAATTAATAAACATTAGTTTTGTATTTAATGGAGAAAGTTGAAAAAAATTGATAAACATTATTATTATTATTATTATTGGCTCAACAAAGCGCTAGTTTTATGAGGTAAAATTCAAACTTGGAGTGTATTTGGTACACTGAAAAAGACTAAAAATTTCTAATAATTTTTAAAAATCTCTAAAAGTTATTCACTTTTTATTTTATTGTGCGAATTACGAACTTATAAATTATCTCAAATGCACTTTGGGTCCTTCTAGTGCAACAAAAAGAATCTGAAAAAACATTATAAACATCTGAAAATCTCTAAAATTCTCTAACACATTTTGCATTCCTCGTATTTCGTGAAATTTTTATAAATTGTTATATATCTACAAACCCCAATAAATTGTTTACAAATCTCAACAAATTTTTAACTATTTTCAATAAATTCTGAAATAAAACCATTTAGATGGAACCAAAAAAATCGTTTGGAAGATTTTTTTTTTTTTCAAAAAGTTAACGTAAAAATAAAAAAGTCTCACTATTCATTTTTTAAAAATATGATTTGATGGCTGCGCAACAAATGACAAAAAATTTTCCAAACCACATGTTTTACTATTTTTCGTTATTTTTCGTCATGTCATACGGACTTTTTATCTTTTTTATCATTCTAAAAGCCTCTTGATTTTGATAAAAAATAAACAAAATAGTCCCGAAAACTTGAGAAAAGATTGTAAAATAATAATAATAGTAAAGAGGAAGTTTGTTGCACCATAGTTCTTAGATTTTATTATATAATTAAAATGTACGTAAAAATATTATAAAATAATGCCATTTTTATTTAAGTTTTACATGGAAATTTTTGTTTCGGTGCAAATTCCATCATTTCAGTTGAAGGGTTCCTTCGAATGATTAATATATATATATATATATAAATCTATCTCATGATTCACTTAGTAAAGGTCAGTTATTTTAGTTTAAATGTCAATTTTTATGATTGGAGGCTATAGACGACGACATTGACAAATCCAGTGATCAAATTAAAAATAAAAAAGATTTGAACATGAGAGATTCATCTTTGAAGCCAAATCCTTAAGAGTCAATTTTCCTTAATTTGTACAGCATATAATGACTTCTCAATATGTATAATAATAAGTTATGGATTCGTACAACAATAAGAATTTGAATCTACGTCTAATAACTAAATATAATTCGTTTAGTCAAGAAATTTATCTTACTAATTTTACTACACTTTTGTGTCCAAAGGTTGATTTTAAAAATTACTAGAGTGAGGAATCGAACCTAAGAGTTCGAGATGGTAATCCCCTAACTCTTGGACCAAAGCCAATTCACCTTACTTCATGGGGTTACATTGACAAATCTAATGGCCAAATTGTTGGTTAATTAGTTATTTTTTTTAATTTTGTTATAAAAATAAAAAAATTAAATTTTTATGTATTATTCTTTCGAATTAGTTTCAAAAGGATAAACATTTTATCTAGTGTTATGGTTCTATTTGGAACTTTGAATTCTATAAAAAAATATCAAAATTTTTTAAAAATTATTAATTTTTTTAATCTCATTACATAAATTATGAAATTATAATTTTTATTAACTTTTTACTATCCCAAATGTGCCTATTTTTAAAAACAAAGGAACAAAAATTCACGCTTTTTGAAATGTTCGCCGTCGCATACAATTGGATTCTTTGTCACCCCTAAGGGCAATGGGCAACTGTGGTTATGCACTTATATCAAAGCATATATTATGAGAATAACATCAACGCACTGTAGTGTGCCAAGTTGACCAATACAGTACCCACACCGCCTTTGGTCAGCATAACCTCATACCAAAATATATAATAAATAAATGCAAAACAGTAACCAACAAAATTCTCAATCCTCTGTACTCACGAATTTGCAGACATCAACATTATCAAAATCGATTATTGCTTTCCCAACACAAGGTAAAATTAGAAAATTAAGAGGAAGGAAATGGCTGTTTGTCGAGATTCCTCTTCCCAAACAAACCTTTCTCGCTCTAGTTTTTCTTCAGAAAATTTTATTAAAATGACGCTATAAATTCAGAATAATCGACTTGTTACGTTTGCATAAAAAAATTCCTTATTTCGATGTTTTTAAATATTTTAAAAGAAATGCGAATTATATGTCCAAAATTTAAGTCTAATTTGGAAAGAGTCGCCGGTCAAAATCTAAGTTTTTTATTTCTAAACTAAACCTACCTTCTTTTTTTCTTTTTTTTTTTTTCATACATGAATTTTTTTATTTTTAAGACTTCGTTATAACTAGTGACAGAGCCAAGAATTTTTCTTAAATGTGGCGTAAATTTTTTTTTTAAGTATAAATATTTTTCTAAGTATATGTATACCAATAAGATGATAAACAGTAAGATACTGCAAAAAGTACATTAATAGTCAAAATCAATCAGTTGAAAAATGAGAGATACAGAAGTGTGAGAAACCTGCATTTTTTTTTTAATAAAATGGGTCAATAAAATGGGTTGGATCAATAAAATGATTGGGGTCAATAAAATGAATTAGGTCTGACCTAATTTTAAAATGAATCAGACCAAAATTATTTGACTATTTATTTTTTTTGAAATTTTAAGTGTGACGATCGCTACTTCCGGGCTTAGTGTGGTTTCGCTATTAATTATAACAAGAATTTTGTTTGCCTTCTAAGTTAGAAAAAGTGTAAAATTTTAAGAACTAGAAATTTTTTTTTTTTTTTTGATGAAGATGAATAACATGTTTAAAAATTATCAAATAAAAAAATTAAATTTTAACAATAAAAGTTATATATATGATGAAAAAATTTAAAAAAAATTAAAGCTAATTCTTTCCAAATCATCCCTTACTTGGGAAAAAAATTTGAGGATGCCAAAAATAATAAATATTTGTCGTTTAAAATCATTTACTTCTCACACTATATAATAGTTTTTATTAATTTTTCCCCTTTTATTCAAAAATCAAAGTAAGAAAAACTTCTCATTTTCTTCCAACACTAAAGTGTATGTTTGGAGTGATAAAAAGTGAGAAAAAATGAAATAAAATGAAAAAAATTATGAGTTTATATGCGTACAGTAAAATAAAAAAATTAATGTGATAGAAATTTTTAATTTTTTTTTATTTTTTTTAGATGCCAAACAGAACTAAAATAGAAAAATAACCATTTCCCCCACAATTTGTCAGTCTTTTCACTTTGAGTGACAAACATAAGCTAGCGTCCGGAGAGGAAAAAAGTTATTTTTTTTAAGGTAATTAGTTATTAATTAACTTAATTTTTTATAGTAAAGAAAGAAAAAAAGTTAATTTCTAATAATTAATTTTTTAATAATTTAATATTTTTATCCTTTAATATTTAAAAAAATTTAAAATATAAAAAAGTATATTTAACCATTATTCAAAAAAGGTCAAAAAGATTAAAGATATTAGTAGCCACCGGTTTCCAAACGGAACCTAAGTCTTGGCCTTTACCGCCTCTGCGCGCTCTAACAGTCACAGCTCATTTTCAGCTGTACGTACAAATGTGCAAGAATAGCAGCAATGCAAAGAATCTTACACACAGATGCAAAAATGCAAATCCCAATGGACAATACATATATCTGTCTCCACACCATCAAATATCTGTCTTCACGAAAGTCTGGCTGCGTACGTAGAAAAATGTTAAAAATTTTTATTTTTTAAATATATTATATAAATTTATAAATTATTTTAAATTATCTTACTTACACTTTTATTTTTTTTTAAATCTAAATACCCCTAGAAATTAAAAATCTACTCTTTACTCTCTCTCTTTTATCTCCCCCTCTTCCTCAACCCATCCATTTTAACATTGCCTGCCTGCCTGCCTGCATACCCTCCACCCACACCATCAAATATCTGTCTTTTTCTAATCCTCATGGGCGAAAAGGAAAGTAGAAAAGCAAGATATAATAGTGAGTTCTCTTCTTTGCGAGTCTGAGCCACCATTCTCCTTGCTTCTACTGTTACTCCAGTCTATCTTATCCTCACCATGTAAACCCCCATCTCTCTCTCTCGCATGCTCAAGTAAGGCAAAGTGAGAACATTCTCTTCCTCACTCACAAAAATGGCGGGTTGGTTTGGACGTTATTCTCAACAACCCATCTGAACTCCATCATATTAATAATCTAAACTTCAAAATCAGCTCTCTGTTAAAGAGTATCCATCAAAAAACAGTGGTTGCTTGATCCTTCAGTTTCAATCATCAATTAAGACTAGTGGTCCATCAAGACCGATCTCTGTCTGAGTGTCTCTTCCCCAAAATAGTCCTCCCATTTAAAGCTTCATTCAAGGAGCAAAGGGAGAGAGAGCTTCTCATACTGTAGCTAAAATGCAGATTTTCATCTTCTTCCTCGGGTTGCTCTGCTCCATAGCAGTACCTTCATCGTCCATTGAAGTTCAGCACAGCCGTCGGATGCTACATCAACCTTTTTTTCCCCTTGATTCCCTCTCTCCGAACTCCCAACCACCGCTGTTATCTCCTCAGCCACAGCCACAACCCCAACAGCAACCCAAATACCCTTTTTCTTCCCCTTCACCGCCTAACAACGATAACCCATTTTTTCCGTTCTATTCATCACCACCACCGCCACAACCGCCTCCATCCACCTCTCTAGTCACATTCCCGGCCAACATCTCCTCTATCGTCCTCCCCCAGACGCCCTCCTCCAAACCCATTTCCCGGAAGCTCGTCGCCATCGCCGTTGCCCTTTCCCTTCTCGCAGCCGCCCTCATCACCGGCTTCGCTGCCTTCCTTTTCCGCTACCGGAGACACCGCAGTTTCACCAACAACAAGGCTTCAAGAACAGACAGCATCCGGTTGTTCCCGCCTAACACCGCCACCTCTGACGGAAGTCCTAAGCCAGAGCGGGAAAATGTCCCTGGCACCAGCTCAGAGTTTCTGTACCTCGGAACCCTGAGGGGAATCGATGAGGGTGATCAGAAAGCTGCCAGTTCAAGCAATGCAGGTGCTTCATCAGTGCAGAGCTATCAAAAACTGGGTTCGCCGGAGTTACGTCCACTCCCACCGCTGCCGCGACAGAATTTCCGGCAGAAATATCGGAACAATGGAATGGACTCGTCTGCTGACGACGAGGAAGACGAGGAAGAAGAGTTTTTCTCACCCACAGGATCTTCTGGACATAAGGAGAGTCCTACGGTTCCTTGCTCGAGCTCTCCGCGTGTGTTCATGGGTAGAGAAGAAGAGAATTTCCGAAGCGGAAGCTCGAATTCGAGGACTGCTTCGTACCCATCTTTGAACTCTGCTTCCCCAACTAATTCCATGTCCAGTAGTCCATTGATGCCTCTGAATTTAAGCCCCAGAAGGTTAAGATCAAAGTCACGGGACTCGCTCGCCGATTTCCCGCCTCCGTCACGGCCACCGCCGGCGATACCTATAAAGACTATCGCCCAATCGCCACCGAAGAGTGCGCTTTTGTCCCCATCTCCACCGTCTACTCCACAGAAGAGAAACTCAGGGCAGACCCAAAATTCGCCGGCCAGAGATTCTGACGTTCCGGTGCAATATGCTTCGGTGAAATTGCCGCCGCCACCGCCGCCTCTGCCGCCCCCTAGATTTTGGGAAATTCCTGTTGTGACACCTTCCAGACCAGTTGGGTTGCAAAACCCAGAAGCAGTTTCGTCAGTTGAACAAGTACTTAACTTTGAAGCTGTGGAGAGAACTAATGAAGTTCAGAAGCCAAAGCTGAAACCATTGCACTGGGACAAGGTTAGAGCGAGCTCAGACAGAGCAATGGTGTGGGATCAGCTGAAGTCTAGCTCATTCCAGTAAGATTTTTTGAGCTGGCCTTTTTCGATTTTTTGTGTTGCTAAAGTTCTCTGTCTTTTGCTTTAAATAGTCAGTCTTGTAAGTTGGTGTAATGGGGATATGGTTTCAGATTGAATGAAGAGATGATAGAGACATTGTTCATGGTGAATGCTTCGAGTTTGGCCCCCAAAGATAACCCTAGGAGAGTTCCGCCTATGCTGAGTCAAGAGAATCGGGTGCTTGATCCAAAGAAGTCTCAGAACATTGCGATTTTGTTGAGAGCTCTTGATGTCACCATAGATGAAGTTTGTGAAGCCCTTTTAGAAGGTAACTTGTTGCCTCCGTCCAAAACCCCAACTCCTTTCTCTAATGATTGGTAAAATTTTATTTTCATTCGCGAAAGTTAGTTTCTGATACACTAGTCATTCTATTTCGAACTTGACTACTTTGTGGGAGTAAGGTTACCCCTAGGCCTAGTTTGTTACCGGTCTGGTTGGTTACCGATCATTCCATTCCCTTCCCTCCAATAAAGTAGTATTTTAAAAATAAGTTTACCGAACAAGAAATTGAATAAAAGTGCGAGAATGACAATTTCATTCCATTGTACCAAACTAGGCTTAACTGTCTTTATGGATTAGTTGGTTTTAAGTTGGAGCTCTTTCTGAAAAGTGTTCTTTCAATTGATTCCTCACGCTATGCTATTTTATACTTCAAATTTGCGGCTACTGTATCCAATCTCAAACATAAAAGATTTGAAGAGCTAAATCTCATCAATCAATTAATTATTTTCATTTGAACTTGGATAAAAACATCTTAATTGTGTGTTCCTGATTTTGATGGATTCTTTTGCATGTACAATGGGTAATTTCATTCTTGTACTGGGCCTGTATTTTTCTTTTTCTTTTTTTTTTTTTGGGGGGGGGGGGGGGTGGGGATGGGGGTGAGGTTCTGGCATCAGCTTGGAAGTTATGCATTGGCAAATAGAGTCTTAACCTTTGTTGTATTCAAATTGCACCATCTATGAATTTCCTGTGCTGACTGGCAGTATAGTTGTGTTTAAATCTTTGAGGAGAAATTTCATTGGGTTTGATTCCAAGAATTATAATGGTTGGAATTGAGTTCTTTATAATCAAAATTTGTAGAATTTTTCACATGGTGTTTAGCCTGTCTTGTTGACCACGTACAATGCTTGTCAAGTTTCACATTGTTATGCACCTTTTTTTTTTTTGGGATTATAGAAAGGCAGAAAAAAAAAGTGCATCTTTTATTTAGAAGAAAAGGCTGTTTGTGAGATTGGAATGTCCTTACTTATCAATTTTTAACTGTTCTTCTGACAGGTAATGCTGATAATCTAGGGACAGAGCTTCTTGAAAGTTTATTAAAGATGGCTCCAACCAAAGAGGAAGAACTTAAACTGAAAGATTTCAAAGACGAATCACCACTAAAGCTTGGCCCTGCTGAGAAATTTCTCAGGGCAGTGCTTGATGTACCATTTGCTTTTAAGAGGGTGGATGCAATGCTTTACATTGCCAATTTTGACTCAGAGGTTGAGTTTCTTAAAAGGTCTTTTGAAACACTGGAGGTAAATAATATTTTCTGATAATTATTATATGTCTGTGTTGCTGTCTGTCCACTATTGTCATCATCATTCAGCATTATTATAAAATTTACATAAATACTCCCCTTCCTCCAATCTTTTTCTCTATGCTTTGTACATTCATGTGGTCCAATTTTTATATGACTTTTGGAAAGTTATTGTGGGCTTGTATTCACTGTGATGATCAGATACTATATTTTGCGCTTCAAATATTTAATCCAATTTCCATTTATTATCTGTGCTACTATCATTTCATATATGATTCTTTTTTTGCTTCCAATAAAAGACATTAGATGCATTATGTTGCTGAAAGGTGGTCATTGAGGAGCCAATGTGGATTTAGGAAATGAAGTGGAACTTGCTACTGGTTGAAGGAAGGAAAATTTGTGGATGAATTGGTTCTTTCGAGTAGAAGATATTTAATCTTATTATCCCTCTTGGTTTGAACGGTACTGGCGGATATGAGGTTTGTGATGTGCATTGAAGGCTTGGAAGCATCTAGTTTGTCGTGCCATTCAATCAAAAGGGCCTTACATGGTCATCATATTTGGTGTGCGACTCGATTGGATGTCTAGTAGACCAGATCCAACAATTTTCTTCTTGAATATGATTCTGTCAGACAATTTTTGTTTGCAAATATATCAGTTATATTCTAGTAGAAAGCCACCCATGATGTTCCGCATCAATGTCTCCAAAATACGGTATCTACATTGATGGTATCAATATCTTAGCTTTGTCTGAAGACTTATTATTTTTCAATGACTGGGATAGATGTGCAAACAGCAGGGTGAAAACATGCCCCATACGCTGACAAAATATATTAGTTTTCCTTGTGATTCTTTTGAAGAAATTGTATTTATGTTTACTATTTTTTTCCAGATGATACATCCTCTCATCTATGGTATTGGGGACTAATTGTTTTACCTAAAGAAATTATGTTTCTTCTTGAATGTGTATTGATAGACTAGTGTTTTGCAATCTCTACAACAAATCAACACAAGCTGAGACATGTAAAAGTGTGTTTGGCATCCACATGTTTGAGAAAGTGGTTTCCAAACATGCTTCTAAGTCATACTTCCACTTCAAAGTATACTTGACAGATGTGCTTTTGGCGATTTGCCTCAATCCAGTCATTCATTTTTAACCTTCATGAGGTGCCATCACCTTATTTCTTAAAATAGAGATTTTCAATTTCTCATATGAATTGGAAACGATCCTTATCTAGCTGCTCCTTGTTGAAAGAGATCCTATACAAATTATGATGTTTTGTTGAGTGATGCTAACTGAACAATGTTAAACCTCATCTTTGTTTTGAATTTCAAAAAATGGTGTGTGGGGAGAGAGAGAGAGAGAGAGAGAGAGAGAAAGAGAGCGTTGAGAAAGCACAAAATAGGAGGACTTCTAGTCTCAGAAGAGAGAATAACAGTTTTCCTTGGCAGTATGATAACTTAAAGAATTTGTACAAGCCAAGAACAATGCTGAATGACTTTGTCTGCAGTTGCTGAGAGGGCTTTCCACACTTATTTTCGGAGTAAGTGAAAAGGTTTTCAGTTCGTGTAAGTGTTAGTCGGGAGTGACCTAAACTGGTGACTTCTGTCATTTTGAAATGGCAAGTTAGTGGTATAGAACATAGCTAATCAAATTTGCTAATTTTTAGCTCATTGGTGGTTTTCTTTTTTTCTCTTTCTTTTTTTTTTTTTGGTGTGTGTGTGTGGGTTAAAACAAAGGAAGATGCTGGACTGTATTTTCCTGGCTTCCATGACATTATAATTGAATCGTATCCTACTGTTTCACAGGTTGCTTGTGAAGAACTGAAAAACAGCAGAATGTTCCTAAAGCTTCTAGAAGCTGTACTTAAGACTGGGAACCGTATGAATGTTGGGACCAACCGTGGCGATGCCCATGCCTTCAAGCTTGACACGCTCCTGAAGCTCGTGGATGTAAAGGGCACTGATGGAAAAACCACGCTATTGCATTTTGTTGTACAGGAAATTAGCAGAGCTGAAGGTTCTCGTCTTGTTGGTGTGAATCAGAGTTTGACAGCCGATAAAAACGAGCAATTTGCTTTGAAGAATGACGTAGAATTCACGAAGCTTGGTCTACAAGTTGTTTCGGGCTTGAGTAGGGAGCTCACCAATGTGAAGAAAGCAGCTGCTTTGGATTCAGACCTGCTTAGCAGCGAATTAACAAAATTAGGAGGAGGAATTAGTAAGATCAAGGAAGTTTTGAGATTAAATGAAGAAATGCCATTGGAGAGTGCACAGAAATTCCTAGAGTCAGTGAATGAATTCTTGAAGAAGGCAGAGGCAGAGATTGTAAAGACGCAAGCCCAGGAAGGTGTTGCTCTATCTAAAGTGAAGGAAATAACTGAGTATTTCCATGGCAACTCAACTAAGGAAGAAGCTCATCCATTCCGGATGTTTATGGTGGTAAGGGACTTTCTTTCCATCCTCGATCGGGTTTGCAAGGAAGTAGGGAAAATAAACGAGCGAAGTATAGTCAGTTCTGCCCGTCATTTTCCACTGCCAGTAAATTCAACCCTCCCAGCAGTTTTTCCTGGATTCATTGAAAGGCAGCAGTACAGCTCTTCTTCTTCTGATGAAAGCAGTTCACCTTAAAAATGCTAGGAGCTAGTTTTGTGCTTTGCTGCTGCATCACGCCGGAATGCCTATCAGAAACTGTTGATGAATGCAGAGGAGCATCTAGTTGGACTTTCCAACAACTTTTTTTTTTTTTTTTTTGGTGGGTTTTTGGTTTCTGCTTTTGTACTACCAGAAAAATGCGTAGAAGATTTGGAATAGTTTCATCCTCGTGTAATATACAAGGAATTGAATCTCATCAGGGAATAAGGTGGTAACGTTAGCAGAATGGTTAGGGGGTTTGGCTTGTAAATCCATGAAGAACTGGATTCAAGTATTTGCTTATCAGGATTAGGAGCAAACATTCGTTACTTTCTGCTCTGTTTGATGTGTATCATAACTTCTTCCGTTTGTTTTGTTTGTCTCTACAGGGGAAACCTGGGTTGTGATGTGAGGATGAAGGAATTGGTTGACATGATATGGTTTGATTCCATGACTAACTTTTGAGTTTTAATAACTCAAATGAGAGGACGTGTTAATATTAAAATATGAGCTAGAATTTAAAATTTAAATCTAGCTACCTAGTGATTAGGATATCTATGGTGAAAGTCTCAAAATATAGAGATTCAAATCGGGGTCTCCACTCGTAAAAAATAATAGAATATTCTATTACTTTTCTTTTTCTTTTTCCCTAAACTGAATTTTTGCTTTTAAATATTATTTTATTGTTTAGTTAATATATTTTATTAATTTATTAAGAGATTTTAGATTTGTATTTTTAATTTTTAGTAGTTCAAATAAAATTTTTATTTCTAAAATAATATATATCCAATAATAATGTGATTTTTAAAAAATTTCGTTTATATTGAAAATTGTAAAAATTAAATAAAGAAGAGAAAATTAATATTTTAGTGCTGCGAAAAGTAGGTTTAAAGGTTCTGATACAGTTGTGATGGGTAGAGAGTCTGTAAATTTAAAAAAAAAAAATTATAAATTATAGATTTTGTCAAAAGATATTAATATGAATAATTTTCAAGCGTGCCTTCGTTTCAATGTATATATGTACATGTTTTTATTAAAAAAAAAATAGAAGAACTATAACTTTCACTTTTTTCTAATTTTTTCATAAATATTTACCAAACGTATAAAATATTACCACAGGCAAAATTAGTAATTTTCTCTAATTTTATCTAATATTTTTTTTAATTTTTATAAATTTTTACTAAATAAATAATTTTTACTGAAAGTAACATGTGGTAATATTAGAATAAAAATTATAAAAAAATTAAAAATTTTTTAGTTTATCAAACGCATTCAAAATTCCGGCGAAATATTTTTTTCCCAACTCAGTTTCCGGTTCAACCCGGCTTCCGTGCAATTGTCAACGGGACTACTTATTTTTTCCCAACTCAATTTCCGGTTCAACTCCGCTCCGTGCAACTGTCAACGGGACTACTTGGCAATAAATAACAGTACTGCTAGGGCACAAAAGTATTTGCGAATCCCCCTCCTTGCTTCTTGCTGTTAGGGTTCTAATTCTGGGCTCTCAATTGCTCCAAGATTACTCTTCGTCCTTCAGGTCTTTCTCTCTTTCTCTCTACATATGCGTGTATAAGTGTACGTATAGGTATATTTGTATATATTTGTATGTATTTTATGGTCTCTGTTTATCTGTTCCTTCGTTCTTTTTTAGCTTCTGAGTTTTTGTATCCGTGTAAGAGTTTTTCTGTATGTTGATTTTTGTGGTTTGATGATAAAGAGGATTGCTTCCCGCAATGTGAACCTGTTTGTTTTATGGAATTCTTGTGGGAATGGCCAAAGGGTATTATTGTTTTGCTGGGTTTCTTGTTGATAATTTCCAAGTTTTTCTTCTGCTACGATTGTGTTACTTGCACTATTTACTGTACATTGTTAAAAAATCCGGTCATCTGATCAACAATTTGCTGATTGGGACAGAAGATATGAGTGCAACGGGAGAGAAGGGATCAACAACCACAAAGACTCCAGCAGATTTTCTCAAATCCATTCGTGGCCGACCTGTTGTTGTCAAGTTGAATTCTGGCGTTGATTACCGAGGTCGGTCACTTCAAATTCCTTTTATCCTTCTTTTTTTTTTTATTATTATTATTACAAACTCTCTCTCTCTCTCTCTCTCTCTCTCTCCTTCTCTCTATCTCTATCTCATGTATATGTCATCACCTGTTCTTAGAATACTACTTTAATACTTTCTTACGTTGGGAGCATATAATAAATATGTTATATTAGTTTGGCTCCGCTATCAAACTCGGATTTCTGGATAAACGGTTTGTGTGTTCATGGAATTTTGGTTTTTATGGTACTATTTATCACATTGTGCCTTGGCAGGCAATGTATCTGAATGGTTGGGCAGCAAGTTTTAACCATGTTTGTTATGGGATTGGGGAGAGGAGTTTAATCCATTCAGGTTCATATTGACGAAAGTTATTTTATGGGGCCTAATGGAATTCAATCATATTGCCGTACCTTTTCATCCTTGGCACCACGGCAATGGTATGTAAGTCTTTATATATCTAAGGGAGGGATGAGATATAGTAAGGTACACACAATGAGTTCATAATGCATAAGATTTGGGTTCCATACCAACATTCCATCTTTTTGCTGCTCTTTTGAAGAGTGCATATAATTTTTATTAATTTTTCTCATTGTAATTTGGTATACGGATTTCTAAATCTTTTAATTTATTCTCATTAGAGGAGCATATCTTCAAAATCTTTAATATATTTGCGTCATGAAGTTTAAAGAGCCTAGCCAGGTAATTTAGATATATATCTTATTGTAATTTAGATAATTATTGACAAATAGCATCAAAAGGAATTGTTTCCTAGTACAAAAGCAACTTAAAGTACAAGGGAAAAAAAAATCTAAAAAATGAACTTTTAGTGAAAATATTCCATTTCCATGAGCCCAATTTCTGAAATGCTAAAACAAGTAAACTTTAAAAACTAAAATGCCAAATCCATCAGTTTTTAAGGGAAAATTCCAAAAAAATGAAGTTTTAGATTGAAAATTCCATTTTAATGCATTGAAAAGTTAAATTTTCATATACTAAAACTTTTATTACATCCATGTTGCACATAACGCGGAACAAGTTACACCTGGTGCAGAAACTGATTGCACCCAATTGCACATAGAATAAAAGTTCATGTGTTTGGAATTTCAAATTTTCATTTCATTAAACTGTTATTCTCAGTCCCAAACTTCATTTTTTTTGGGGGGGATTTTTTGGGTAAAAGTTCATGGATTTAGAATTTTAGTTTTTTAAAGTCACTTTTTTTAGAATTTCAAATAAATATTTTAAAAACTGCCGACCCTCAAGTGCATGATGAAGTCAATGTGACACCAGTTCGAGAGGTTTGTCCTGACATGTCACTGACCATCGAAGATACTAAAGGAGGGAAGATTGGGGAGATGAGTGAAGAGGATACAATTATGCAGGAAAGATGGGCTTAATAGAACTCTGTTTTGGCCACCATGAATCTTAGACTTGTTAGAGGAAGAAATCAAGGAAAAGGAAAAAATAGGATTCACTATAGCTTTGCCCAAACAAGAAGTCCAATACCATTGTGTCCAGCAACAAAAATACAAAAAACAGTTCTCAGGGAACTTAAGAATTTAAATTCTGGAAAAAAGGTGATGTGGATAGTTCAGCTGAGAGGTATTGAATTTGAAATGAAATTAGTAAGTTGGAATGCGTGAGGATTGAGGTCAACTAGGAGAAGAGAGGGCATTAAGGAAATTTTGAAGTGTGTGTGTCCTAATGTAGTGATCCTTCAAGAAACCAAACTGGAAAGCATTGGTAGGAGGAAAATTAGATCTATTTGGGTTGCTAGGCTTAGGGATTGGGCTTTCATGTCTTCTTTTAGAAGATCTGGGGGCATATTGATAGCATGGGATGACAGATGGATCAGTGGTGTAAAGGTGATTGAGGGGTCTTATACCCTATTAGTTAAGTTTAGGAACATTGATGGGAAGGAATGATGGCTCTCTGGTGTTAGGGTCTGAATAATGCAAGAGATAGAATTTGTCTCTGGGAAGAGCTTCTGTTTTTATGGGGCTTGTGTTATCCCTGTTGGTGCTCAGGGGCGATTTTTATGCAACTAGATCAGTGTGTGAAAAAATCAATGGTGATAGAATGACCAGAGGTATCAAAGATTTTGATTATTTCATTAGGGAGTCTGGCCTGATGGATACCCCTTTGTCAAATGGTAGATTCACATGGTCCAATATGTAGGAGAATTTGGTATCGAATAGGTTAGACAGATTTCTCTATTTCCAAGGCTGGGAAGAGCTTTTCCCAAATTGCAGAGAAGAAACCACTTAAAAAGCAGTGTTTGATCACAATCCTATAATTCTGGATAGTTGCCCATTCAAATGTGACCCCACTCATTTCAGATTTGAAAATATGTAGTTTCATCACCATTCCTTTAAACATTACAGTTCCAATTGGTTTTTTTTTTTTTGGGGGGGGGGGGATTTGCTGGGGGTGGGCATTGGGAGGGCTGGGCTCGAAATCATTTGTTGCTTGTCGGGCTTAAATTTTAATCCCAAGCCCACGCATCTAAACCTGTGTAGTACTAAAATCAATTTTTAAAATAAAATACAAAATAAAATAAGTTATATAAATATATAAATATATTTTATTTACGGGTTGGTAATCCCAAAACCCAAAAAAATAGTGCGAACTAGGCTTGACGGGTTGGCCCACTTTTGTCCACCCCTAGAATTTAGTTAGGGGTGGGAGATTTTTTAAGTTTATGAAGGGCTTGTTTGGTTGGCCAAATTTTGGCAAAAAAGTACAATAAAAAGGGAAAGATGTGACATAAAGGTGATAGGTGTTAAAATTTAATTGGAAGAAAGTACAAAAAGTAGTTAGAAATTGGTGAGTTTTGGTAAAGTTTAGTAGGCCAAAGGGGGCCGAAAAGATTGAGTCATGTAAAGGGAAAAATTAAAGTTTGGAATAGTGGGAGATTTTTGGAGGTATTGGGGAAGAGAGACAAAATTCTGGGCAGATTGGGTGATTTGGACACAAAGGAAGTAATTGAAGGCGTTGAGGACAATCTCAGAAGAGAGTGGGTGGAGTTGAAAAATAAATCTGAGATAGTTATTTTTAGAGATGAAATATTGTGGTATTAGAAAGCTAAAATCAAGTGGCTAAAGAAGGGGTACAATTCTAAATTGTTTTACGGAATTGCAGATGGGAAAAGGAGGAAAAGTTTTATTGAGGAAATAGAAAGTGACCGAGGGGAGATTTTGAAGGGAGAGAACAGAATTGTGGAGGAATTCTGCTGTTAAACTTTACACTGCTGAGAATATTCACTGGCCTGTAATTGAAGGTTTAAATTGGGATCCCGTAGAAGTTGAATCTTCCAAAAGTTTAAAGAATCTGTTCACTTTAGGCCTGTAATTCAAGATTATTGACTCATCGTCAGTTTAGTGACCTCGCTGTATGAAATCATTGCTATGGTCTTAGTTGCTACAATTAAGTCTGTTCAATCACAAACTGTCTCTATAAATCTAAGTATCCATTTAAGGTAGACATACTTTAGATGGGGTTAGTGGCTAATGAAATTGTAGAGGATTATAAGAATAGGAATAAGGGTGGGTTTGTGTTCAAAGTTGATTTTGAGAAAGCTTAAGATAACGTGGATTGGAATTTTCTTGACTATGTTCTTGAAAACAAGGGGTTCGGCCCAAAATGGAGAGCATGGATGAGTGGTTGTTTGGCTACTACAAATTTCTTCATATTGTCAATGGCAAACCAGGTAAGGTGACCCTTTGTCCCCATTTTTGTTCAGTTTAGTAGCTGATACTCTTAGTAGAATGGTCAACAAAGCTAAGCAAATGGTCTGATTGGGGGTTTCAAAGTGGGGAGGTATAATGTGTCTATTTTTCACCTTCAATTTGCTGATGATACTATATTCTTCTTGTTAAATGAGGTGGCAAATTTCCAAAATTTGAAAATCCTCTTGAGTGCCTGAGTTATGTTTGGGACTTGAAATCAGTCTGAACAAGTGTTCCATTGTTGATATTAACTCCTCGGAATCAAGAGTTGATCGCCTTCTAGGTTGTTGGGTTGTGGACAAGATATTCTGCCCAGTAAGTATTTGGTGCTGCCACTAGGTGACAGTCTGCGGTTGGATTTTTTTGAAATATATGATGATATTTCATGATCATCATATACTTCCCCAATGAAGGGAAAGTGGCGTACTTTGTTAGAAATATCATGCAGCTCCTTATCCATTAGCCTGGAAGAAAATTGGCCAAATCGTCGACTAGGTCATGCATTACATAAGAGGATGCAGCTACGCCTAATTGTTCAAAACCTTGACACTAGTTCACGAAAGATCTCATCACCCATCTTTTCCATTGTTTTACCCCCACTAGGCTGTTGGACAAAGTTTTGAGCAATTTGTAGTAAGACCATCCTCTCTTTTTTAAAAATATAATCTTTTGAAAATATTGAACAATAAACTAAACATTGTTTTGCATTTGAAAAGAGATACTGATAGCTCAATCTTAGGGTTGGAAGAATGTCATTCTTATCTTTCGTCAGATTCCATATGACACTATTCAATATATTCTTTCATTCCCTAACTTCAATATTAGAGCGCGACAAACTAGCAAGGATTTTTGCAACTAAGGGCAAACCATGCACCTTTTTTTCACAATCTTTTTACCAATCTTTCTAAGCGCCTTAAGCCTAGCATGATCGTGGGAATTTCCATGATTGAATGCAATTTTAGTGAACAACAGCCAACAAACTTTATCTGATAATTTCTTCAAGTCATGAATAGGACCAGTTTTCATAATAGAAACACTGTGACTCCTAGTAGTTACAATAATCTTAATTTCATTTGCCCCAGCAATTAAAGGTCTCTTTAAGGTGTCCCAAAAACTAAAATTTTCATTCCATATATCATTCAAAACAATTGGAAATTTTTTTTCCCTTAATCTCCTTCTGTAAACTGACTTGAAGATCAACTAAGTCTGTAGTAGTTACAGTTGTCTCACTGATCTCGCCGAGGATCAATTTTGTAATCATCACGATATGAAATTCATCAAAAACACACACTCATACTTTCAATTCAAATTGTCTATTTACCCAATCATCTCTGTACACAAGTTGAGCAAGGGTGTTCTTGCCCACCCCTCCCATCCCCACCACTGGAATCACTCCTATCTCTTTATCACTTTTCTTAATTTTTTTTTTCCAAGGAAGGATACTTGGGCAGAATATGTTGACTTTTCTCTCTCTTTCTCTTGTCTTTATCGTCTTTCCTGTTATCATAATGCTCCAATTGATTCCTTTGTCTGTTCTAATTAGCTGGAGCTTTAGTTTTTAACCGCAATCTCAACGAGATAGAAATAATTGAGTTTTTGGCCCTAACTTCAAAAGCTTGAATATGTCATTTTGAGGTTGAATTAGTGTCATCGCAGACTTTGGAGTCTTTGTTCTTTTGGCATCTTTTTGTGCACATCTTTTTGAGTCAAATAAGTGTGATCGCGGACTTACCCATTGGGAGAAAAATATCAGTTGCGTTATTTCTGATTTCTTTAGATTTTGATAGCATGTTGAGATTTGAATATGGGTTATGTTGAGGCAGTATATCTGATTCCAAGTCTCTTGCATTCATTGGTTGGGTTCATTGAAGATATGGGAAGTTGTTCGAGGTTATGTATGGAATGAGATCACCAAATCAAGGTGAACATAAGCCCGAAATCCCAAGCCCACCAGCCCTATTTTTTTGGGCTTGAGAAAATTTTGAGCCTGTTTAGCTAAATGAGCCAGGCTTGGGATTGGAAAATTGGCCTAGCTTGGGCTCGAGTTAATTAAAACATATATAAAATTAATGTATTTATATAGCATTTTATTTATATTTTCTTACAAAAACTAATAAGCAAGGACCGCTGCATCGGCGCCCGGGTGCGGTGTTAAATAGGCAAGGGTCCTCGCACTTTCCTGGACGAGTGGGGGGGGCAAGGAAGCTAGTCCAAAATAGAAGGCTGAGATTAAGTACTTGGAATATTGGGAGCTTAACTGGGAAACTTATGGAAGTGGTGGATACAATGGAAAGGAAAAGAATCGCAATTGCTTGCTTGCAAGAGACGAAGTGGGTGGGACAGAAAGCTAAAGAGATTGAGAGGACTGGGTATAAGTTATGGTATACGGGACTTAATAGATCGAGAAATGGGGTCGGCATAGTAGTAAGCAAGGACCTAAAGGAAGATATAGTTAATGTGAAACGCTGTGGAGATAGGATTATTACAATTAAGTTAGTGATAGGAGAAGAGATAGTAAACGTAATTAGTGCTTATGCCCCCCAAGTGGGCTTAGGAGATGTACATAAGGAGAAGTTTTGAGAAGACTTGGAAGGAATGCTATTAGAGATACCTCAAGGAGAGATGGTCTTCATAGGAGGAGATTTGAATGGTCATATAGGACGCGACATAGATGGATACATAGGAGTACACGGGGGATATGGTTACGGTGATAGAAATGAAGAAGGGAAGGATATTTTGGAGTTTGCAGTGGCTTATGATCTCATAGTGACGAACACCTTTTTTTAGGAAGAGAGAGGAACATTTGGTGACTTATAAGAGTGGCTCCTCAAAGACACAGATCGACTTCTTCTTAACTAGGAAAAGAGATCGTGTAGCTTGTAAAGATTGTAAAGTTATACCGGGGGAGAGCTTGACTGCCCAATATAGGTTGTTGGTTATAGATGTGCAGCTTCAAAGGTGGGCTAGAAAAAAAAAGTCGTATAGATGCTCAAAGACTAAATGGTGGAACTTAAAAGGTGATAAGCAAGCAGCATTCAGGGAACGAGTACTAGAGGAAAACATTTGGACGGTAAATGAGTGTGCAAATATTACGTGGGATAAGGTAGCAAAGTGTATGAGGAGGTAGGGAAAAAAGTCTTAGGAGAATCCAAAGGGATTACTGTGGCACAGAAAGAGGCATGGTGGTGGAACGAGGCCGTCCAAGACAAGATAAGAGTTAAAAGAGAGTGTTTTAAATCTTGGCAAAACGACCGAAATGAAGCGAACTTGGAGAGGTATAGAGAAGCTAGAAGAGAAATCTAAAAGGCAGTTAGTGAGGCTAAGGCAAAGACATTTGAGGATTTATATAGACGACTTGACACTAAGGAGGGCGAAAGAGAGATATTCAAGCTTGCTAAATCTAGAGATAGACGGACCAATGATTTAAACCAAGTTAAATGCATTAAGGATGAGAATGAAAATATATTAGTAAAGGAAGAGGAGATAAAGGAGCGTTGGAAGAGCTACTTCTACAAGTTATTTAACGAAAGCAGTAGTAGTGACATACATTTGGGGCAGTTTACCACTTTTAGGGAAGAATTAAATTTTAAGTTCTATAGGAGAATCAGTAGGGAAGAAGTAAAAGAAGTATTAAAAAGGATGAAGAATGGGAAAGCGGTTGGACCAGATGGTATCCCTATTGAGGTTTGGAGGTGCTTAGGAGAGGATGGCATAAGTTGGTTGACAAAACTTTTTAATGTAGTGCTAAAGAGCAAGAAGATGCCTGATGCATGGAGGAAAAGTATCCTTATACCCATATACAAGAACAAAGGAGATATTCAGAACTATGCGAACTATCGCGGGATTAAATTGATGAGCCATACGATGAAATTATGGGAGAGAGTTATTGAGAGAAGACTAAGAAGGACAACAAACGTTTCAGAGAACCAATTTGGTTTCATGCCTGGAAGATCAACCATGGAGGCTATCTTTCTCTTGAGGAGGTTAATGGAACAGTATAGAGAAGGTCAAAAAAATTTACATATGGTGTTCATCGATTTAGAGAAGGCATATGATCGGGTTCCTAGGGAGATTCTATGGAGAGTATTGGAAAAGAAAGGAGCGTGTGTCGCATATATTGAGGCGATAAAGGACATGTATGATAGAGCTATGACATCTATACGGACGGCTGGTGAAGAGACTAATGAGTTCCCTATCACGATTGGTTTACATCAAGGCTCAGCGTTAAGCCCGTACTTGTTTGCTTTAGTTATGGATGAGATTACAAGACATATTCAAGATGAGATGCCGTGGTGTATGCTATTTGCAGATGATATTGTTTTAGTAGATGAGACGAGAGAAGGAGTGAATGCTAAGCTAGAATTGTGGCGGGATACGTTAGAGACAAAAGGGTTTAGGCTAAGCCGATGCAAGACGGAATATATGGAATGTAAGTTTAGTCAAAGTAGGATAACGAGTAGTATAGAAGTAAGTTTAGGCACACAAAAGATTGTAGAGAAAGATAAATTTAGGTACCTTGGATCTATGGTGCAACAAGATGGAGGGATTGATACTGATGTAAGTCACAGGATTCAAGCTGGATGGACCAAATGGAGGAGTGCTTTGGGATTTTGTGCGACCGAAAAATCCCCCTCAAGGTGAAAGGAAAGTATTATAAAGTAGCGGTTAGACCAGCGCCGCTATATGGATCAGAGTATTGGGCAGTAAAGTATAATCATGGCCAGAAGATGGCAGTTGCGGAGATGAGGATGCTAAGGTGGATGTGCGGGATTACAAGGAAAGATAGGATTAGGAACGAGGAGATTAGGGGTAAAGTAGGAATAGCACCGATTGAAGATAAAATGAGAGAAAATCGATTAAGATGGTTTGGCCATGTTAGAAGGCGTCCAGCAGAGGCACCTATTAGAAGGTGTGAAAGTATGGAGATTGTCAGGAGTAGGAGAGGTAGAGGAAGACCCAAGAGAAGCTGGAAAGAAACCATTAAACATGACCTAACCTACCTAGATTTATCGGAGGACATGCCCCTAAACAGATCTAATTGGCGTCGACAAATCCATATAGCCGACCCCACCTAGTGGGAAAAGGTTTGGCTTGGTTTGGTTTGGTTTGGTTTGGTTTGGTTTTCTTACAAAGACTATTTGTTTTAGTACTAAACTGTTTATTTTTCTAATTTTTCAAATAATTTTTGGCTAAAAGTGTAATTAAAAATATATTTAAAAACTCAATGGCATTAAGTAGGCGGGCTTGGGATTCAAGAGTTAGGGTTTATTTATTTATTTTTGGGACCAGTTGTGGAATCTCATTAACGTACCTTTATGGGAAATCACATTATTGAATTGTTTTAATTATAGAAGAAAGTTGGCTCAGGATATTTACAAGTTATATCTTCTACATAGATTTCGTTCTTGAGTAGTACAAATGCTTGAATGACTTCGATGGTAGAATGTCATTGCTGTAACAGGATTTCTTTTGCTGCAATAATATTTTTATTCCTTTCTTCCATATTTAACATCCAATCATTGATCCTACTACAACTTCTATTGGCCTTTATAGGCTGATGTAATCATCACCATCTAGCATGTTCTTCTCAATCCATCTTGCTCAGTTTGTGATTATTATTATGTGGGGGAGTGAAGTCAATTCAAGTTATTAACACTTTGAAAATGATGGCTATGGCTTGCCTTTTTTTTTTTTTTGGGCCCTGCTAAATTAACTGTTGAAGCAAATATTAAAGCCCAAATTAATGCAACTCCTCCTGCAGGTATTTTAGCCTGTCTGGATGGATATATGAATATAGCAATGGAGCAAACAGAAGAATATGTCAATGGGCAGCTGAAAAATAAATATGGTGATGCTTTTATCCGGGGAAATAACGGTAATTGATAGTTAAGACATTTATCCGTTCGTTGAAATATTATTCTTTGCAATGGCAGTAACCGAAATTTTTCTCTTGATGCAGTGCTCTACATCAGTACGTCGAAGAGGACTCTGGCGGAAGGGGCTTAGTGTCGATTTGCTTTCTCGAAGCCCATATTATCATCAGTCATGTTTGTCATGTTTAGAAATTAATGCAAGATTATGATGTACTTGGAAAATGATCTTGAGTTTGAAGTACTTCAACCGGAAAAGACCTCCCATCCTTAAATTATGTTTTGAATATTGAAATTCTTACATGAATTGCCAGTGTCTAGACAATATTCGTTGATATGCTGTATGAAGTGATTCTTTGCCACTGTTGCCTTTTGGGGTTACTAGTTAGAATTGTGAACAATGCTTGTTCGTTCGCTCGTTTGTCTTTTTTTTTTTTTTTTTTTCGAACTCAGCTTTCCTTCATTTCAAGGGGTCTCACAATGGGACATTCAAAATGACTATACGTGATCATATAATCGCACCGCTGCATGTATACCCTTACTTTATCGTGCAATAGCTATACTCTGATGGATAAATCGGCTGCTTATGCTTTCCCAAAAGAAAACCAGTTCATAGCAGTCACCCGTTGTCATCGCTGTTCTGTTGCAGGAAAATCAAGTTTGTGTGCTTACTAATACCTGTCCACAGAAAGCAAGCCTAAAAGTGCGTGCAAGGTGCGGTGCAGGTGCTTACCGAGCTTTGTACCAAATTTTAGATACTTACGATGTGGACCCGAATTAGTGAGCGTCAAAATGCTGTATGGGAATTAGCCAGGTGCTTGCGGAGCTTTGCTACCAAATTGGTTGATGCATAATGTGAATCTGCGTTATTGATGGTCAAAATGCTGTATAGGAATTAGCCCGAGGGATTCAAGTCGAGAAATTAAAGTGAGATTTTAAAGTGTCATTTGATAGACTTATTCTAAACTCATTTCTCGTTTTACAATTTTAAAAATAAGAAAAAGAGTTCAAAATATATTTAGTTACTTATGTTTTTAAAATTTATTTTCAAAAATAGAAAATAAGTTCACATACGAAATGCAAAATAACAAAAAATTATTTTAAACATTTTCAACCCAAAACAAAGAAAATATCAAAACACGAAAAATAAAAAATATCAAACTACATGCGTTTTTTATTTTCTTTATTTTGAGATTTTTAAAATATAAAACACATAAAACAAAAAATAAAAAATAAAAATAGAAAACGAAAAATAAAAATACAAACTGAATGGCACCCAAGTTTCTAGCTTCTTCCGCGCCATTTACTTTGTGGTTTCATCCCCAAGAATCAACAGTGAGAATGCAACACAAAAAGCACCCAGATGAGAATAAAACAGCTCCAGGCTTAAAATAGGAGACTAAATACTTGATGGAAGTTTTACCATCTCTTAACTTAAAAAACAAAATAACGTTCAAAGAACTAATGAACACACAAGATTATTTTCCTATGGCTCATTTTTTTATTCTGCCACATCCTTAATTTACATCATTAATGAGTCAGGCATGCTAAATATTTGCCTGAATTTTTTACACATATCAATATATATGTTGTGGTCAAATAAAACCTGGCCGCGAAGATGAGAATGGCCCTAGTGCATTCTTTGCTGCTAACACTCTGCTAACCAACAGTTTCCATTTCGCCTCGTCCTTCTTGCTTTGCAGCTGCATTTTCTCCTTGAAATGCCTAAAAACAAGAGGGAAAAGCCACTGTTACCATCACCCATTAACATCCTTTTGTCATTCTGTAATCATAAATTTGTCAATCAACATTCTTTTCGGGCTTACCAATCATACATACATATCAATTGTGGTAAGTTAGTAGTTTCCAGACTTAGCATACATGCAACAAACAGGACTGCCCGGTCTGAAGTGGACAGTTGGATTAACCCATATAGGTTTCCTTTCCATAAATGACACAATGCATGTTGTGGTCACTGACTAATGATTTCTCACCAGCAACTGATAAGAGCCAAAACATATCAATTCAACCCCCTAGCTAGACGGGGAATGATCTTGTTTACTCTTAGCCTTTAGCTACTCACCCTCATTACAACAGCATTTCAAAAATTAATAAAGATTCCATCCTGAAGACAAATTTTATTACCATGTGCCGTCCAAACTTGTGTTGTTAATCAGACTTCCTCCTGTAGGTAGTGTTTATGAGACCCACCCCATTCCAGATGACATTTGAGAATCTCAGGTTTTGCACACAAATGTGCATACGACAAGGGATGAATCTAGCTAGGGCCCAAAGAAGCCCTAGCCATACATATAAGTTTGACTTAAAAAAAAAAATTATGCTATCGTTCGGTCCCTCCTAAAATTTTAAAAAATGGTTACTTTAGTCAAGAAAACACACTAGTACACATAAATTTTTGGGTTAAGAAAAATTTATACTTTGGACAATCTCTCTAAAATTTAACTATTTTTTCTTAATTGTTATATAAAGTCTAAAAATTGAAAGCCCAACGATTTTACCATCTATACATAATTCAACCCATCAATTATGACTAATGATAGAAAAAACTAAAGAAAAAAAGTCTAAAATTTAAATGGACTCAGAAATTTAGGCATATAAAAATATTCCTAGTCTATATAATTTACTATTTTAAACCCATTATTTAAGAAACCGGGAAAAAGGAAATAAAATAAAGAAGGAAAATCAAAAGACCAAAGGTTAGTCCATGCAAAACAAAAAAATGTTAATTTTATTGCGACTACAGAATATGCATTTTCAGTTATAAGTTTTGTTAAACTAAAGTTACGGAATAAGATAGATAAATTCCATGACATAAAAACTCGTCAACCGTTATTTTAATTAATTAAATTCATAGGATATGTATATGAAGTTGAATTTTATTTATTAATATTTATAAATAAAACTTAGTTTTAGTGATGTATTATTGTTATGTATTGATTAGGTTTTATATATTAATTTATTGTTTATTTACTAAATATAATTTACAATATCAGTTATAATTTTTTCCAGGTCCAAATTTTAACCCAAGAATAAAAAAAACCTAAATTTGCCCCTTGAATAAAAAATCCTAGCTTTGTCCATCTGTATATGCACAAAAGCTGTATATATGCAGATTTTTCTGGTCCACTAGTGTGTATGTAATGTTTATTTAAATATGTTGTTTCTAATTTTCTCCTCAATAAGATCCCTTCAATTGTTAATAAAAATTGTTTGCTTACCTACAAAGAGGAACCCTGCAATAATCGGGGTCATTGCAGATGCGGGAATGCAGTTCAAGAAGCTGCCACATGCGTTTGCAGTGAAGACATCCCCCAGGAACCCGGGTCTTACAAATGGAGAAATGACGAACTAAAGTCTCAATACCCTTGCAAGCTGGGAAACTGCAACCAACCTGGCTTCCCTTAAGTACCTTGTCTCGGGGTCCAATTGTCCTACATCCATCCCTACATATGTGAAGCAAGGCTTCCATTGCTTCATGCAGTTGCATGTAGATCTTTTTCTCTTCAAGTTTCCTCAATCTCTCCTGTTTTCTCTGAGAGAGATAATGTCAATACAGTAAAGGTACTGAACTGAATGGTACCAAATCATCTTGTTAGCCCTGACAATACAATTATAGGTTTGGTGCACTATTTATTTGACATACTAATGTTCACCTTTGTGCTTGCATGCTGTTGTGTGCAGAAAAACTTTTGCACATAGAACTCAAATTTTTAAGGAAAGGATAACAGGTCCAAATACAGTAATACATCATAAACTCTCTTATTACTCAAAATTCAAGAATTAGCCAAAGGAATAAAGGCACGAGAATGAAGTTCCATTAATGAGAGAAATATTCAATATTTTATAATAAATAAAACACACACATGGAACAAAACATGTCTAGGGAAAAAAATCCTGCTGGCAGGGAAATTAGGATAAACAAAAAATAAATTTGCAGAGATTTAAAACCGCAAAATTAAAGAGAAATTGAGCTAAATAGGCTCCAAAAACATAACCACTTACCTGGTGCACTTAAAAAGCGACAAATTTACATAAAGCAACCAAGTATACATTCCACCATTACATAGTACTACTACACAACGTGATCTGTGATTCAGTCCAACCATGCATAACATCCATTCTCAACATATCGGACACAAGCATACCATTTAGACTGCAATTCCAGAAATGACCCTTGCACTTAATAAAGAACAGAAACTTACAGTATCTGCTTCCACAACTGATTCCAAAAGCTCTTGTTCAAGTGCAGGATTAGCACGCTTCATGACTTTCCATCCTTCAGTGGATGATATGGTTCTAAAGTCCCTCACAATCATGCGTACACAAATCAAGGAAAGGCGTGGCGCATCAGAGCTCCTCGCTAACTGAAGAACGTCTATCACATTATTTGTGGTGAGCCAACCCTGCTCCAAAAGGTGTATGCAAACTCTTTTAAGAGACGGTACTAAATAGGAGTGTGACAAAACCAGCAAATGGAGGACAAACTTCTTCATCTCTTCCTTTTCATAACTGCATTTGAAGTTAGGATACCAAGGAAACACAAGTTAGAGAGTTAAGCAGCCTGGGCACTTCAAAGACTATTTTATTGGGAGAATAAGAATAATTTATGTGCATAAACAGCACTAGGAACAGAAAATTCATATTTCCTCTTTCATCAGGCACAAAAGCATTTTTTAGCACCGGGTATTATTTACAACTTTGCTTATGGATTTGTACAGTTGACAAACACAAACGCAATGAAGCATGCCACAAAACGGTTGGTCTTGATACTTAGGAAGGCAACCATAATTAGAAGTGTCAATACTATATCGATTGATTGGATGGACAAGCTTTGGAATCCCAAAATGGTGGTTGTGGGCACCGCATTACCCAAAGAAAACCTTGGTCCAAGGGAGGTGTCCATGGCATTGACTGAAGTCAAAATAATGTTTATTTCAAATAATCATGCTGCTAGATATTTTATTAATATGTTTTTGTTTAAGGAACCAAAGTGATTTAGGCATTCATCACCTTTGCTGGACATTGGTGCGATACATCATAGCAAGAGTCATGGGCCCTATCCGGTCACTAGATCCTAATGCACGGTCCACAATGGTTCCAGATATTCATGTTTCAAAGTGTTAAAATTTTGACTTTAAGGCCAATTCCTAGTAGAAGTCTAACAGCCTAAATATACTAAGTGGTCCATATTTATGAATAGTCAAATAAAATTTGCAATCAATCATTATGACACATTCTCAAAGAATTTAATGTTGTTGCTATCCGTTCTATCTTTTTCTGTAGTTCTCTGTATGGGTGAAATTTTCTGGGAATAATTCCGAATATTTTCTTTTATACTCGTATAACGATCAAATTCATAACATATGAAGAGATTGCAGAGATACAACCCCTGGAGGACCATATAATTGGCTTGTTCAAAGAAAAATCAGAATAGAAAGCACAAGTGATAAATGTTAGACAAATGACCTCTTTCCTCACATTTTGATCATCTTCTTTAGCCATGTTTAGTTTTTTGGTTCATGTCTTATGACTCTCATCATGTCTTCAATAAAAATCTATCTCCTTCAAATTCTTTTAGGACATGGGACTTCTTGATGGTCCTTCCACCAACACAAGCTAAGCCAAGGACAGCAGTCTTTTATACCACTTATAAATATTTTATGAATAATAACAAATTAAACGGTATGAACGTCCCAAATAATTATATACATGTGGAACCAAAGATATACTTGACTAATTGAAGAATTTAGATGACTGCAAAAGGAGAATTTTCCAACATACCGGGATGAGTAAACAAAACGTACGAACATGTAGACAGCTTGATGGGGCACCCCATGAATCTTTATGTACCTGATACCATTATTAACTTTTGCTTGCTGAAGAAAATTCCTCAGTATTGGTGATGCAACACCCTGCAATAGAAAACAAGAGTTGATTCTCTCTCTCTCTCTCTCTCTCTCTCTCTCTCAATGTGTCAAGTTGGTGCATCTTTTACGACTTTACTCAAAATAAAAGGGGAAAAAAAAGACATTTCCATCAACAGATTCTATAAGCTCCAAATAATGGATTTTGTATTCCATCAAATTAAAATTATTATTTTTATTTATTACCTGAGGTATAGCAAATAATTCAAAATGACAAACCATGCCTTGAAGCTTCAATCTGCACTCTTAATTTTATTGTTCTCATGAATATATATATTCCACTCAGGCAATAGCCTAAAATATATATATTTTTTCATTTACTTATGAATGGAAATTTAATTTACTCACCAAAACACTGGAATGAGCAGGAATAATTGTGTTCCCCTCAGCAATAATATAGACATCTGCTCCATACCCTTCTTTGAAGAGCTTGTCCCACGTATCTCTTGTTTCCTTTGGGACCCAACACCACTCTGCAAGCCTTCTGGGTAAATTGTTTCCTGTACAGATTTTTCCAGGTGGTGGAGGCGGTTCTGGGATACGACTTCCATGGCATACAGAGGTGGTGGGAACTTCAAGCAAAAATAAGCTCTCTGCAGAATTCCCTTCCTCTATTCGTATATTGAAAGACCCATTAAAGGTCTCCACAGTTGAGGATAGCCAAGGGGAATCAAGATCTGGTGAGGCCATAAACTAGCTGTATACTTAAAAGCCAAGTTGAAGTTTCTGGAAAATCTGTATAGAAAATAAAATAACATTTTAAAACCTACCGTTAAACTTTCAAATACAAAGTGAATTTAGTAGCCAAGAAAACAATTGGAATATTTAGCCCACAATTTAAATATACGCCACCTCAGTATTCAAAAAGCATAAAAAGGTTGAAACTTGTTCCTGTAAGAATCCTCACTGGTAATTGGAAATTTGGCCGGAGGGTAAATTCTGAAATCTCTTATTTTAAAGCCAAAAGCTTCTTTCATGTCCATGGAATAAATTCTTGCCAATCTTTAGTTTTGAAGTTTTGAACCATCAAAGAGCAACACCCGAAGACCCAAATCTATTTACCATTTACTAAAAAATAACAAAAGTAGCCAGACAACTTTGGTAGCGTGGACACACATTTTTACAAGAATCTAAACAGCAAGAATTGGATTTTCCCCAACATTAATTCATATAAAAAGTTATCATCTTTATTGGATTCACAGTGTGGTTACACGCGTTATCATCTTTTTACCAGATTCATGGTGAGATTACGTGTGCAAATGGAATTATTCATGAACTCAAAAAATGCAGCAAAGGAAGAGAACAGAGTCTTAAAAGTAATTAAATAATAGACCTTATAGACAAGAGTCCGCACTTGACTAAGCCATCACCACTGAATAACAATAAAGAAAGCCCACCTCTTTAAAATATTATAAAATCTGGAAATGGGGGAACGTTAGATCAGTGGTCCCAACTTGACACCTTACACCCATTTAATTATATGTGAATACAACTTAGAAATCAAGGAAATAAAACTGATAAATAGAATAAAAAGCGGGTGCTATCACAAATCCAGAGTAATTGCCGAGCAAGCTTAGCAAATCCGCTTACACAAAACAAATAGCCCCTCATAAAAACAAATCAAATGCTAAAATTGACTGCAGCGAAAACATCAGACAATAGATGTTTAGTAGAATAAAGATTCCACTACTACTTCTCAGTTACCAATATGCATATATACATTGATACAGATGTAGTCATGTATTTACGGTACACATATATAAATACACTTGTATACATATATGGCTACGTACATGTAGGGGAAAAATGAATAGAGACGGTCAACAGACAAAACGGTGATCCCATCGATGAAAGAAAGCATACCTTTGGATGAACAGCCAGCAAATCTACTTTAAAAAAATTCGAGATTTGTACTATCTACCACATAGCTCTGAAGTTGATATGCACCAACTAATGACTATATATATCGTTACAAAACCGAAACAAATTCCCCCACACCCCCCCCCCAAAAAAAGAAAAGAAAAAAAGAAGACGACGAAGAAGAAGAACTGATCAGTACTTGCAAAGAACATCAGCTCACAAGCAATAAAATTATAAAACTGAAGAACTTGATTCCATCAATTGTACTCAGAGCACAAAAACAAGCTCATTTTCGCAACTTAATCGAAAGACAGAAATACAATTTCAATACATGAAAGAATTAAATTACAAAAAATGACCACTTTATGAAGCAAAAAAAAAAAAAAAAACTGAAAAACATCGAAAATCTCGATTGAAGAGGAAATTTGAATCATTCTTTCAGAGAACGTCACAGCGAAAATGAACAAAAACAAATTGACCACCAAACCGGAAAAAGAAAAACTAAGAATGTATAAGGCGAATTAAATGCGCTAGAGTTGAGATTGAACAAATCGAATACAACCTCGATGATAGAGACTGATATTTACACCATATACATGCATATATACATATCCACTTATCAAAATTCGATCAATTTACAGGCGTAGATGAGTAAGGGTCGGCAAAGGGGACGTACCGGATCTATCTCTTGTGAGCACAAAAGATTATATATATATATAGAGAGAGAGAGAGAGAGAGAGAGAGAGAGAGAGAGAGAGAGGAGCGTGTGCCAGAAAAAGGGAAGGGAAGGAGTGTGACGTCTTACACCCAGAGAACGGATGAGAAAAAGAAAGGCAAACCATGCGGAAAAGAAATGAAAATGAAGTGGAAAAATTTTCATTCCATGCTTGTTTGGTTCCTAGGATGGAATGAAAATAAAAAGATGTTAAAAAAATAAACACGTGCATTCGGGATTCAAACTCTATATCTCATTTTAATTTTTTTTCATTCGTAATTCAAACTCTATTTCATTTTAATTTTTTTTTCCTGTAAGTCTCAAATAGAAGCAAAATCCAATAAATTATTTAATATTCAAAGTGGTAAAGCCATTTAGCATAGGACATGTATGATAATTTTAAATACGACATTTACTAACAAGTATTTCAAAGAATCAGGTAACAAAAACATGTCATATAATTATATTTTACACTTTTTTTTAATACAGTTTTGGACGAGTATTTATTAGCACTTAATGAGTTATCCGAATACCTGCTAATATGACTTAATCATTTTTATTCTTTTTAATATCATTTATAACTTGCAACTTAAAAAAACGTGTGATTAAATTTTTAAATATTATTTTTATTTATTTTATGTAAAAATGTTTTATAATTTAACAAAGATAATTACCTTGCATGTTTAGTTTATTAAAAAATATCAAAAAATTTTAATTTTTTTAATTTTCTCTAATTAAATTTCATTAGGCATCATTTTTACACTAATTATTTATTTATTTGTCATCCAAATATCACTATTATAATTAAGTAAAAAAATTTATGATTAAGTAAAAATTAATAAAAATTATAATTTTATAATTCGCATAGTGAGATAATTAATAATTTTTAGAGAGCGTTTGGAGGCATAATTTTTAACCAAAAAAATACCACGTATTGATTGTTAAGTATTTGATAAACTACCAATTTTGATCACATTTTTAGTCAACTACAATAACTTTTCAACTCAAAAGTTATAAAAAATTACTAAAAATTGTTAAAAATTAAGAAAAGTTATTAAAAATTGTCAAAAAATATTAAAAATTTTATCTAACGTTCAAAAATTACAAAAATTTATTAAAAATTATTACTTACTTTACTAAATATATTAATAATTACAACTAATAATTTTTAATAAAAATATCAAAAAAATTATTAAAAATTATGCCCCAAACATTCCTTGAAAGAGTTTCGGATGCCATATTGATACAAAAGTATTTTCGTTTTGCAGGATCAGAGGAATAGGGGTGTTTGATTAGTAAAAGTTTAGGTAAAAATTGTAGTAAAGGTAGAAAAATTTTAAATTAAAAGTGATATGTGATGAAATTTAATTTAAAAAAATATAAAAAATTAGTAAAAATTATTAAATTTTGATAAATTTTGATTAATCAAACGCTCCATATCTCCCCCGAGTGAGATGGGAGCCTCCATATCCCATCGCATCAAATCCTTTTCCATCTCTTTTGGGTTCCAAGAGCTGCAGTGAAGAAATCTACTGCAGGGGTTATAGTGAAAAATCAAAGGTTGAGATTTAATTATTTTTAATCGAATGGTTCTAATTTAATTTAATTAAAATTATTTTCAAAATAAAAATAAAAGTTCAAAAAATCTGATTGGAACACAATTAATACAGAATGTAAAAAGTCGCGTGTCATTAAAGTGAAAATAAATCTCAGCCCTTCATTTCTTCACTGCAGCTCTTGCAGTGGATTTCTTCACTACAGCCTCCTGAAACCCATCTCTTTTTCGGCCTTATTTGGTAGCACTAAAAACTATTAAAACTTATCAATTTTAACTAATTTTATATTTTTTTTAATTAAAATTTTTCACATATTACTTTTATATCATATCTTTTACTTTTATTATATTTTTTATTTTTTTTTCAACCAAACAACTCCTTAATTGTAATTGGTGGAGTCACCAAAATACCAGTTCCCAAGGACGGGACGGAACCGCCCCTACAGCTATAGCCTTGTACGTTTGTAGCCGCCCCACCTTTTGTCTCTTTGAAATTTCCACGTGTCATGCCTGCATCGTTCCTCCACTATTGATAATTTAAAGTTGGATCATGTCAAACGGTGTCGGGGCGGGTTCCGGGGACTTTCTTGAGTTGATTTACAATGATTTAATGTTACTGATTTAATTTGAATAAAATTAATTTTAAAATTAAAATAAAAATTAAAAAATCTAATTAAAAATGATTAATATAAAATATAAAAAATCATATTACATTAATAAATAATCAAATCATAACCATTGATTGATTCGCTTCGGTCCTACAAACCGTGTCAATCACTTATTAAGTGCCAAAAAAATATATATGATATAATAGTATCTCATATTTTAATAAAATTATACATAAAAATATAAAATATTATTATATAACATATTTTTATTATCCCTTAATAGATGCATATGGGGCACTTGTTAACAAATATATTATTGAAATATGAATATTTTAAATGGGCTAATTGTCTTTTTATGTCTTATACTTAAGGTCAAAATTACATCTATCATCTAAATTTTAAAAATTTACATTTATATCTCTTTTAATTTAAATTAAAGTGAAACCATTAAAAAATTAGTCAAAGTAAAGGTTTCGCTTTTTAGTAACTCTAAAAATTATATTTTCTATTCCTATATTTCATATTATCTATACTTACACTTCTTAATTCTATTTAAATTTTAATGAGTATTTTTATTTTTTGACTTAAAAATTTAACACCATTCACAACTTTATTTTAATTTAAAATACAAAAAGTATAAATATAAGTTTTTAAATTTAGTAGATGTAAGAAATTTTTACTTTTAAGTATTAGAAATAAAAAAATAATTATTCATTTTTCAATCATATATAACAAGGGAAAAATAGTAGAAATATAACGAATCAATTGTCCCCCCCTACTTGAAAAATGGTTATATGTTTAAGGCTCTATTTGGTATCGGTAGCTATTAGCTAAGTTAATGGTTATTTCAGTAGTGTTTGGTCAAATTTATCCTCTTATATTTTAACATTATTTTAAACTTTTAAGGGTAAAATTATCAAATTAATAAAAATAAGTTAGCCACCTCAAAAAAAGTTACTTTTTTTTCTTTCCCAAACCAAACCTAAATATTGTATTCATGTAGCGACAGAGGCCGAGTAGAAAAAATAAAATTAAAGAAAAGATAGATTACATTTAATATTCTTGTATTTAAAATTTCACTTCTATTCATATACTCGCAATCCTGAAAGTTAAAATTTCATGTTTTTTCACAAATTTTAAATTTATATAAGGATAAATTATAATTTGCATTATTATACTTTCTTGGGTGTTTGCATTATTGTACTTTCTGGGGTGTTGTAGTTCTAGGTAAGTTTCAATAGAGTGTGTGTATATATATTAGTTTAAATTAAAATTAAGGAAACAATTTGGCTTATCGTGGACTTGATTAAGTGAACCTTAAGATAAATTTAAGGATTAAAAGTACTACTAGCTTAGGAAATAGACACTTGTTAAATTTTGTGAAAGTGAACAACAATAATAATTGATGAATAATAATTGATAATTGAAATTTTTAAGTATTGCAAATGAAAGTAAAAAATAATAAAATGACATCCAAAAGCTCCATTTACATAATTAAAAATTTTACATCAATGAATTTGAGATTAAACTGTATCAAAATATAAGTGAGAGAGTTAATTATGCAATAATATAAAAAAATTTTAATTAAATATTAACAAATCATAAACAAAATAGTGAATTTAATTATATTTAGACATAGGCTAAAATGTCTTGGTACATGCTTTTAGTAATTGACTTTGTAAGGTTAAAAAGCATAGACACCTTATAGCATTTAGAATGATTACAGCACATTGTCACTGGCAAATGGTTGGATAGCCACTGGGAAGTCACTGGAAAAAGTAAAGCTGCATTATTTACCCTGATTTGGTCGTTGCCAACCTCGTTGGCTTTCTATGATATCTCACAGGAAATTCTAGAATTAGTGCAACAAGCCTGAGCCACTCGCTGGCACCACCAAACGACTCCCTAGGAATTATAAAACCAATGTTACTCTGGGTATAATATACAGAATCTCGCTGGAGATTTTTAGAAATTAGCTATTTTGTGTGTTTCCAAAACCTCACATTATATAAAGAGACTTTCCTTTTAGGATTTCTGTATAGAGAACTTATTATTTGGAGTCTCTAAGTGCTCCATGGAAGTCTTCTTCTTCACTTAACCACAATATTCATATTCAAAGTATTCATTGATCTATAAGGTGTTAAAGATTGATCTTTTGCTATAAGATTTCATTGTAAGGATCAAACAAGTGTTCTACATAAAAGATCGTGAATTCGGTTGTGGTAACTTTATATTCTTAAAACTTATAGTTGGTATATCGTGAAAGTATTTTTAGTTAGTCCTTACATATAAGGCTCATGATTTTTCTCCCTCAGTTGATAAGATTTCTACATTAAAATTCTTGATCTCATTTATTTTTTTGCACGTGCTTAATTTTTTTTTATTCTAGACTTTAGTAATTTTCAATTTGTATCAGAGCAGTGTTCACCTACTTTAGTTTTATACTCTCAATGGCGTGACCTTGGCAAGGCAGTATTCATGGATTCACCACAAGGAGGAGGTTCAAGCACTTGACCTCCTTGGTTTGGTGGTTTTAATTATCAAGGCTCGAATGATTGTGCACTTATGTCCACTACTTTCAAGGCATGAGTACTCCTATTCACAAGGTTGGTGGTGAATTGGAAGAGGAAAAGATTGATCACTGGACTAAGGAGGAAGTTGAGAGTGCTGAATGCAACTTCAATAGAATCGATTTAATAAGAATGCTGCATAAATTCTCTACCGCAATAACTATTACCCATCCTTAACCAGGAACCCTGCACAAATTCTCTTTCAAAAACATTACTATCTCCAAAAAATTTATCTTAATATAGTAACTGAAACAACTTCAAGAAAGGCTATAGCATTCATTGATCAACGGATCAAAGTTTAGCAATCAAAGTATTAATTGATAATAGAATTCTCCTCAAATGTTAAAAAAAAGGGGGCGAGTGCAAAACAATCCAAACTTTTTCTATCCATTTAATCATAAAAATAAGAAAGCTCGAAATCAAATTTGGGGTGCATTATGGTATATAATGCTAAGAAAACAGAGTTTTCAGTCCCTCCGCAAGAACAGGATGGGTGATGCTATAACCTCCGTCAAGAACAAGGTTGATTCCACTCACGCACTTGGATTCATCGCTCCCCAAATACAGCGCTGCCTCTGCCACATCTTCCAATCCTAGCATTACTTCTTTCAGGTTCGCTGACTCTAAGATCACCTTTTCAACCTTCTCCGTCCCCACCCTCTCAAACGCAGCTTTAAACGTTTCCGTGACCACCAGATTCGGCGAAAGGCAATTAACTCTGATTCCAAATCTCCCTAATTCAACACACAAGTTCTTGGCAAGTCCCAGCACCGCGTGCTTGGAAGCTGCGTAGGCGTGAGACGCCAATCCTGCGGTGACAGAAGCCAAGCTTGCGGTGAATATATTGCTTCCTTTCTTTGCTGGAACCATCACCCTCGCCGCGTGTTTGGCGCACAAGAACGCGCCGAAGAGGTTCACATCGAAAACGCGATTGAGATTGTCGCCATCCAGCATCAGGATTCCCCTTTCTGGGCTGCCCGGAATGCCTGCATTGCTGAACATTATGTCGAGCTTACCGTACTTGGCGGTGGCAGTGTCCACAGCATTTTGAACGTCGGTTTGGATGGAGACATCGCTATGGACGAAGGAAGCGCTTTCTTCTTTAGAAGTGATTTCTTCGCACAGGGAGCGGCCGAGGCTGTCTTGAAAATCGGCAATAACAACCTTGGCACGACGTCTGGCGACAAGCCTCGCGGCGCTGGCTCCAATTCTGCTGGCTCCGCCTGTTGTCACAGTCACTTTACCTTCTAACCTGCAGTGCATTCAAATTGTGACCGACATTTTCCAACAGTCTGAGACTTTGTTTCGTTTGTTTTTATGTAAAATATTTTTTTTATTGAAATCTTAAAAGATAGGTATTGAAAAAAAAAAAAAAATTATGTTGAAACAAACGAATTAACATCAGCAAAATGAAAAACTGAAAACGCCACTATACTAACCGTTTGGTGGATCAAAAATTAATATAAATAGACTAATTTTTGGTAAATAAGTGTTTGGCAAAATATCAAGTTTTGTCACTTTTATATTCAATAACTTGTTCAATTAAAAAATTATCAAAATTTTTACTCGACGTACAAAAAATTGTCAAAAGTTATTAAAATTTACTTAAAAATTTTACTAAACATATAAAAATTACTAAAATATAATAAAAATTACTAATTATTTTACTAAATACTTAAAAAATTTCAACATAAAAAATATTAAAATTTACTGAAATTTTGACTTATAAGCAGATCCTAAAGGAGGAGAGGAGGGGATTATTCACCAACCTTTTTGCCCTGCTAGGGAGCAAGGTCATCATCTTATACTTTCTGGTGAATGGGTTTGTAATGGAGATGTCACAGTAACTCAGTTATTATTAAAGATACCTTGGCTTTCGTGTGTGTATATATATATATATATATTTTTGAAATTGAAAAGGTATGACAGGATCTCGGACTACCATACTTATTTAATACTTATTTAAGTATACTATATCCATACCAAATTTGAACTAGTGACCAATTGTGAGGGGAGCAAACCCTCCCGCCAGTGCGCCAGGATGGGAGCGTGTGTATATATATATATATATATATTATAGAACCCCAAAAAAGACTTCAAAGAATTGGGAGTTACCTGCTCCCCTCGTTGTCTTCTTTTTGGTATTGTTCTTGGTATGTAGGGCTACCATATCCATTTAAGTATATCATACTTATATCGAATTTGAACTAGCAACCAACTACGAGGGGAGCAAACCCTCCAGCAGTGCATCAGGATGAGAGCGTGTATATATATATATATATATATTATAGAATCCCAAAAAAGACTTCAAAGAATTGGGAGTTACCCGCTCCCCCGGAACTGGCAAATCGTTGTCTTCTTTTTGGTATTGTTCTTGGTATGTAGGACAATTCAAACTTCCAAGGTGGCGTTCTGGTTCCTTCTAGATTAAAGTACTGTGAGAAGTTTAAGTTGGTGGCTACGTTCAGTTGACGAGAGTTCTCCGTCTACGAACTAAGGGAGAGGGTGATTATTTTATCTTTGGTTTGATTTTTTATTTTATTCAAGTTATTTGAATTATTTTAATTTTCTAATGAAAAGAACTAAATTATTCAAAAAATATTTCAGTTCGACCGCATTAGATATAATTTATTTTACTTTTATATGTTTTATTATAAAGTAGAAAATATAATTTTCTCTCTTCTTTTTTTATCTTTTATATATATATATGTTTTAAGCCATTCTTGCCAGTAGCCATATTAGTTTGGCTGTGTTTGTTGCAGTCAATTGCTTGTGAAGCTAATGTAAGAGAACGGATTTGCTAAGGGCACAATTCGATCTCTTATGTTTCATTTGATACTTCATGTTCCCCCTAGTTCATATCAACCATTATTGCACAGGCTCATTTGGATCTTTACAAAATTTATTGTATAAATTATAAAACTGTAACTTTTATAAATTTATACACGTTTAAAAGTTCAATTTTTAATAACTTTTAGTATTTTTTTGTTAAAAGTTAATAGATTTATACTAAAAATTAGAAGATTTATACCGAAAATTGGTAAATTTATATTGAAAATTTTTTTGCCAAACAATACCTAACTTTTACAACTCCAAAGGTAATTGGGTTTTTTCCACATGACGGTAAACTTACGCCATGTTTGGACATGGATTTGTGAAAGAAAAAAGAAATGAAGTGACAAAGGTCACATTTATTTATTTATTTTTGGTTGAGTTAAAAAAAGAGAAGAAAATAAATAGATATTTGTTCCAAAAAATAAATAAATGAATAAATAGAATATCTCCAGACCAAATGGCCCCACAAAAGTCTAAACATGTATTTGATGGGAAAGCCTCACAAGATATCTCAATCCAGGACTTTTGGCCCCACATTGTGAATTTTGGGATAATCTTTAATTTTGGGATAACCTTCATAATGCCCTGATCTAGTTGTTCATGATTGCTCTTTGTTGCTTCAGTTTGGTTTTGACAATGTTATTCAGACTAACCCCCTTTTTTATTTGTTATTTATTTATTTCAATTAACCAACTTTACAGAAATAAGATGCTCTAAAGGGTTATGCCAAGGACGGTAACTCACAACACAGTCCAATGTCTACCGCTGATCTGTGTGAAGCTCACACACTGACAGTAAAGATTAGAATGTTGGGATGGCAATAGCATTATTCTCCAATCAAATCACCATGTACACTTTTTTGTGTGCAAATTTCATAGCATTGCTTTTGCATGCTCAATACGTTGGCAAATACAAATGGATGGGGAACAAAACTATGAGCAAGTAGAGCTTAACAAAATTGATTCCATTTCACTGATATGAAAGCATAAAGTAAAAATAAGTGTGTACCTTCTGAAATCACAAATGAAAAACAAAAGCCGAATTACCAGGGGACAACCAAATAGACATCACAGGGAAAATGATGATATACATCCTAAGCTACATCTTGACAACCACTTGTTCAGCCGAACTTTTCTTCACAACTCCTCTGAAGCAAAGCTCATTCAGTAATTCCAAAGCTTCCTTTGCTAGTCCTTCATAAGCTATGCCTTCGACGAGAATAGTGTACGTGGTTTCAGTAGGTTTACATCCCTTGGATACCATATAAGCCAAGAAGTCAATGGCGCGATCAGTTTGACGCGCCTTACAAAGCCCCAGCATAATAGCATTATAGGTGATTGCATTAGGTCTAACACCCAATCCTTGCAAGTGATGAAAGAACTTGATGGCTTCACCAACCTTACCTTCTCTACTAAGCCCTCCAACAAGGGAAGAGTAAGTAATTATATCAGGTTGGAGACCCTTTTCCCGCATCTCATCCAACAGCTCTATAGCTAGTTCTGTCTTCCCAGCCTTGGAGAGACCATCAATCACTGTATTGTAAGTGATTAATACAGGAGAGCAACCTCTGCTACTCAGCTGATTAAGAATCTCAACTGCCACATCAACCTTCCCATCTTTGCACAATGCTGTGAGCAAAGTATTATAGGTCACAATATCAGGATAACACCCCCTAGACACCATTATCTCCAAATATTCAATTGCCCTGTCCATCTTCTTTTCCTTGCAGAAAGCGTGAAGCAAGGGATTATAGCTCAAGGAATTTGGAGCGCATCCATGCTTTGGCATCCTCTCCAAAATATCAATAGCTCTACCCAATAATCCCTTCCGGCATAAGAAATTAATCAAAATATTGAACGTAACAATACTTGGAGAACAGCCTTTCCGAAGCATCTCAGCCAAGAGTTTCTCAGCATCCATCCACCTCCCAGTACTGCACATGCTACGCAATATAATGTTGTGGGTAATTACATTGGGTTGGCAACCGTAAGAAGGCATTTCGCTTAAGAACTTGATTGCTTCATCTAGTCTCCCTTCCTTGCAGATCCCATTGATAAGAACATTGTAAGTAACCACATCAGGTTTGCAACCTTTGCTCCTCATCTCATCTAAAAGCTTCATTGCCGGCCCAACCCCACTCTCCTTGCAAGTCGCTTCAATCAATATAGTGTACGTGATCACATCGGGATAACACTCTCTCTGCAACTGTCGGTCAAGAACTTCCATAGCTAGTTTTAATTTCCCACTGTCACATAAACTTCGCAAGATTGTGTTATACGTAACAACATCCGGAGCAACGCTCATTCGGTCCAAGACCTTCAGGGCAGCATCAATCTCCCCTGACTTGCAGTACCCACTAATCAAAACATTGTAAGTTATAACATCTGGAACAGCCCCAGACTCCTCGAGAATCTCCATAACCCTAGTAGCCTTCTTAGTCTTGCCAATTCGACAAAACCCACGGATCAAGCTTGTACAAGGGATAATATCCGGAATATCTCCGCGATAAACCATGCTCTCCAGATGTTTAAAACCCTCCTCCAATTCCCCATTTCTAACTAACCGACGAAGATAATTATTACTCTCCAATTCTTGAAAAGAATTCTCCTGAGCGGAAGACGGAGTACCGCCAATCGATTGCCCTAATTGGGTTTTCTCAGAATACGACAACCGACCATTAGAACTAAACATTTCGACTTTAGAAACAGCATGTACACGATTCAGCCTTTGCTTTCTTAAACTCTCTTGTTTTCTCAACCCACCAACACTATCAACGGAAAGAACAAGAAAACGAGCTCTATGGCCTAGAAAGACCTTCACTGAGCTCAGATTGGAACAAACCCTGGCCCCAATTCTCAGACCCAAACTCTGGCTCTCTGTGCTCTGACCTTGAACACAGTGAAAAGAGCAAAACCCATCGTGGGTTTGTTTTATAGGCACTGCTAAGTCCATATGAAACCCTACGTATACTCACCAAAGTATTATCTATGCTCAGGAGTTCATACACAGAAAAAACTCACGTTCGCAGCAGTCAGTGGAAAGAGCTACGAATTGCAAATTCTTTCGAGGGAACGAGAAGGGTAAACAAATATAAGGGGTTTAGAAAGTCTTGGGTACAAGAAAAAGGTTTTCAGAGAGAGAGAGGAGCTTACAGTACGAGAGCGTTTTGAGGGCTACATATGCCGTGAGGGGAAGAACTGCTTGTGCCGCCTTCCTCCTTATCCGATTGTTTGTCTTCTGGGAAGGGCGACACTGGGAACAGGGACGGCCGGTCTGTTTATTGAAAAGGCCCAGCAGCCCAATAGTCATCGAGTCTAGACTCCAGTGGAGAAGGCATACTCTATCGGCTCACTAAGACCTGTTTGGTAATGTTTCTATTTTGTATTTTTTTATTTATATTTTTAAAATTTTGTAAATTCACAATAAAAAATATTTGACAAATCTGTTTATATTTTTTTATTTCCAAAAAAAATGAAAACATAAACAGAAAAACGTAAACAAACAAAATGTGTTTTCATTTTAATTTTCTTTCTTATTGCCAATATTTTGTCAATTTAAAAACTTTATCTATTTTTGTTACATTACATAAAAATAAATTATTTTATTAAAATAAGTTATTTTAATAAATAATATAATTAAATTCAATAAATTAAATTAATTATATAAATTAAAATAAATTATTTTAATAAATAATAAAACTAAATTAATTAATTTAATTTAATAATTAATTATTACTAAATTATCTAAAATAAATATCATAATTAATTTATTTAATTTAATAATTAAATTACATTAATTTTTAATTTAATTTAATAATTATTATTAAATTATTTTAAATAAATAACTTAATTAAATTAAATTAAATTTTTTATGATCTAATTAATTTAATTTATATAAAATATATTTTATTAAATTATTTTAATAAATAATTAAATGAATTTAATTAACTTAAAAATAAATAATTTAATTTAATAATTAATCTAATTTAATTATTTATTTAATATGAAATATATTTTATTAAATTATTTTTAATAATTTAATATATTTTATATTTATTGAATTAAATGATTTTAATAAATAATTTACTGTATAATTAATTAAATTAAATTAATATAAAATATATTTTATTAAGTTTTATTAATTTTTTTAAACTAATAAAATTAAATATTTTCTAAAATAAAAAATTAATAATTATAAACAAACTTGCATTTTCAAACGTAATTTCAATTTTCATTTAAAAAAAAAATAAACGGCAGCAGAAAATAAAAAATAGAAAACGACAACAGAAAAATAATTAAAAAAAACGACAGTATTGTCAAACGAGCCTTAAAAAAATTAACTCTATCCGCTCACTAAAAATAATATAAAATATAAAATAAGAAAATAAGTCAATAACTATTTTTTATAAAATTATATAACTTTAAATACTGTTTTTTATTGATGAAAAATAATTTTTAAATATATTATAAAATATTTCAATAAAATTACATAATTTTGTAGTTTTGAATGTGATGAAAAGTGTTTAATATGAGATTTTATGCCAATGTTTGCCTTCAAAATGAATGGAACCTCCTTGAGAACTTGTTTGCCTGAGTCTCCATGATCGGGTTGTATGGATTTAGGAAGAACGATGTTAGCTCGGGAATATCATTGTTTGAACTTTAAATTAAAATTTAATTATTTAAATTTATTTATATTTTTTTGATTAAAAAAATATAAATACATCTGAATTATTGAATTTTAATTTAACGACTCGAGCAACAATAGGTTGCATATTTCTACCGAGGGTAAGAGGACATCTGTTTATCTTATAACGACCTCGATAAAACCTCTGTTTTTAGAATGACTATTATTTGTTTGTTATAATATCTCTTTTGATGTTCCCTTTTAATTTGTTTTGTGTCTAAGCTTTGATGGCTTTTAGATGGTCTCCATCCATGCTCATGTATTTCTTGGGTTATGTCCTTGAAAGATTATACTTCCTCTATATTCCATTTGTAATTTTTTTATTTTTTTCTAAAAGGAATATTTGAAATCATCAACATTATTTTGTATGATACAAACTAGATGACTACTGCCGTTCTCTTTAGAAAGATGCTATGGACAATCGTAACTATCCAATCCCAAGAACCATCTGAGTGAAGCTCACATAGAGCCCCCACATATAAAAGACTAGGTTTGGATAGTAACAACTGACGCTAGCATTCTTCCTCATTCTTTTTGACAATAGATGATAGAAAAATAAATCAATTTAAATACAGTATGTCAGTGAAGTATTCAATTGAATGATCAAGTTATCATGATATGACAAAAAAATTAAATGCACTGCGAGTTTACTGCCGTTGAAGAGTATTAACTTCTGATGTAATTTTTTAATATACATATATATACGCGCCAAAAAGAAAAGAAAAGAAACGAAACACTGTATATATATATATATATTTTACCTTAAGTTCATCTATAAGCTTCATTTTTCTCAAGTTTGCATCATCTAATCTGATGGTTCAAAAATTGTGTTAAAAATACAAAACAACAATAATAATTATTATTATAATAACGAAAATTGGGAGAAGCATGAAAATGAAAATTGTTAATGAAAAGTCACATAGGTTTGAGGATCTTGTTTTCAAGTAAATCAGCAAGGCACTTCTCATCAATCCCATGGAAGTTTGCTGGAGAATTATAACACCCACCCATTGCAAGTCTTCAGTTATCTTCCACACCCCCATCAAATAAAGATCAATGCAGATTACATTAGATTGAAGGCAAGCACAACCAAGCACCTGGTAATTTGAATAGATCATTAATCCAGACGATTAGTCCAAAACACAAATAGAGTTTCAAGAATTTGAAAATTGCACGCATATAATCCATCCAATTTTGTGGACAGAAATCAATGCAAAATATTGTCTTGGACTCACCTGATTTGATTGGACGCGAACTGCCTTCCTTTAGGTACTAACATCCGCCAAGAAGAAATTTCACTGGTTTTGAGTTTGAACATGAAAAGAATCAAATTGTCACAGTCGCATCATGCACTAGCAAGATAAGCTTTTTATTGATTATCACCAGTCTCTAAATCAGGTTACTATCACCGGTCTTCCTGGTGATATTAAAACTTAATAAAATAAAATATTGAAACCTAGGATTATCCTAAGGATAAAAATGAAAAATGTTAGTGAAAATGTCAACATATTGATTCAAACAGAGGATGTTGCATTCACATAAATCAGCAAGCCAAAATCAAGACACCTAAACACACTTCTCCACAATCATATAGGAGTTCACACTACCTTAAAAGAGTTATTTCAGATTCTCAAGAAAAGCATTCCATTTCAATCATCTCCTTCTAGGTACCTTCATTTTTAGAAGCCTGAAAATAATTTAAAGGAAAGGAGTGTAATCACCAACAAATAATGAATTAAACATGTGGCATATGCAAAGCAAAAAGATTAGGGGTCAGACCTATATTACTGTAAACCCCTTCTCCAGCTTTATCAGTTGCTTAAACTTTCAGGAAAAATTGAACTCTAAGAGAGACAATCATTACACAAAACATTAGTTCATAGCACATACTGTCAAGTATAAGAATTTGATGATAACAAGTTTGGTAAAGAAAATTGCTAATATAATTCGGGTTATAAACTAAAAAGACGGTATAGTTCCTGGAACAGGTCAAATTTTAAAGAACCAAAAAGCTAAGTGAGGAATTGCTACAAATGGCCTATGGTTTAGCATTTGACTTATTGACATATATAATTGGCAGATAAAACGTTTTTGGCTAAGTAAGCTTTTGAACGAATGGTACTTGAAATTTGAAAACTTCCTCATCATTACCTCATGCTGAGCAGATGGAAGACGTGATTCTGCAGGAATGCAAAGTGGTCCTTCACTTGACTTTGATTTTTATCGAGGGTGTGCGAGCAATCTTGTGCTTGTTGTTCCCATTCTCCCCTTGGCTAAGGTTTCACCAAAAGCGTTCCATTTCAAACATCATCAAGAAAATTATTGAGAATGAAAGAAATGAAAAACAACTAGCAAAAATAACGAACTAAAGGAGTGGCACATACAAAGTAAAAAGATGAGTATGTTTCGAATCTTGTGTTGATCCAGAAACCTATGGTTGAACAGGTGACATGTATGAACCGTTTTCATTTCATTTGAACCGGTCGGTCTTAACAATCCCTATAAATTTAAGCGACTATCAAATTACTTCTATTTTTTTATAAATTAAAATACTATCCTTATTAAGTAAATCCATTATAGGTTCTTAATAGACTTGTAAAGCTATTAATTAATTGCTTGTGTAATACAAATCTTTTTAGTTAAAGAAGAAATTTCAACTGATAATGGCTATATAAAAATAAAACATTGACATTAAAAGAAATATTTAACAAATATTAGATTTTTAGGTAATTTTAATTATGTAATTAGTACATAAATTTATTTATATGTTATATTAACTCTATTTATGACATCATAGTTCAATTTTAGTTGACTCGAATGTTGAACCTTTGACTGTTGACCCAAACATTTCTTTTAGTTTGCTCAGTGGCCTAGTTTCAAAAATATTTAGAGATCAAACTAGAATTACTGCAAATCCATCTAGCTTTATCAATTTCTGAAATTGCCATGAAGAATTCAATCAAGCATAAGCAAATGCTACACAAACCATTAGAAGATCATAACAAAAATTGTTGAACAAGATTGGTAATGAAAATTGGTATTATAATTCTGGTAAGTAGAATTGATATTATAAAAACGGGTGAAAAGTTTCAAGAATTATGATATATGCAAAATATAATTCTGATTAATCAAATAGTGCTACAAATGAGGTTGAACATTTCATTGGGCTCATTGAACAAGAGGAAGTAGCTAGGTACAAATGAATATAGATTGGACAATTAGTAATTAAAGACGAATATATATATTTGGTGGCCAAAATTTTTTTAAACCATTTAAACAGAGTTTTGGAAATAGTACCTGAGTGAATGAATGGTAGGTGAAACTTCTTCTTCACTAGCTTGTGTCGAGGGGATAAAAACATAAGAATGATTGATTCTGCATGACTGCCAAGTACCAGTCTTCACCTATTTAAATGAAGTCAGTCGATGTACAACCAGGGTATGTGAGCAATCTTGTGCCAGTCTTCCCCATTTTCCCTTTGGCAACGTGGTTTCAATAAAGGACATCGACGGATAGACAGCTCATTAAGGGAGGCGGGAAGCCCTTCTTGTGGCAAGGACTCCAGTGTGGGGCAGTCATTAATAAACAAATATTCAAGAGAGCCAAGGAGTTGAAGGCCCACCAGAGATTTGAGATTTGATATGTGTGAAATGTGGAGTGACTGAATAGTGGAGGGCAGCAGCCCCTCCTCCGGAAAGGACTCCAGATCATAGTCTTCACCCCGAATTGTAAATTCTTTAAGAGATGAGAGTCTTTGAAGACCCCACTCTTTTCGGCGCTCCACGAGTCTGTTGCAATTGTAGATTCCGAGTGAAGTTAAGCAGCAAGGTAGACCCCCATTCGGAAATGACTCAATTTCAGGACAATTATGTATATCTAACGTCTGAAGAGATGTGAGGGTGTAAATTCGCTCTGGCAGGGCTTTGAGTTTCTTGCATTGGTAGATTTCAAGTGAGCATAAATTGGAAGGCACACCCCCTTCTGGAAAGCATTCAATTTCCGGACATTCATTTATATGTAATGTCTGGAGAGAAGTGAGGGTGTAAATTCGTTCTGGCAGGACTTTGAGTTTCTTGCATCTGGAGATTTCAAGTGAGCTTAAATTGGAAGGCAGACCCCCTTCTGGAAAGGATTCAATTTCTGGACATTCACGTATATCTAACCTCGGAAGAGAAGTGAGGGCGTAAATTCGTTCTGGTAGGACTTTGAGTTTCATGCATTTGGAGATTGCAAGTGACCTTAGATTGGAAGGCATACCCCCTTTTGGAAAGGATTCAATTTCTGGACATTCACTTATATCTAACCTCTGAAGAGAAGTGAGAGTGTAAATTCGTTCTGGAAGGGCTTTGAGTTTCATGCATCTGGAGATTTCAAGTGAGCTTAAACTGGAAGGCAGACCCCTTTCTAGAAATGATTCAATTTCTGGACATTCACGTATATCTAACGTTTGAAGAGATGTGAGGGTGTAAATTTGTTCTGTCAAGGCTTTGAGTTTTATGCATTTGGAGATTTCAAGTGAGCTTAGATTGGAAGGTAGACCCCCTTCTGGAAAGGATTCAATTTCTGGACATTTACGTATATGTAACCTCTGAAGAGACGTGAGGGTATAAATTCGTTCTGGCAGGGCTTTGAGTTTTATGCATTCTGAGATTTCAAGTGAGCTTAGATTGGAAGGCAGACCCCCTTCTGGAAAGGATTCAATTTCTGGACATTCACGTATATCTATCGTCTGAAGAGATATGAGGGTGTGCATTCGTTCCGGCAGCCACTTCAGCCTTTGACAACACCATACCGATAATAGAGCCAGATTGGGAGCTCGTAATCCTCCTTGCCCATGCCCTTGGGGATGATAACAACAAGATACCAGATTAGGGCAGTCACCTACAGAAAGTCGCTGGAGCGATGCCAGATTTTGGAGCTCATCTGGAATGGAAAGGGTTTCTAGGTTTTCAGATCCCTGAACCGATAGAGAGTTAAGCTTTGGAGAGATTCCCAACAGAGGAAAAGGTAGCTTAAGCTTCGGGCAACCAAAAATGCCAAGGCTCACCAAAGACGGAAAGGGGAAGGCGCTGTGTGGCTGGGGGCACTCATTTAAATTAAAGTCTTGAAGCCTGGACAACTCTTCGTCCCCTCCTAGCATAGGAGGAGACCATTCCTCCCAATGGGGCATGTCATACAAACTTAGATTCTCCAGAGATTGAAACGGCTTAGAAGAGTTCCCATACAATTCCAAGCCCACCTTTGTTATTCCGTCCATGCTTGAAATAGAAAGATCCCTCAAGGAGGGCAATTGACCCAGTGCCGGCAAGGAAAAGCAATGCTTACACCCGTCAAGGCTTAAAGTCACTATATTAGAGAATGAGCTGTCACCCAGCCAACCAGGAAACGTTGTGCCTCCGTAGTTGTAGATACGGAGCATCTTCAAGTTTGGATGGGGCTGCAAATTCTCAAGTACATCTTTTTCACGCTGCGAATCATCATGTGCTTCACCCCATCTGAACACTAACTCTTGCAGGAGCCTTTTTTCCTTCAAATTCGCCTCCAATGCATCCTCGCTACTCGTTACATTTTGCAAATTTAATATGGAGAGTGTCCCCCCAAGATGTTCAAGTGCTTTCAGCCCGCCAACACCCGACCCACTGTTGTTGCCCACAACAAAACAGCTTAAATACCAGAGGCTTTTCAATCGGCTAATCTGCACTGGCATCTCCTTTAAAGCTGTAGTTCCGGTAGTATCAAGACGGCGCAAACATATTAGCTTTCCAATGTTTGCTGGCAACTTCACGAGCTTGTTACAATTTGACAGCAACAATGTCTCTAAATTATACAGATTACAAACTGATTCAGGCAACTCTGAGATTAACGACATAGAAAGATCCAAATAATGTAGATGTATTAGTTTTCCAATCCAATGATCAAATTTTACATTCATGGCAATTGGCACAGATAGCACTCGCAATACTTCCAAACTCGGCAATGGATCGCTTAGTACCATCATTTCTTTAAGACCTAATGCTATGAAAGTCCTTAAATAATTACCCCTGCCAATTTCCTTGAATACTTCAGCATCAATTTTTCCCCGCTTGGCATGGGACAAGTGGCGCACCTTTTCAGGAATATTGCAGGGCTTCTTATCCTCGAGCCTAAAAATAAACTGACCAGATACAAATTCAGCTAGATCATGGACTAGGTCATGCATTACAAATGATGATTCACCCCACTTTGCCTGTTGAAAAAACGACCTTGATACCAGCTCTTGAAAGATCTCATCACTTACTTTTTCCAATGTCTTATTACCACGAGGCTGTTGCACCAAATTTTGAGCTATCCAGAGCAAGACAATCTCCTCTTTACTGAAAGTATAATCTTTAGGATAAATTGAACAATAGGCAAAGCACTGCTTTGCATGTGAAGAGAGATAATAATAGCTCAATCTCAGTGCTGGAAGAATGTCATTTTTATGCTCTGGTAGATTCCATATTTCACTTCCCAAAATATCATTCCATTTCTCAGTGTCTAGATTGGACCGCAGTAGACCACCAAGAGTTTTTGCGGCTAAAGGCAAGCCTTTACACTTTTTCACTATCTTTTTACCAATTTCTTCAAGGATTGGATGAGCTTGGGAGTCTCCGTGATTGAATGCAACTTGAGCAAACAAGGCCCAACAATCTTTATCAGATAGTAGCTGCAATTTATGAAATTGCACAGAAGCAGTTTGCATAATAGTTGCAACACCCTTATTTCGAGTGGTCACAATAATCTTACTTCCACTTGCCCCGCTTGCAAAAGGTTTCTTCAAATTGTCCCACATATTATAATTCTCATTCCAAACATCATCCAAGACAATAAGAGACTTTTTCTCCCTTACCTTTTCTTTCAAGCTGACTTGAAGCTGCTCAAGGTCTGTACTACTACAAATGGTACCACCAGTGATTTGCTCAAGAATTGTTCTTGTAATCCTTCCAAGATCAAATTCATGAGAAACACATGCCCACGCTCTCATTTGAAAATGTTGGGTTACTCGGCTATCGTTGTATACAAGTTGAGCTAGAGTAGTCTTGCCCAACCCACCCATCCCAACTATTGGAATCACACCTACACCCTTATCATCACTTGCCTCGGGCAAAAGCAAGAGTTTGATAATCTCCTCTTTGTCATTTTCCCTACCAAACACGCTAGATTCATCCACAGGAGAAGTTGATTGCGAGGGTGGAGACCAGGACCTTCCAGCAACTTCTTTCAGACGAAGAACATCCTTCTCATTCACAAAATCATCTAACAGATCAACGAGCTCCTCTAACTTGGACCCTATCTCTTCTACATCATCATCAAAGGAACTTGAGATGGAGTCTCGTACCTGATGATCATCTTGGTACTCAGCTTCGACCTTGGAGCGGAGAACATGATAGCGAACCATGTCAAGTAAATCATCGGCTTGGTAGAGGGTATGCTTAAGCTCGTCCACCCAATCTTTCACTGCTTTGTCCATGAATTGTTTCTCCTCTGCATCATTAAGAACTGCTTTAAGCACCAGCAATTTGGACTTCAGCTTCTTCAGTAGGAGTCCAACATTTTTTTTTGGCCCCCCACTACTTTTGCGTCCCCGCAAGAAATTCAACACCTCGCGAGAAGCCAAACGATCAAATAGCACATCAAAGGTAGCAGAGAGAAATGCCCCCGCAACCAACTCAGCCATTTCCTTTTTTTTTTTTTTTTTTTTTTTTTTGGGTCTTTGTAAAATAAAGATCGGAAGAAAGAAAGGAAGAGAAAGGCAGTACAAGAAACAAAAACTTGGAGTTGGAGAAGATTGATTAGCTTTGTGAAAGGATTGCAAGTTGAGATTTAGGGGGAAAAAAGAAGGGAGTACAACAAACAACAACACTTGAAGAAGGGTGATTGCTGGAGTGCAAGAAAGGAAACCCAACTTGGACAAGATTGATTTGCTTTTAGTAAAAGATTAAAATTTTTAGGAAATCAGTTCAGTCCTGTTGTGGAATTCATTGACTTGGAGTCCACGCTACAAAGCGACAAAGGTGAAAAAGTTCAGATTCCCAATTTCGCCGAAAGTTCATTGCGCATTGTAGTGGGAATCGAACCCCACGCGGCTTCCCCGCTCCCCCCAGTTGTTTGACCAATCAAAAAATATTATAATTTATCAAATTTTAACTACTTTTTATACTTTCTTTCAATAAAATTTTAACACCTATTAATTTTATGTCATATCTTTATACTTTTACTGTACTTTTTCCTCAACTTTTTTTCAACCAAACAACCCCTAAGAGTAAGGCCTTTTGGCACTATTTTTTATTTATTTATTTTGACCTTCTTTCTATATAAAGTTTATTATCATTTTACCTTTTGTGTAAATTTTTTCGATTTTTTCAAGAGTTAATTTTCTTATGTTTATTTTTATTTTCGATTTTTTCAAGAGTTAATTTTCTTATGTTTATTTTTATTTCTTTATTTATATTCTATCTTTCTATATATCTATTCTATATATAAGCAGCAATACACTTTTGATGTACATATTTTTACTATTTTTTATTTTGCCCTTATCTTATATTTTTTATCATTCAAGTGTTGCTATATTTTTTTAATAAGCTGCAATACACTTTTAATTTACGTATTTTTTCAATGTTTTCATTTTGCTCTTATTTTATATTTTTTATTCTTCAAGTGTTGGTGTGTGTGTTTTTAAACCGCAATGAACTTTCAATGTACATATTTAACATTTTTTTCATTCTTGTCCTTATTTTATATTTTTTTATTGTTCAAATGTTGATGCATTTTTTTCATAATAAATCACAATGCTTTTTTAATCTACATATTTTTACCCATTTTTTCATTTCTTTCTTATTTTATATTTTTTTGTCCTTCAAGTGTTGCTATTTTTTTTTAATTTTTTTTTTAGTTTTGGTTTTTTAGATGAACTCAAATATTATTTTATTAATTATTTTTTATCTTTTTATTATATTATTTCATATTTATTTAACTTTTTCTCTCTCACTCGTGTCTTTGTATCTCGCTTTCCACGTAAAGAGAACAAAAAAAAAAAGAGAAATGAATAAGGATTCAATATTTCTTATTTTGTTTAAGCTGTATCTCAATCAAGAATGTTGTCACGGAAAAAAAGGTAAGGATTCAGAATTATTTTTCTTGTTTAAGTTATGATACAAAATGTAAGAAAAAATTTATGGAATACAAAAAATTAAATTAAAATGTCTTTTATTTTAATTTTTTAATTCATTTAGATAAGAGTATATATTAAGAATTTTATGATTTTTTTTTTCATTGTTTCCTATCTTTTTATTTTTATTTTTACTTCTTTTTTCTTTTTTTTTTGGCACCAAATTTTTACTCCAAACATACTTTTTTTTTTCTTTTACAGCTCTAGATTTTTTTTGACAAGTTCAAATATTTTTTATTAATTATTTTCTTCTTTTTTATTATTTTATTTCATGTTATCAAAATTTTTTTCGCTCTCGCCTATGTCCCTTTCTTCATAAAAGAATTCAGAATGGATACGTATATAAAATCCATTTTCTTGTTTAGGTTATGATGGACAATATGTAGAAAGATGAATGAAAATTAAGAAATTAAAAAACTAATATATTGATGAGACTTTATTATAATTTTTAATTTATTTAGATAAGAATAAAATATTTTTTCATAATTATTTTTTCTACATCTTTTTATTATTTTATTTAATTTCTTCTCTAGCATCTAATTAAGCTATATTTTTTTTTTATATCTACTTAAGCTGTATTTGACTCATCTTTTCTATTTACTTGCATCTATTTTTTTATCTTTTTATTCTCTCACTAATTTTTTCTTCAAATACCACTTTAATAGGTTTATATTTATTTTTCCTTATATTAGCCCGTGCATTGCACGGGGATTCTTCACTAGTACGTACATATATATATCTTCGTCAAATTTCAAAGTCTCCAATTTGATTGACATGTTGATGGCTGTCCAAATAAGTTTGAGCGACGAACACCACAATTTCCTGCCTTTTCCATCAAATAATTGGAAATTAATTATCTTCTACGTGTTTTCTAGTGTGTGTGTGTGTATATATATATATATATATATATTGGAAAGTGACCCTTACACGGTTTCTTCATTCATGCTTTCTTAGTGAAATTCCACCAAGTTTAGTCTCTGCTTGTTGGCTTTTTTCATGTGAAATGAACATCAATTATTGGTTTGGCTTTCCAAATGTTATGGCACCGTTTAACAAACAAAGCAAAATAAAAAAAACTCTTCAATAATCTCTATAAATTATTAAAATTTTTATTATATATTTACACATTTCTATTTTTACTAATTTAAAAAAATTTTAATATTTCGTTAAAAAAATAAAAAATTAAAAAGGTAATTAATCGAATGCGTATATTTTTTTTTTTACAATCATATTTTTCGAATAAAGAACTTTCAAACGAGTACTGTTGTCGCTGTTTTATACGAATTTTTTTGAATTTGTGTGAATAGATTAGAAAAATTGTTTTCACAGTTTTGGCGCTGTGCATCTCCAAATCAAAAATTGAGTATTAATTATTTGAATACGTAAAAATGATTTTGGGACAATCGTTCTAACGATTTTTCTTATTATTTATTTTCAAAAAATTTAATTTGAAAAAAAAATATCAAACGTTAAAATTAATCTAAAATTAATTTTATTTTAATTTATTTTATTTTTTATTACTTTAAACGTTACCTTGAGCGACGAACACCACAATTTCCTGTTTGTTTCATTAAATAATTGGAAATTAATTACCTTATACGCGTTTGCTAGTGTGTATATATATATGTTGGAAAGTGACACCTACGCGGTTTCGTCATTCATGCTTTTGGTAGTGTTTGAAGTAAGAAAAAATGAGATAAAGTAAAAAAAGTTATGAGTTCGTAATGCATGTAGTGAAATAAAAAAATTGATGTGATAGAAATTTTTAGAAATTTTTAAATTTTTTTTTAATAGATGACAAACGCACCCTTTCTTAGTGAAATTCCATCCAAGTTTTATCGTCTCTATGCTTTTTGGCTTTTTTTCATGTGAAATGAACTTTAACATTAATTATTTCTTTAGTCCTATTTTATAGCACAAAAATGTATAAAAATCTATCAAAAGTTACAAAGTGAGTATTTGGTAAAATCTCAATTTTTATCACCTTTTTACTCTGTTACAGTAATTTATTATACTCAAAAGTTACTAAAAGTTTCGCCAAACACACAAAAGTTGCTAAAAATTTTACTAAACACTTAAAAGATGCAAAAAATTGCTTAAAAATTACAACTTGCTTTACTAAACACATCAAAAATTACAACTAACAATTTTTGACTAAAAATTACTAAAAAATACTAAAATTTGTAATACCAAACGCCTCCTTAGTGGGTAAGGTGGAATATCTTCTTATAGAATTTATTCATGAAGAAGGTATTATCGTATGTTATGGCTCTGTTTTGTTTGTTGTAAATATTTAAGATTTATAAAAATCTATAAAAATTATTGATTTTTTTATTTTATTACACGAATTACGAACCCACAACTTATTTAATTTTATCTCACTTTTTATTACTCCAAACATACTCTTTATACTAAAAATTAGGCTTGGAAAGAAAAAAAAGTAAGCTACCATTTGATATATCCATTTTGAGCTCATTTTTTATTTTATAATTTTGAAAATAAGAAAAATAGTTCAAAATATATTTGATCATTTGTGTTTTTTAAATTTATTTTCAAAAACAGAAAATGAGTTTACATATGAAATGTAAAATAGGAAAAAGTCATTTTGAGCATTTTCAATATAAAATAAGGAAAATCTCAAAACACGTAAAATAGAAAATGTTAGACTAAATATATTTTTTGTTTTCCTTATTTTGAAAATTTCAAGATATAAAATACATAAAACAAAAAATAAAAAACAAAAACAAAAAATAAAAAATACAAATACAAACCAAATTACACTTTTTTTTTAGTTAGTTACTTTGAGAAGGGAAAAAATTAACTTTTTAATAGTTAATTTTTTAATTTTTTTGTTGATTTGATATTTTTACTTTTTATGGTTTAAAAAATTTAAAATATAAGATGGTAATTCTAATCAATAAAAAAAAAAAAACTAAAAAACTAAATAATTAGAAACTTACTCTTTCTAAACATACACTTAGTTTCCTTTCGCATTTGGTTGGTGCCGGAACACTGTAAAATTAATTACATGGGTTTCACAGTTTCATTGTCATGGGATCAGATTCAAGATTGTTGGAATTAATCCCCATACGTATCGAGCTATTTACTAGTGATTTGAGCTTGATTTGTCATATTTGGTATTTATTTAAAATTTAATTTGCGCGATGATTTTTATTTTATTTTCATGAACCGGGTTGATCTAAAATTGTGTTCGGACGGAGTGGGCAAACACAGAGTTGGCCGTCATGGAGACCACCCTCTCTTTCTTCCTTTTTACTTTTCTTCTTTGTTTTTCTTTTGGTCATTTTTCTACTTTCACCACCGACCAAGAGAGAAGAGAGAGAAAAGGGAGGAGAGAGAAGGTAGAGAGAGAACGTGAAAGTTGAGGAGGAGATCACAGTAGTTTTCATCGTGGTGATAATGGTTCATGAAATTGTAACAGGGTTGAAAATTTTAAGGCCTTGAAGTTGAGGTCTAAAGCTTGATCCAAATTACTTTTTCATTTCATTTGCCTACCAAGCATTTTTTTCTATGTTTGCTCTAGTAGTGACCAGTGGGCAGGGGGAGTTGAGTTGAGGATATTCTTTTGCCCATTAAACTCATTAAGCCTTAGTTTAATCCCCAATTCCCCATGCCTGTTGATGTAAATTCGTGTATTTTTTAAATAAAATTTAAATTATGCTTTTTAGATAAAAATAATTTAAATATTATAAAAGTAAATAGTTTATTATTAAAATAAATATTTTAAAATTTTTTGATATAAAACTTAATTTTTATAAAAAAAATACAAATAAAATAATATATATAAAAATTGTAGTTTCAATATTTGGATTAACCCGAGCTCGGGTGTATAAGTTCAATGTCCGTATAACTTCAACCCTAAACCCAAAAAATTTTGTGTGTCCTTAGGCCCACCCCTAATTTGCACCAATTATGTAATGATCGATGGACTTATTTTTAACTTGTTGGATGTATTGAAATGCACTTGCATGTCGTTTGAGATTTTTCTTGTTTACTTTTTTGTGCCCTACAACCTAGATTTTACGCAGAGTAATTCTATTGTATTTTGAAATGATTCTTGGATTTGTTTGTGGCGTAAAGAAGCTCTTGAATTGCTTAAGTATGCATTTTGCAAAATTTGAATAATCTTAACAAGACAAGTGAACAAAGCAAATAAATGAATAAGATCAAACGTAAAGAGAAATTCAAGATTTATTGAATAATTTGACAATATGTTTATGTTCACGGTATGGTGTAATTAGATTTTTTTTTTTTTTATATATGAAACTATCTCACCTTACTCATAGTTTTTCTCCCAATTCAATGCTTCAAAAGCTCTAATATGAAAATAATATATGAATAATATGTCACATGCATGGGCGGAGCTACATGGGTAGGGGGCAAGTGACTCCCTCAATTTTTAAGATAAAATTACTAAAATACCCTTCTTGGTATTTTAATTTTATTTAAAAATTAAATTAATTAAAAATTAAGATATTTTGATTTTATTAAAAATTTAAAGTTAACTCAAAATTTTTTAACATATAAGAAGTTTAAAAGAATCAAACTTGGTATTTTTTGTGAAATAAAGTGTATCCTTTTAATACATTATTGTATATTTTTGTTTATACTATCAGTAAATTTAGCATATAACACAATAAATTCTATAGATAATAAAATTTAATAATAATTATATTTTTTGTAGCAAGGGATATCTCTAATAAATTTTAGGTGCTTAAATTATTAATCGTAAGAAATATATTCACTAGTTAATACTTAAGAATAATTTATTTTCTCTCTAAAAATAACATCGTTTTTCTCCTACTCTTAATCAAAAAATAAGTCGATTGTTATTTTTTCTTGGGTGCTTGGTGCCCCCTTTGGTGCCCGATGCCCACCCTCAGCAAAAATTCTAGCTCCGCTCCTGATTATATGTATATATATATATATATATATAGTAACAAGAAACTAGATTGAAAAGCAAATGTAAAATAGTTCTAAAAAAATCTAAATCGCATTGTTCACTGGGACGAGCTTCTTATATAACCTTTGCACAATTTTTTTTTTTTTAATTGAAACTAGTAACTTAACTAAGCTACTTCTATCACAAAACACTGTCTTTGCATTTGCCAGCGACATCTAGTAAACTATCAAGTAAGTATTTTTACACCTATACATCTCTCTGGTTTTTTAGTAAGTCCCTGCACCGCTATATCATATTGTGGGACGAGCCCCTCACACCACCCAACCTTTTCTACATTCTCACAAACTGATGCGGATCTGAATAGATAGATATTTTAATGTAACATAAAATATAAAATATACAATAAGAAAATAAGTCAATAACTATTTTATAAAATTATGCAACTTTAAATAATATTTTTATTGATAAAAAATCATTTTTAAATATATTAAAAATATTTCAATAAAATTACATAATTTTATAGTTTTGAATGTGACGGAGAGTATTCAATCTAAAATTTTATGCCAATGTTTGCTTTCAAAATGAATGGAACCCCCTTGAGACCATGTTTGCCTAAGTCTCCGTGATCGAATTGTATGGATTGAGGGAGAACGATGTTAGCTTGGAGATAGCATTATTTGGACCCTTGAATAAAAATCTAACAATTCAAAATTATTCACATTTTTTTGGATTAAAAAAAATATAAATACATCTGAATTATTAAATTTTAGTCCAACAATCTGAACAGTGCTGTCCCTGAACTAATATCGAAAACAGGCCAACCTCTCCCTTTCTAGGTTATATATTGCTGCCGAGAGCGAGGGGGCCTCTGTCTTGCAATGGCTCCTATAAAGCCTTTGTTTTTAGAATGGCTATTGTTTGCTTGTTATAATCTCTCATTTGATGTTCCCTTTTAATTTGTTTTGTGCATAACCTTTGATGGCTTTTAGATAGTCTCTATCCAAGCTCATCTATTTCTTGGGGTATGCCCTGAAAGATTATGCTTCCTTTATATTCCATTTGTAATTTTTTTTTATTTTTTTCTAAAAAGAATATTTGAAATCGGCAACATTATTTTATATGATACTAACTAGATGCCTATTATTGTTCTTTCAAGAAAGATGCTATGGATTGTCGTACAATCGTAACAATCTAATTCCAACCAACTATCTGAGTGCGGCCCACATAAGACCCACTCATATGAAAGACTAGGTTTGGATGGTTGTGGCTGACGCTAGCATTCTTCCTTACTCTTTTTTGACAATCGATGATGGACAAATAAGGATGTGTTTAGAGTAGTATAAAATTGTATAAAATAAAATAAAATTATAAAAATAAATATCTTATAATTTATGTAATGAGTAAAAAATTTAAATTTAATTATTTTATAATTCGTGTTTGTAAAGATTTGTAAAATTTTATTTTATTTTAAAGAACTCAAAATAGAACCTATATCAATTTAGACACAGCATGTCAGTGAATTGAATGATAAGTCATCATGATATGACAAAATAAATTAAATGCACAGCGAGTTTACTTCCGTTGAAGAAATACTAACTTCTGTGCAACTTGTTAAAATATATACGCACACACCAAATAAAACAGAAAAGAAACGAAACACTATACATACATACATACATATATATATATATATATATATATTTATCTTAAGTTCATTTACAAACTTCATTTTTCTCAAGTTTGCATCATCCAATCTATTATGGTTCAAAATTTGTGTTAGAAATACAAAACGACAATAATAATTATTATTATAATAACGAAAATTGGGAGAAGCATGAAAATGAAAATTGTTCATATAGGTCTGAGGATCGTGTTTTCAAGTAAATCAGCAAGGCACTACTCAACAATCCCATGGAAGTTTGCCGGAGAATTGTAACACCCAGCCATCGCGAGTCTTCAGTTATTTTCCACACCCGCCATCAAATGAAGATCAATGCAGATTACATTAGATTGAAGGGAAGCACAACCAAGCACCTGGTAATTTGAATAGATCATTAATCCAGACGACTAGTTTAAAACACAAATAGAGTTGAGAATTTTAAAATTTCACACATGTATTCCATCCAACTTTGTGGAAAGAAATCAATGCAAAATATTTTCTTGGACTCACCTGATTTAATTCGATGCGAACTGCCTTCTTCTAGGTACTAACGTCTGCCAGGAAGAAATTTCACAGGTTTTGAGTTCGAACATGAAAGGAATCAAATTGTCACAGTCGCATCATGCACTATCAAGATAAGTCAAGTTTTTTAGTGATTATCGCGAGTCTCTAAATCAGGTTACTATCACCGGTCTCCCTGGTGATATTGAAACTTAATAAAATAAAATATTGAAATATTAAAATAAAATATTTAATCCTAAGGATAAAAATGAAAAATGTTAGTGAAAATGTCAATATATTGATTCAAACAGAGGATGTTGCATTCACATCAATCAGCAAGCCAAAATCAAGACACCTAAACACACTTCTCCACAATCATATAGGAGTTCACACTACCTTAAAAGAGTTGTTTCAGATTCTCCAAAAAAGCATTCCATTTCAATCATCTCCTTCTAGGTACCTTAATTTTTAGAAGCCTGAAAATAATTTAAAGGAAAGGAGTGTAATCACCAACAAATAATGAATTAAACATGTGGCATATGCAGAGCAACAAGATCAGGGGTCGGACCTATATTACTGTAAACCCTTCCAGCTTTACCAGTTGTTTAAACTTTCAGGAAAAATTGGAACTCTAAGAGAAACAATCACTACACAAAACATTAGTTCATAGCACATACTGTCAAGTATAAGAATTTGGTGATAACAAGTTTGGTAAAGAAAATTGCTAATATAATTCAGGTTATAAACTAAAAAGACGGTATAGTTCCTGGAACAGGTCAAAATTTTAAAAAACCAAAAAGCTAAGTGAGGAATTGCTACAAATGGCCTATGGTTTGGCATTTGACTTATTGACATATATAATTGGCAGATAAAATGTTTTTGGCTAAGTAAGCTTTTGAACGAATGGTACTTGAAATTTGAAAACTTCCTCATCATTACCTCGTGCTGAGCAGATGGAAGACGAGATTCTGCAGGAATGCAAAGTGGTCCTTCACTTGACTTTGATTTTTACGGAGCGTGTGCGAGCAATCTTGTGCTTGTTGTTCCCATTCTCCCTTTGGCTACAAGGTTTCACCAAAAGCGTTCCATTTCAAACATCATCAAGAAAATTATTGAGAATGAAAGAAATGAAAAACAACTAGCAAAAATAACGAACTAAAGGAGTGGCACATACAAATTAAAAAGATGAGTATGTTTCGAATCTTGTATTGATCCAGAAACCTATGGTTGAACAGGTGACATGCATGTATGAACCGTTTTCATTTCATTTGAACCGGCCGGTCTTAACAATCCCTATAAATTTAAGCTACTATCAAATTACTTCTATTTTTTTATAAATTAAAATACTATTCTTATTAAGTAAATCTATTATAGGTTCTTAATAGACTTGTAAAGCTATTAATTAATTGCTTGTGTAATACCAATCTTTTTAGTTAAAGAAGAAATTTCAACTGATAATGGCTATATAAAAATAAAACATTGACATTAAAAGAAATATTTAACAAATATTAGATTTTTAGGAAATTTCAATTATGTCAATACCTAAAAAAAAAAAGAGGAAGTAGCTAGGTACAAATGAATATAGATTGGACAATTAGTAATTAAAGACGAATATATAATTGGTGGCCAAAATGTTTTAAACCATTTCTATAGAGTTTTGGAAATAGTACCTGAATGAATGAATGGTAGGTGAAACTTTTTTCTCATTAGCCCGTGTCGAGGGGATAAAAAACGTAAGAATGAATGATTCTGCATGACTGCCAAGTACCAGTCTTCACCAATTCAAATGAAGTCAGTTGATGTTCAAGGAGGGTATGTGAGCAATCTTGTGCCAGTCTTCCCCATTTTCCCTTTGGCAACGTGGTTTCAATAAAGGACATCGACGGATAGACAGCTCATCGAGGGAGGCGGGAAGCCCTTCTTGTGGCAAGGACTCCAGTGTGGGGCAGTCTATAATTCCCAAATATTCAAGAGAGCCAAGGAGTTGAAGGCCCACCAGAGATTTGAGATTTGATATGCCAACAATTCTGAGCGATTGAAGAGTGGAGGGCAGCAGCCCCTCCTCCGGAAAGGACTCCAGATCATAGTCTTCACCCTGAATTGTAAATTGTTTAAGAGATGAGAGTCTTTGAAGACCCCACTCTTTTCGGCGCTGCACAAGTCTGTTGCAATTGTAGATTCCGAGTGAAGTTAAGCAGCAAGGTAGACCCCCATTCGGAAAGGATTCAATTTCTGGACATTCACCTATACCTAACTCCTGAAGAGAAGTGAGGGTGTAAATCCGTTCTGGCAGGGCTTTGAGTTTCATGCATCCGGAGATTTCAAGTGAGCTTAAACTGGAAGGCAGACCCCCTTCTGGAAAGGATTCAATTTCTGGACATTCACCTATACCTAACCGCTGAAGAGAAGTGAGAGTGTAAATTCGTTCTGGCAGGGCTTTGAGTTTCATGCATCCGGAGATTTGAAGTGAGCTTAAACTGGAAGGCAGACCCCCTTCTGGAAAGGATTCAATTTCTGGACATTCACTTATATCTATCGTCTGAAGAGATGTGAGGGTGTGCATTCGTTCCGGCAGCCACTTCAGCCTTTGACAACACCATACCGATAATAGAGCCAGATTGGGAGCTCGTAATCCTCCTTGCCCATGCCCTTGGGGATGATAACAACAAGATACCAGATTAGGGCAGTCACCTACAGAAAGTCGCTGGAGCGATGCCAGATTTTGGAGCTCATCTGGAATGGAAAGGGTTTCTAGGTTTTCAGATCCCTGAACCGATAGAGAGTTAAGCTTTGGAGAGATTCCCAACAGAGGAAAAGACGGCTTAAGCTTCGGGCAACGAGAAATTTCAAGTCTCACCAAAGACGGAAAGGGGAAGGCGCTGTGTGGCTGGGGGCACTCATTTAAATTAAAGTCTTGAAGCCTGGACAACTCTTCGTCCCCGCCTAGCATAGGAGGAGACCATTCCTCCCAATGGGGCATCTTACATAAACTTAGTTTCTCCAGAGATTGAAACGGCTTAGAAGCGTTCCCATACAATTCCAAACCCACCTTTGTTATTCCGTCCATGCTTGAAATAGAAAGATCCCTCAAGGAGGGCAATTGACCTAGTGCCGGCAAGGAAAAGCAATGCTTACACCCGTCAAGGCTTAAAGTCACTATATTAGAGAATGAGCTGTCACCCAGCCAACCAGGAAACGTTGTGCCTCCGTAGTTGTAGATACGGAGCATCTTCAAGTTTGGATGGGGCTGCAAATTCTCAATTACATCTTTTTCACGCCGCGAATCATCATGTGCTTCACCCCATCCGAACACTAACTCTTGCAGGAGCCTTTTTTCCTTCAAATTCGCCTCCAGTGCATCCTCGCGACTCGTTACATTTTGCAAATTTAATATGGAGAGTGTCCCCCCAAGATGTTCAAGTGCTTTCAGCCCGCCAACACCCGACCCACTGTTGTTGCCCACAACAAAACGGCTCAAATACCGGAGGCTTTTCAATCGGCTAATCTGCTCTGGCATCTCCTGTAAAGCTGGAGTTCCGGTAATATCAAGATGGTGCAAACATACTAGCTTTCCAATGTTTGCTGGCAACTTCACGAGCTTGAAACAATTTGACAGCAACAATGTCTCTAAATTATACAGATTACAAACTGATTCAGGCAACTCTGAGATGAACGACATAGAAAGATCCAGATAATGTAGATGTATTAGTTTTCCAATCCAATGATCAAATTTTACATTCGTGGCAATTTGCCCAGATAGCACTCGCAATACTTTCAGACTAGGCAATGGATCGCTTAGTCCCTTCATATTTCCAGGACGTAATGCTATGAAAGTGCTTAAATAATTATCGCTGCCAATTTCCTTGACTACTTCAGCATCAATTCCTCGCCACGTGGCAAGGGACAAGTGGCGCACCTTTTCAGGAAAATTGCAGGGCTTCTTATCCTCGAGCCTAAAAATAAATTGACCAGATACAAATTCAGCTAGATCATGGACTAGGTCATGCATTACAAATGATGATTTGTCCCCCTTTGCCTGTTGAAAGAATGACCTTGATACCAGTTCCTGAAAGATCTCATCACTTACTTTTTCCAATGTCTTATTACTACGAGGCTGTTGCACCAAATTTTGAGCTATCCAGAGTAAGACAATCTCCTTTTTGTTGAAAGGATAATCTTTAGGATAAATTGAACAATAGGCAAAGCACTGCTTTGCGTGTGAAGAGAGATAATGATAGCTCAATCTCAGTGCTGGAAGAATGTCATTTTTATCCTCTGGTAGATCCAATATTTCACTTCCCAATATATCATTCCATTTCTCAGTGTCTAGATTGGACCGCAGTAGACCACCAAGGGTTTTTGCGGCTAAAGGCAAGCCTTTACACTTTTTCACTATCTTTTTACCAATTTCTTCAAGGATCGGATGATCTTGGGAATCTCCATGATTGAATGCAACTTTAGCAAACAAGGCCCAACAATCTTCATCAGATAGTTGCTCCAATTCATGAACAGGAGTAGTTCGCATAATAGACGCAACACCCTGATTTCGAGTGGTCACAATAATCTTACTTCCACATGCCCCACTTGCAAAAGGTTTCTTCAAATTGTCCCACTGATTATAATTCTCATTCCAAACATCATCCAAAACAATAAGAAACTTTTTCCCCCTCATCTCTTCTTTCAAGCTGACTTGAAGCTGATCAAGGTCTGTGGTATTATTAATGGTGCCACCGACTTTCTCAAGAATTGTTTTTGTAATACTTCCAAGATCAAATTCATGAGAAACACATACCCACGCTTTCATTTGAAAATGTTGGGTTATTCGGCTATCGTTGAATACAAGTTGAGCCAGAGTGGTCTTGCCCACCCCACCCATCCCAACTATTGGAATCACACCTACACCCTTATCATCACTTGCCTCGGGCAAAAGCAAGAGTTTGATAATCTCCTCTTTGTCATTTTCCCTGCCAAACACACAAGGATCATCCACCAAAGAAGTTGATGGCAAGGATGGAGACCAGGACCTTCTAGCAACTACTTTCAGACGAAGAGCATTCTTCAGATTCACAAGATCATCTAACAGATCAACGAGCTCCTCTAACTTGGACCCTATCTCTTCTACATCATCATCAAAGGAACTTGAGATGGAGTCTCGTACCTGATGATCATCTTGGTACTCAGCTTCGACCTTGGAGCGGAGAACATGATAGCGAACCATGTCAAGTAAATCATCGGCTCGGTAGAGGGTATGCTTAAGCTCGTCCACCCAATCTTTCACTGCTTTGTCCATGAATTGTTTCTCCTCTGCATCATCAAGAACTGCTTTAAGCACCAGCAATTTGGACTTCAGCTTCTTCAGTAGGAGTCCAACATTTTTTTTTGGCCCCCCACTATTTTTGCGTCCCCGCAAGAAATTCAACACCTCGGGAGAAGCCAAACGATCAAATAGCACATCAAAGGTAGCAGAGAGAAATGCCCCCAAAACCAACTCAGCCATTTCTTTTTTTTTTTTTTTTTTTTGGGTCTTTGTAAAATAAAGATCGGAAGAAAGAAAGGAAGAGAAAGGCAGTACAAGAAACAAAAACTTGGAGTTGGAGAAGATTGATTAGCTTTGTGAAAGGATTGCAAGTTGAGATTTAGGGGGAAAAAAGAAGGGAGTACAACAAACAACAACACTTGAAGAAGGGTGATTGCTGGAGTGCAAGAAAGGAAACCCAACTTGGACAAGATTGATTTGCTTTTAGTAAAAGATTAAAATTTTTAGGAAATCAGTTCAGTACTGTTGTGGACTTCATTGACTTGGAGTCCACGCTACAAAGCAACAAAGGTGAAAATGTTCAGATTCCCAATTTCGCCGAAAGTTGATTGCGCATTGTAGTGGGAATCGAACCCCACGCGGCTTCTCCCCTCCCCCCCTCCTCTCTCTCTCTCTCTCTCTCTCTCTCTCTCTCTGTCTAACAACTTTGCAAAAAATATCTACCACAGTAAAAATGTGGCAGTAACATAAACCAATGCTTGGGCGGGACCCGTTAACGGCTCCCTCGACTTGTTTATTTCGTAAATAAATTGAATTTAAATATTATTTATCTATTGCTTTTAACGGTTCAATTTCATTAACATTTATGTATAATAAATAATATGAGTATAGATTTAGAATTTATTAATTAAATATTTTATATATTGGTATTATGAAGTGGCATATCTCTTATTATAAAAGTTACATTACAAATAATTTATTAACTTTTTAGATCATTTTTATATTAATAATTACTCTTTAAATTATTATGTTTTACATTATTTTAAATTTATATTACATATATAAATTAGCAGTATACATTTATAACTAGCAACTACATTTGAAAATATATATATATATATAATATACAATTTATAATAAAGTTATTTTTTTTACAACTTACTAAAACGTATTTAATTGTGATAATTTATTTTTTTGATTT
>CM034236.1:0-69049 GCA_019916065.1 Vitellaria paradoxa | reverse complement strand
AAAGTGTAATTACAAACTCCACGTTTTCATGGTTATTAAGGTAATTGAGTACTCTATTTTGGAAAATTATCATTATTTATCACTTATAAGATTTGTTTTCTTAATTGCAGGGAAAACGGGGAATTAAACGAAGAAGATAGTGACTTTGGAGATGAAAGGGAGGATATCGAACCAACTTCGTTAGGGATGGCTCGGAGTACCCCAAGGACTTAGCGGCAAATGAGGAGCAAAAGTGTGAAAAAAGGCTTCTGTGGTCCGGACCACCTGGCGCACGGTCCGGACCACAGTAGGTGGACCGTCGCGCGGGCAATTTAAGTTTTAGGGTTTCTTTTACAAGTTTAAATAGGACTGCTTGGGGGCCGACTTAGGGGGACGGCTACTACTTCTTCTTCTTCTTCTTTTCGATATTTTTATTTTTCGTCTACAAATTTTGAAGGTTTTGTTTTACTTACGTGGACGTTCTTACTTGGTTTCGGAGCTTTCATCACATTCGTTTCAGCAGTCGCCATTCAGCGTTTTGTTTCGAAGTTTGTTTTTGAGTACGTTACAATTTTTCTTTGGATTAATGGTATTATTCGAATATTCGAAATAGAAGTTTGATTGATTTCGCACCTTTAGTTTTGATTTAGTTGTTTAAGAATCTTGTTTCATTGTTTGATTTAGCACATCTTTTAAATATGTTTTCGACGAATATATCCGTTTTGTTTAAAATCATGCTAGCGTAGAAACCCTAGTTCTTGATTCAACGAATCAAGAAAGGGTAGTTTACTCTGATCTATGGGATGTACGTAGACCCTTCGCAGAGTTTGCGAAAGCTCATGCGTAGGGGTCTACAACTTTGAGACGTCTGCGTAGACCCTTCGCATGGTTTGCGAAAGCTCATGCGTAGGGATCTACACTTTTTAAAACCTAATTCAGTTCTTTCAAAAACTTTCGAAAACGAAAACCTTTGACTATATTCTTGTAATCACTGGTAAGGGTTTTCGATTAAAATTTTCTTAATAATTTTGAAGAACTGAAAATTCAGATTTTGAATCCTAATTTGAATTAGTTTATTTCAGAAACATTCGAAAACGAAAATCTTTGACTATATTCTCTGTAATCACTGGTAAAGGTTTTCGATTAAAATTTTCTTAATAATTTTGGATAAACTAGAAGAATTGGATTTGAATCCGAATTCGAATAGGATTGTTTGAAAACCCTTCGAAAACGGAAGTTTTTGACTATATTCTCTGTAATCACTGGTAAAAGCTTTTGATTAAAACTTTCTCAATAATTTTCAAACAAATCCTAATTTAGGTTTTAACGCAAGTATTGCAACCCATCCCATAGTGAAGACGTAAACTACCCGGAATTGATAGTTGGATCAAGGACTTCTTAAATTTATTTGCTTATTAATTGAATCGCCTTTGTTTGATTTACATTGCAGTTTTTAGATTAGTTTATTTTGCTGCGCATTTAAATTAGGAAAAATTCGTTTAGCTAATATTTTACTCCTTGAATCAACAATCAATATTAAATTGCTGAAATTTTGTTAATAGGTTGTTAAGTTAGTTTAATTTGAATTTTGAACTTGCAAAACCCTAGGAATTAGTTTTAATTAATTTTCAAACTTAGTTTACAATCAAATTTAGGATTTCTATTTAACCTAGAAACTAAATATCATAGGCTCCTTGTGAATTCGACCTCGGACTCACCGAGTTAAAACTACACCGCACACCCTTGCACTTGGGGGTTAATTTAGACGCATTTTCTAAAAGCGGTCAATTATATCAAAGATGACAGAGGCCAGGTCAATGGAAACACCAGTAGCAATAGTGTATAATAGCGATGTACACTCTTGACTTTCCGAATCATGATCCACGAGCGAGAAAATTTGGCTACATAGAGCTTGTGAAAGACATGGAAAAAAGGGCTTAATTGTTTCTTTAGAAACTGAGGCGTAGAGCCCCAAGTTAGTCGAGCACAATAAGATAATAGCCAATACATCACGTGAAGGACAAGTATCCTCAAGGAAAGGGTAGCTAGGGTCCTCAACACATATGAGCTTAAGAAATGAAGCAATAGTGGATGCGTTAAGGCAAAAGCGTTGCCCACGGACCCTAACAAAAATTTGCCGCTCACCTCATTTAGTGTATAAGCCTTAACATTAGCGATGAATTCTTGTACTAGCATAGGTTCAACGGAGGCACGAAAAATCATTGCTTGGGCCCATCCCCGACTCATTACAATATCTCTAATTGTAGGAAAAAGGGGACAAGCAAACCCCTCTCTCGCAAACTACAGGTTTGTGGCTCCAATGGCTTTTAAACTCAAATTGTCGATTCTGGTTCTTAAACTGATATATATCAAAATTTGGCTCATCTCCATCTTCTCCCATGTGATCATCTGAACTAAAGTTCTCGAGAGAGGTGGATGCCACTTCCTCAAACGAAGAAGCATCATCTTCCTCAAAAAGCTCATCCTCTTTCTCATCAGATGAGGAAGAGGGAGGAGGCGTAAGGTCGTGACACCACTTGGAACGAGTGGCTTAGGAGGGCCTGCTATGCTAATTGGTTTAGGCTTGTTTTCGTGGCTTAGGCATTTTCAAACCACAAGCAAAGCACTTAGCAAATGTACTCACAAATCACCAAATTAGCCTACTTCTTGACAGTAAATAGATGCCACGACATCACCCGCAAAGTACACCTAAAACTGTCTTAGGCAATTACTCATACCCTTGGCATGCACACTTTTCCAACCACTCTCACATACATTAAAATTAGTTCAACAACTTCAGATTCAAGCTCCTTAGATCAGAGAACATCCAGTTAGAAGCACACTCCTATTTGGTAAACAAAAGTCAGCTTAGATAGGTGGGCAACTTCTTAAAACACACTTCACAAGGCAAATCATTTGTGCTCAGCCCCTCAAAAACATCATGCCCACCAAAGAACCACCAAAAGCACTATAAAATAGCTTAGAAAACCTGTGGCTCAAAAGTAACACCCCAGCTTACCTTCATTCTTGAGAACTTAGTTTCCCAAACCATACTTTCATACCCATGCAAAGTGTAGGAGGAAGGTCCATAGAACAGCCTACTTGGGGCATTTGGATAGAAGAGGAAGAGAAGAAAGGAGGATTGATATATAGGAAGAAGGGAGAAGAGATGGGCGTACTTGGAAGGTCTCAGTCGTGGGAGTGAAATGGCATAACGATTTAGTAGATTGTGAACAAACCATTAGACTGAGAAGGAAAAAGGTCACGTGACCTCTTTAATCTAACGCATGACATCTACAGACGCTTATGGATGGGCTCAAGCGCTAGACAGACACCCATAAAAGAGTGTGGGGTGCCCCTTAAAGTGTGTATTGCAACTGAAACCTTATTGTTTGCTCAATTCCCATGTTTTTCAAATCGCGCCCACAGAGAGCCTTAAGCAAAAATCACGAACAAACAATTTTCAGAAAAGTTATAGACAAAACTTGACCTCACAATTAATGGTAGAGATTGAATTGATTTTAGAAATAATTATTTGAGTAAAACTTCTTGATAAAACAAATTAAAGAAAGTCTTGGGTCCAAAACAAGCTTATAGTGATTTACATAAAATTCAAGGAATTCAATTACTCAACCTACACTTCAAAAAGGTAAATCAGAAGATGTTTCTATATATAAAACCATATTAGAACAATCTAAATCTGATTTGAATAAGAATTTAAGTACAAAATCTAATTAAGATTCAAATAAAAAACCTCATATGCATAATTTATAAATCTTTCATGAGTTCTAAAATTAGCAATAACCAAATAATCTCAAAAGATGCATGATAATTCTAAGTAGAATTTCATAGATACGAGCCAGAAACTATACAAATTTAGAATTTAATGGAAATCTCAACTCAAAATCGAGAAGAAATTCAAATCAGATATAAATTGAACCTTCAACACATGAAAATTGAACATTAAGCACATTATCTTGGAATATATATAAATCAAATATAAGACTTGCTTTGAATCTAAGAAAAGATCTACTCACACATAATGAAAGTGGAAATACTTGAAAATGAAACAATTCTATTCATAAGCTAGAATTTCTGATACAAAAATTTAAAGAAATGTAACTTGATCTACTTTCTCTCTCTAAAACTCTCTCTCTACAAAGGAAATATGGAAAACCAAACTATATGTAATGAATAGCTCTCCCAAATGACCTCACTCTTGTTCATATATAGTAATATGAAAGTACTTATTTGCCCTTTCACAATGAACTGTATTGTAGAATTCCTATATTTGCAGGTTGGTTTGAACAAGTGTTCAAATAAGATGGTAGTTCGAACCAGTTTCTAGGACTTAGCCATTTTTTGCTCCAATTGGACCATACATTTCTTCTGTTGATCGAACAAAAGTTTGAACAAGTCATGGTTCGAACAAGGGTTTAAAACATCTTCCCACACTTGGCTTTTTCTTCACTTAATCGTCATTACGACCTCTGTCGATCAAACCAACATTAGAATAAGAATTTACTCAAACCAATGTTTGAACCCAACTTTCACACTTAGAATTTTCCTTTGCCTCTTGATGGTGTTGCCATTTTGTTGATCGAATAGGGGTTTGAAACAAACATGGTTCGAACAAAGGTTTAAACATCTTTTCCTTCACCAAATTTTCCACTTCTTTTTCTACACCAGCTTCTGTTGTTCTAACCATTGTTCGAACAAGATGTGGTTCAAACAAAGATTCAAATCACTTTTCTTCACTTAGACAATTTTGTTGTTGTTTGATCTATTGTGCCTTCTGTGGTTCGAACAAACTATTGTTTGAACAAGTGTTCAAACAATTTTCCTTATTTCCTCTATTTTAGTCCAATTTCTGTTATTTTCCTCCCAAACACTTGCAATTCAAAAGAAATCCTCACTAATGCATTAAAACTCACTATTTCATACTTTTAAAATATAAATTCACCTAACAACACACAATTTAATTTATGATTGTACTTTTCATAGTATAATCACATCCCCCAACTTGAGATTCGCTAGGCCCTAGAAAATTAGCTCAACAAAGCACTTTCACTTTCTAGTACTCCTCCAATTGAAAGTTGCACATAATCTTTTAATGTAATTCTTTTAAATTTCTGAGTTCAACTCCTCATAACAATCAAAAGTCAACATGCAACTATTTATTCATTGTTTGGCCTTAAAATATGAAATCAATTCCTAATGCTCATAATCCTTCATTAGAACATAAATCCAACTCAATTATGCACACAAGTTCTCTCAAGTTTTGACTTCAATCCTCATAAGCCATACTCTCTTCAACAAGATGAGAATTAGGTAACACATTCTTGGAAAATTCTTTCACAAAAAGTAAATGTAAGTAAGAATCTTCTTTAAGTCAAAAATGATGGAATTCAATGAATATTCGACTTGGCGTAGCTCCATGAAAGGAATAATCCATAACAAAAGAATCTTGAACTATTTCACATTAACAACTTCAATTTCAACTCATCTGACACCTCAAATTTGTTAGGTTTTATTAGGTCATAACGGGGCTAGGGGATTAGATGCGAAACCAAAGAAATGATGGGATATTCAAAGAAATGCCTTAGATGCATAAACTTTATCCCTCTCTTCTCAATCTCCCTCAATCTTTTCTTTCTCTCATTTTTCCCTTTTTTTATTATATCACCCTCATGTGAATTTTTCCACAAAAATTGACATTTTAATTTTTCATGTTCTTGAATCAATATTTGGAGTCATTCATTGATTGTCCAACCAATATGCATAATTTTTTTTTACTTGACTTAAATTGATAGGTCTTTAACACATTTCCTTGTATCACTCTCCCGTTCTCTTCCTTATTCTTATCAATCTCCATTTCCTTGAAATCCCTAATTCCCTTTTTCTTGCTCACTCTACCCCTTTTAAGCTTATGCATTGCTAAGGCACTTAGGTGGGCTATTAATATCTTATAAAGGTTTGGGTATTATTCAAGGCTCCAAAAGAATTATGCATTTATGCATTCAAGGCTCAATATGGTTTTAGTGGAAATCAATAAGAAGAGAAGGTCAACAAGGCTTAACAGATTCAAGGATGGCCTACTTTACTTCTAAGGGTTCATTTGAGTTTACACATCCATTCCAATGTTCATAATCCAAGTTGATGTTTTTCTCGTGCTATAGATTCAAAACAAGTATTTAGAGCTCCTAAAAGAATATAGATGTGAAGAACAAGTAAGAATTGTTTCAATCACTCAACAAAGAAAGCCAAAGGCTCAAATCTCACAGCATTAGTCTCCACTTATTAGAGAATAAATACATGCATTTCTTGAGTTAAACTTATGTTCTGTGAATTCATACTCACGCAATTCCTTAATTCATAATTCAATTCTAAGCAACTTCAATGGTGTCAAAATTATGAACTCCATGTTAGCATTTAATGCTCAAAGGAAAAATCACAAGGAATTCTCAAAAATAAACAATAATCAATCATGTACACACTTTGAATCAAGTTATGAACTGAAAAGATGCTTCATTCCATTCATTTCCAATTCAAGTTCAATTGGATTTCACATTTAGCTTTTAGCAGCAAAACATATCATCAGTTACAGTTCAAAAGTTCAACAAAGTTAACAATTCTCAAAAAGCAAAACAAAAACTATCTAGAACAAAAAATGACCACAACTTCCTAAGTTGGTTACAAAACAAAACAATTCCTAATCTCTAAGTATCGAGAGGAGGGTCATCAGATGGCATTATTGAACTTACCACTTCAGTAGAAGGTATTAGAATCTCTAGCGTAGCCTCCATAGTTGTAATTCTCTTCCCTTAGCTTTGTAGCTCTTGCTTGATGAAATATTGATTGTCCTTAATTTCCCCAAGCTTGACCTTCACGTTATCCTACTTTTCATACATCTTTTCCATGAATTCTTCAGTTGTAGTTCCTTCTTTTTGTTTCTTATGACTTGTACTCCTTTCACAGGAAGAAGCAGTAATGAATCCCAATGGCTTTTCCACTTGTTCTCCTAATTCAGAAGTCACCTTCCTCTTACAAACATATTTAGTGATGAACCCAAGAAATGGCAACACACTAACTCCCTTCTTTATCTTTGAGCTTCAGCTATATTCTCCCAAATTAATTGCCCTAACTCCACCTTCAACCCCTCATTAATAGCATACAACAGTAATCCTCTTTTATAGGTGATTTTGGAAGTATTTAAGACCGAATTGAGTTGTGAGCACACCAAGAAATGCAGTGAATTGAACTTGAGAATTAGTCTATTCTTTGCCCACTTCTTCTTATGACCCCACTATACATTTGGTTTCCTAGTTAAGATCTTAGGCAAAGAGTCCATATCTAATGTTTTTTCAGCTGAAAATGGAAATTGAGGATGCTTCTCTTCCTTCAACCCAAAAGACTTCCTAAAATCCTTAGGATAAATCTTGAAGTGTACTCCTCAGACTTTGGTTGCAAGGCAATCCTTCCCTTCATATTTTGTATCCACAATATTAGTATAAAATTCCTGAACTATTGGCACCACAGCAATACCACCTAATTGTGCCCATTTTTCCCAACCTCTTGTTTCAAAGTTATGCCTCAACTTAAATTCTTCTGTCTGGAAGTGGCTCAAATTCATTCCCCTTTCTACTATCACTAATCTATTACTCCAATACTTGCCAAAATCTTTCTATGCTCTGCCACTCGAGAATTAAAAATCATCATAGGTTCATTTCTACCATCTTCTTCATTTTCCTCTTCATTTTCTTTCTCATTCCTCTCATTCAACTCTTCAACAACTTGCATAACGGTTTCAATGGCAATGTCTGATTGAGGTTCAGTGTAAGTAGTTGGTGTAGGTTCAAGAGTGGTTTAAGAATTGGCTTGAGTCTAGTTAATATGTGGTTTATTGGTTCTCTGAGGTATAGTTGATGAAGTGGTCTCAGGTTTTACCAAGAGGATCAATTGTGGTTTGGGTTGAATCATAATTTTTTTCCATCTTATTGGTGGTTTCTGTAACTTCCCTAAGATTTGAACTAGTTTCCCTATCCTTCTTTTTCTTCTTATAGACTTTCTTAGGTGGATTCATTTTCAAGTTGCTCAAAATTAGTTCACAACACTCATAGACTAACAATTCTAATAATTTTTCTTTTAATTCAAAAACCCCACTTCTTCACACAACAACCAAATTCATGAATTTCCCAACAATTCCCAATAGCCAACAGTTCACCAATTCAATCTTTAGTAGAAATTAAGCACAAAATTGAAAACCCTATCTCAGTTTATCATTCAATGCTGAGCATGAGCTGCCACGAATTCAAAATCCTAATTGCCATTCGAATTTAATTGAAGTTTCTAATTACAATTTGAAAAGACCCCTGAATCAAAATAATTAGTTGGAAATAGAACCTTCAATTGAGCCCACCCAATTCATACCAACATTAGAACCACACAAAAATGAACCCCCAAATTCCAAAGTGTTGAATTTATAGGTTGTGAAATTTTTTTATAAGGTCCCTGATGGTTCAAACAAAGGTTCAAATAGCTTTGTGGTTCGAACAAACTACTGTGCACCGCTTCGTTTGAACAAAGGTTTGAACAGACAATATTTTGAAAGATTGTTCGAACAAATGTTTGAACCAAGAATCAGAAAATCCAATCTGTTATAGCATCAACTTTGCTTCCTACTTCCTCTTTAACAAAGTTCATATGAACTGGATTGAATTGTCACCACAACTAAGACTCTCTAAAACTACTATTGGCTCAAAAATTTAAACTAAAAAGACTCAATTTTCCTAAAAGTAATAAAAAATTTCCCAAAATTTCTTGATTTTCCAATGAAATTTTTTTTTTAAAAATGCTAAATTTTTTTGATTTTTGTAAACACTTTTAAACACTCACAACCAAGGTATGTCATGATGTGCATCATCAACCAATTACACAAATCACAGCCATAGATATGGTTGCCTTTCTCCCAACTTAAGTTCAACATTGTCCCTAATGTAATTATGCAATCAAAGCATAGCAAAGGTTGGAAGGGAGGTACCTTAATCAGTCAAATCCTTGTAAAAGTACCTGAATTGATGCACATAACTATCATAACCTGAAGTTGAACCCCTTTCCTTGCTTTCCCCCAACTTGGATGGCACTGTTAGACTAAAATCATTAAGCTCATAAAAACTGTTAGGAAAGTAACAAAAGGAATTCAAGTCATGAGTGATAAATTTAATAAATATTAGAAAAGACATACAAACCTAAACACTACTCCAACCCTATCTTTATTAATTGGTCCACAACTTTCAATTATTCAAATAGAGGTGGATCCTCTAACTCCCAAGATTCCACCTAGGCCACACAATTTTCAACATAAGGTTTCAAACGATGGCCATTCACTTGCAAAACTTACCCATCCATAAGATTTTCAATCTCAAATGCCCTAAATTCATTCATAAACTTAATAATGTAAGGTCTAACCCATCTTAACTTTAACTTCCCAGGAAAAAAATGCAACCTAGAATCATACAAAAGAACCTTTTGACCTACAAATAACTATTTTTTTGTAAAATTTTCAAATCATGCAGCCTTTTCATGGTGATCTTGGAGGCCTCTAAGTTCTCATAAGCAACATGTCTAATTTCTTCCAACTCATTCAATTACAATTTCCTTTGAATGCCCGACTCATCAATGTTCTCATTAAATTGTTTTATGGCCCAATATGCCTTGTGCTCCATTTCCATAGGCAAATGACAAGCCTTTACATAGACTAACCTTAGAGAGACATACCCAAAATGGTCTTGTATGTAGTTCTGTATGCCCAAAGTGCATTAGTTAACCTCAAGGACTTCCTATTTGGGTTCACTATTTTCTTAATTATCCTCTTTGTCTCCCTATTAACCAATTTGACTTGACTACTAGTTTGGGGATGATAGCTCATTCCCACTTTGTGAACTACCCCATATTTCTTCATCAACAAACCCATGGGTCTGTTGCAAAAATGTGTCTCTCTGTCACTAATTATCGCCCTAGGCATACCAAATTGGGAAAACACATTTTCTTTTAAAACTTGATCACTACCCGATGGTCATTTGTTCTAGTGGGAATGGCCTCTACCCATTTGGACACATAATCAATGGGCACCAAGATGTACTTATAGCCAAAGGAGTTCAAAAATGGCCCCATGAAGTCCATTCTCGACAATCAAAGATATCCAAAACATAAATGGGATGCAAAGGCATTATATTCCCCTTAGTGAGGCCTTCAAGCCTTTGACACCTATCACAAGCAAGGAAAAAAAGCGTGAACATCTTTAAACATTGTAGGCCAGTACAATCTGCATTGTAAGATCTTCGCCATAGTCTTCTTGGTCAAAAAGTGGCCACCACATGACAGTATATGGCAAACCTAATTACATTCTGAAACTCACTATCAGGAATACACCTCCTAATGACTTGGTCCGAATGGTACTTGAAAAGATAAAGCTCATCCTAGAAAAAGAATTTCACATTCCTAAAGAATTTCTTCCCATCTTGTAAAGTCCAATGGGAGGATATCACACCTGAAGCTAAATAGTTTGCTATATCAACAAACTAAGGAACCTGAGAAGACTCTATAGCAGACATAAAAAGTAACTCCTTATCTAGAAAAGTCACATTAATGGTAGGATCATAAATAGTTAAATCCTATTAGGGAAGTCTAGAGATATAATTAGCTACTACATTTTCTACCTCTTGTTTATCCCTAATCTCCAAATCAAACTCTTGAAGCAATAAAATCCATCTAATCAATCTAAGCTTGGAGTCCTGTTTGGTGAGAAGGTACTTAAGGGCAGCATGATATGTGTAAACTATGACATGTGAGCCAATCAAATAAGACCTAAACTTATTAAGTGCATATACCACTACCAATAGCTCCTTCTCAGTGGTGATGTAATTCTTTTAGGAGTCACTGAGGGATTTACTGGCATAGTATAGTACATAAGTCTTTTATCTTTTCTTTGGCCTAAGACTACACCAATGGCATAGTCACTGGTATCACACATCAATTCAAAGGGTAATGTCCAATTAGGTGTCTTAATGATAGAAGCTGAAGTGAGCAACCCCTTCAACTTTTCAAATGCAGCCTGACACTCCGGGGTCCAGTTAAAAGGTACATCATGCGCCAAGAGATTACATAAAGGTCAATCTTTAGCACTAAAAAATGCAATGAATCTCCTATAAAAACCTACATTGCCAAGAAATGATCTTACATCTTTCACACGTCTAGGGGTAGGGAGCTTTTGAATGATTTCTACCTTAGCCCTATCTACTTCAATGCCACTAGAAGAAACAACGTAGCCTAGGATCTACCACATATGGAAGGAAATGAATGCAATAATTTTCAATGGCCTCACTCCATAAGCTTCCAAAATCATTAAGGAGATTGTACATGAAGTCAAAGTTAGATGCTTTCATTCTTTTGTTAAGAATACTTCTAATGTAAATGTAGACTTTTGTAGCAATTGGGGAATTCCATAGTTGATGTAAATACGGGGGTATGCTCCTAAGATGATGTAAATACTTATTTTTCCCATTAATCCAAACTATACTTAATTACCAAAAAAAATGGCCTAGGATGACACCTTGTGCCACCATAAAATGACATTTCTCTCAATTCAAAACTAGGTTCTTCTCTTCACACTAAGCTAACACCTTTTCTAAATTTCCCAAACGCACCTCAAAATCACTCCCATACACAGTGAAGTCATCCATGAATACCTCGAGAAACTTTTCCACAAAATCACTTAAGATACTCATCATGCAACTTTGAAATGTGGCTAGCGCATTACATAATCCTAAAGCATGCACCGATAGGCAAAAGTACCAAAAGGGCATGTGAATGTCATCTTTTCTTGATCCTCAAGGGCTATTTCAATTTGGTTATAGCTAGAATACCCATCAAGAAAGTAATAAAATGGTTGTCCCATTGCTTTCTCTAATACTTGATCAATGAAAGGTAAGGGAAAATGGTCTTTCCTAATCATAGCATTCAACTTCCTATAGTCAATGCACATGCGCTACCCTATTTGAATCTTAGTGGGCATAAGTTCATTGCTATCATTCTTAACAATCGTAACTCCAGACTTCTTTGTGACAACTTAAGTAGGACTTACCTATTGAGAATTAGAAATAAGATATATGATTCTAGCATCTAAGAGCCTTAGGACTTCACCTTTGAGTACTTCCTTCATGTTATGATTCAACCTCCTTGAGGTTGTCTCATTGGTTTAGCCTCTTCCTCTAAATAAATGGAGTGTGTACAAATGAGTGGGCTAATCCCATGAAGGTCTGCAATTATCTAACCTAGAGCTTTCTTTCATTTTTTCAACATCTCAACTTATCTCTCTTCTTGGTCATTGGTGAGCTGGGAAGATATGATCACTGGATACGACTCTTCTTTCCTAAGAATACATATTTTAGTTCACTAGGAAGTGGTTTCCTATTAGGTTTAAGTGGCTTAATAATGGAAGGTTCTGTGTTGATTGGGCTTAGGGCAAGGTTCTCTATAGATTGGTCAGATGCTCTATAGACATAATAGGTGCATTATCTAACCAATTTAAAACCTCCAAAGCATCATCATCATCATTAACCTTATCCTAATAATCTATTCTATCTCCCAACAACAATGCCTTTTCCAAAGGATCACTCACAAACTCCCTCTCAAAATATTCCTTTGTAACTATCTGAATCAAATCCACCTCTCGTATGTCCTCCTGCTCCTTCATAGGCTGCTTAGTAACTTTAAAAATGTTCATCTCAGCTGCCAAATTCCCAAAAGAGATTTTTATAAGACCATTCCTACAATTGATAACATCATTAGTGGCTACTAGAAAAGGTCTTCCTAAAATGACGGGAACTGGTGGAGTGGAACCTTGAGGGGTAGACTGAGTGTCCAAGATAATGAAATCCATTGGATAGTAAAATTTATCAACCTATATAAACACATCCTCTAGAATGCCCCTAGGAATCTTAACCGACCTATCAGCTAATTATAAAGTCACTCTAGTCAGTTTAAGTTCTCCTAAACCCAACTATTGATAGACTGTGTATAGAAGAAGGTTGACACTAGCTCATAAGTCTAATAGAGCTTGTTTCACCTTGTGCTCACCTATGACACATGCTATGGTAGGGCACCCTAGGTCATTATACTTTAGTGGGGTCTTATATTGGAGGATAACACTAACCTATTCTACCATAAAAGCTTTTTCCTTGACACTCACCCTCCTTTTGATAGTACAAAGGTCTTTCAAAAACTTAGAATAAGAAGGAGCCTGTTTAATGGCATCTAATAATGGTTGGTTGATCCTTACTTGCTTGAAAACCTTAAAAATTTCAATTCAACAACTCCTTTTTTGACTTACTCAATTGACTAAGGTGGTCGGGGTTGGAATCCTATAACTTGTTCCCTTTCTTTATTGTCATCTTTTTTCTCCTCAACTTTATTCTTTTTTCTTCTTCTCACTTCTCATCTCTCATCTCTTAACACTTCTTCTATAACATCATCTTTTTTCCTTCTCCCATCATCATCATCACTCCTCTTTCTCTCTATTCTAATCTCACTTTGTTCACTACTCTCCCCTTTCTCATTATACACCATTCTTTTTCTCATTAACGCTCAACAACCTAGGGTCATTTGGCTTTTTAATTGCATTCCCACTCTTCAATGTAGTGATTGCTTCCATATGCTCATGGTTTGATTTCTTCCCCAAAGTCTCGCCCATATGAACTCACCTTGAGGGTTTTGGATGGTTTGTGAAGGCAATATACCCTTTTTAGCATGGTTCAAAGTATCATCCGAGATGTATCGGAATTGATGGATGGCGCGATGAGATCTTAGCCCGTGTCAAAGAAATGTGTCAAGAATAATCATCTCGCTTTTTCATAACCAAAACAAGCTGATATCTCAGTGGTACACCAAGACAACTAACTGTCACAGTGAGAAATTGACAAGATAAATAATTTCTCGGCGATTTGTGTAAAAGAGGAAAGAAAAAAATTAGCTCATTCACATATTATATGTAGTTATCTAATGTTTAATAAAAGAGTTACTATATTTTGGTCATGTAATATATCTATTTTATTATTTAGAATTTTTCTATATTTTTTTATTTATTAAATTATAAAAAATAAAATATTGCATATCATCCAATATCGCGACGCAACACCGTGACCGTATCTAAAATTCTCAAGTCGATACGATAACCGCAACCGCGACTTTGAACCATGCTTTTTAGCTTGACTATGACTTTGAATGAGCTTAGTCAATTGGTTCTTAATATCCTCAATGGCTTTACTGGTTTGCTCTTGATTTTTAGGGGTTTGATTATTGATACCGATTTGACCTTGAATAAATTGCTAAAAATCGGTATCAAGGTTTGACCACCTCCACTTTTTAGCAGTTTACAAAGGTTTGCTCTTGATTTTTAACGATTTGATTATTGATACCGATTTGACCTTGAATAAACTACTAAAAGTGGCTTCTAATGGTGACTTCTGATTAGTATGCATTATTGTATAATTTTGTATCTATTGAGCATGCTAATTATGCAATTGTGCTTGTTATTGGTGAGGTTTTAGCTTAATTATCTCGTTTCCATGCACTCTTGTTATTGGTGTGTTTTTGGCGATATAATTTAGTGTTTTAACTTGAAATAACACTAAGAGTGCAGGTGAGGAGGAGCCAAAGCAAGTCGAAGTAAGAAAGTTCAAGAACATGCTTTGGTGTCTTTTGGGGCATTTCGCCGAACACTTGGCACACATGGAGAAAACAGCTTGAAAACAAAAAGGCCGGCATGTCCAATGACTTCCAAGACTTCCTCAATGTCCCAAGTGCCATCCCAAGGAATAGAATCAGTTACCATGGCTGCTAAGGAGAAGGAGATGGTCTGAAGTTCAAGATGGTTGAAGTGGTGTGCAGTTGAAGTTTCAACTTGACACCCTGTCAGTATTTTGACCATATCTTTTCACTCACAACTTTGATTGACCTGATTCTTCTTGGGTTGGAAAGAAAACTCGAAGAGCTACAATTTCGTGTTTTAGCCAAACCCTGAATCAATCGTCTTCGAGGTCAAAATTGTGTTGGAAGTTGAGGATAGAAAATTATCAAAAGAAATAGACGACTTCAAGCAGAATTTGAGGAATCAAGGTTCTGTGGTCTGGAACCCCACCCAAATGGTCCGGACCACAGTGAGCTTGTTTGGCCGAAATTGTGGAGATGACCATTCTGTGGTCCGGACCCCCTTCCAGAAGATCAAGACCACAGTAGCCGAGCATGCGAGTTTAAGCTGCACTTTTTAGGGTTTAAGCTGCACTTTTTAGGGTTTTTGTGTAACCCTTTTTATAAACCTTGTACACGACTGAATGGCAGAGCTTCTTTTTCATATTTTTCAGATACTTTGAGAGTTTTAGAATAGTTTTTTAGGGAATTTTCAATTGCTCACGTTGTTTGGAGATGTTTGATGCTGGATTATTCATTGTTGCAATACTTATTCATTATTTTCTTTCAGAACAATTTTCCATGTAAGTTTGATTTCGTTTTGTTCCTTAATAATATGTTTTGTTTGTTTCAATTAATAGATCGATTGATTACATGCATGTTTATTGCTTTCATTTCATTTAAAATAATGCTAGTGTAAAACCCTAGTTCTTGATTCAACAAATCAAGGAAGGGTAGTTCACAAAAACACTATGGGATGTTCGTAGGCCCTTCGCATGAGTTGCGAAAGCTCATGCGTAGGGATCTACTTTTTTTAAAACCTATTTTAACTTGTTTCGAAAACATTCAAAAATGAAAACCTTTAACCATATTCGCTGAAATCACCGGTATAGGTTTTCGATTACAATCGTTCAAATATTTTTGAACAAATTAAAAGTAGGATTCAAGTTCAATTCTAATTTCGTTTGTTTGAAAAGACCTTCGAAAACAAAAGTTTTTAACCATATTCATTTGAAATCACTGGTACTAACTTTTGGATTTAAAATATTCTCAATGCTTTTGAAAAACTCTTAACTCGGATTTGAACCCACATATCCCATAGTGAAGTAGTGAACTACCTGGACTTGAAAGTTGAATCAAGAACCTCTTTAATATCATGCTTGTTATTTAATTTAATTTTTGAGTTAATCAATTTACTTTAAAATTTAATTTTATTACATTTTAATTTAATATCACAATTCCTTCATTCCATCATTCTCAACCCAACCATCCTCAGACATCGTATAAATCAAAAAATTAGTTTAAATTAATTTAGGTTCACCTACTAACTAAGAGAACAAGTCTAGAGCTTTTAACAAAGCCCTCCCTGTGGATTCGACCTCAACTCACGAGTTTAAAACTATGACTGCCCTCTTACACTTGAGAGGCAAAACCCAAAATTAGGGTCAGTCAACTTCCTATATGGAGGTTGAAAAGAACTAGAAGATGGACTCTAAGCTTGTCCTTGAGAAAGGTTCAAACTGAAATGGAAAGGATAAGGTGTACTAGATTGATCATTTATCTATGAGAAATTGGGATGATTTCTAAACTCTGGGTGATACTAATTAGGAAAAGGAGGTGGTCCAGATTGAGCTTGAGTTTGACTTAAGTATTGCTTAGGAAAAGTGTGTGAAATATTGGTGTTTGAAGTTTGCCCATACAAAGCTTCCTTGAAAGCTAAAACTATAGGGCAATCATTAGTGCTATGGTTAGACACCTCACATATAACACATCTCACTTCTCTCTCGCTTACTATATTCACCTTCTTAGTCTCAAGTAACTCCACTTTTCTAGTAAGAGTAGCTATCCTAGCACTCAAATCATCATCTTTATTCAACCTTAACTTCCCAATAGGTTGTGCTTGGGCTCTTCTAGACTCTAAGTGTGAAGGTGGTGTTACGTCCCAAGCTTTGGTATTTTCAGCTAACTTCTCTAAAAAGTTATAAGCTTCTTTAGTTGACTTATCAAGAAATTGACCATTACTCATGGTACCCACTAACTGTTTATGCTCTGATGGCAAGGGATCATAGAAGAAATTACACAAACACCAAATTGGGAATCTATGATGAGGACTTGCATTACACAAATCCTTAAACCTCTCCCATGCATGAAAAAATAGCTCACCCTGTTGGCGTACAAAGTTCATGGTTTGTTTTTTGCATCATCAATGTTCTATGCACTGGAAAATATTTTTTCAGAAATTTTGCTTGCATTTCCCTTCATGAGCCAATGGAGTGAGGTCTTAAGAAACTGAGCCATATTTTGGTCTTTTCCTTTAAAGAAAATAGAAACAACCGCAACCTTATGGTGCCTTCACTCACATTTTGATCCATACAAGTGGCACACACAAATTCTTTCATGTATGCATATGGATTTTCTAAATCCAAGCGATGAAATGTGGGTAACAATTGTATTGTGTTAGGCTTGAAAGTGAAATTCCTTTGATTTAGAGGAAGAATTATGCAAGAAGGGTAGTTTATTGCACTGAGTGCAACAACTCTCGTAAAGGTCATATATCTAGGGAAGCAATAGCCTCATGGCCATCTTGCCCATTATCTCTCAAATTCTCCATGAGATGTGCCAAATCAGTAGAGACAGGTGATAATGATGGTGATTGTGGTTCAGATGATGTGGATGATGTAGTCAATGAAAACTCAATTAATTCTTCTATAAGTTGAGGTTCTGGATGCAAAATAGACGGCCCTTCCAATAGCTAGATTTGACCTTGTTATTATAGTCCTTCCACATCTTCTAACACTTGCCATAGCAAACGTTCCGAAAGTCTGGAGGAACCCTAACCACATTAGCCTAAAAAAGACAAATTATTGAACATTATTTAATATTATAAGTTTCAACATAGACACCACATATAATAGCAAACTATGATGACTACCCTCGGCCCAGAGGCCCTCAAATGCGTTGGGTAGGAAGGCATCCCAAACGAGGTGATCAATTGGAATCTTATTAGATTTTGGACCATATGTTTGATCTGGAAGATGAGGGAAACAACTCATTAGTTGAATAAAGCCATAAGATAAAAGTTTATCCTGGGTTGAGAGTTTACTTCTAGTAGCCAGCCACCAAAAAAGAAAAAAAAAAGCATGCCAAGGTATATGATGTTTGAACCATACTAGTCTATACCAAGCCACTTTAGGATAGTGCTCTCTCAAGTCTTGCCACACAACTCTAGAAGAAAAGAAATTTTGTCTCAAATTGTACCTAAGAATAGCATATTTACTATCCAAAGTGGGCGGATTCAAAGAAGAAGTTTCTCTTTTCAAATCAATTAACTCAAAGGAGTTTACTAGAGGCCATCTCCATTGGTTGTTAAAGATAATGCCTTTCACCAATGCATCATTTGCCAACCCAGACTTATAAATAACTCTCTCATAGGAAAAAGAACATATTAGACCCCTAGGCATCCATGAGTCATACCATAAGGATGTATTACACCCATCCCCAATATTGACAAAAATGAGGGATTTCACTTTCTCACGAATTTTAAGAATCTTCCACCAAGTCCAAGAAGTGTTCCACCGCAATTTTGCAACACAAAAATGATTTTTATTGAGTAAGTTACACTTCACCCAGCTACCTATAAGGATGATGAATCGGTTTGGTAAAGCATCCAAATATATTTTGTCATTGAAGCAATATTACAATCTCTGATCTTCTTAATCCCCAGACCACCTTTATCCTTATGTTTTATTACCTCATCCCAAGCAACTTTAGCCTCTTGCACCCAGCATTTAAAGAAACACATTTCTATAGAAAAGCTTAAAGAGAGCTTTCTATCTTTTCTATAGACTTAGTAACTATAACCAAGAGCACAAAATGAGAACACTAGTAGGATTAAATACTAAACAAGACCAACTATATTAATTGAATTCTCCAAGCAACAAATAAGAAATGATTATTCCAAGTCTTTACTTTTTTAAGAATTTGATCCTCTAACTCTTTACAATCAGCCACTCTTAGAAGCAATCAATGTAACTCCAAGATATTTATATGTAAAGAGCCCAATTTAAAACAAGGGGTATCTACTAAAGTTTGCTTTAAATCCGCTCCCAATCCTAAAAGAAAAACTTCACTCTTGGATTCATTTGGTTACATACCTGATGATTGTATGGTAAAATGTACAATTAAGTCTCCTAAATGAGTATTGTTACCCACTTGATATTACTAAATGCATTGAATTATTAAATATTATCATCTAAGGAAATCTTGATCTTGTTTTGCGGGAAATTCAACTAAAAGGGCATGAAAAGAGACAAATGAAGTAGCAGAACCCAAGTCAGACAAAGCCCTGTGCGAACAGGGGTGAACGACAGCATGGTCTAAGCTTTTAGAGGAAATTTGGCTAAGTATTTTGGAGCAAATTTGGTTGTGTAAAACCCTATTCGGATGGCCTCTTGTGCCAATAGCCGTTTGAACAACAGAGACTGAAGGTGGAGTTTCAAGTGGAAATTATTCTAAGTCCCAAAACTCTATCCACACCCTTATTCAGATAGATCAGTGTTCGTACTAGGTTTTGCATAGTAGAGGTGATAAAAATTAAACTAAAATAATTTTTCTAAGTCTTGGAACCTTATCCAGACCCTTGTCTGAGCAAACCCTTGTTCGGATAGTTGTACGCACAACAAAGAGCACAGAAGATTTGTGAACCTAAAAAATGTTAAGTGTTAAAGACCTTGTCTAGATAGTCGAGCTGATTTCCAGAGTCTGTAATTAGTTGGTTATTTTGAAGGGTAATTTTGTAATTGAGGAATACACAATATAACTAAGAGTTAGAGAATTTATAGGGATGGCGTACATTTGTTATATAGTTCGTTAGTTTAATTTTAGAGAGGGTGGTAAAGAGAGAAACAGCATCTTGATTGGTTTCCAAGAAAATTCATTTCTGATTTTCTTTTCAATTCAATTCTTCTAATTCTTTCCAATTCAATATAACTATATTAAGTTTGTTTTCAATTATGAGTGAGTAGCTTTACTTCTTAGATTCAAATTGATGATGGTAGATGGATTATATGGAAATTTCAAGGTTGTTCTTCAAGTTTTTAATCTACGTTGAATGGAAATTTTGAAGATCTTTTTAGTTCACTTTTAAAAATCTAGTGTTGAGATTATAAATTGATCTTAACTTGTATAATCCATAAGAGATGTATGTGAATCACTAGTTAGAATTCTCATGCACTCATTTGATGAAATTGTATGAGTATTGCTAATTTAGTGTTCGCCTACATCTACATGAATTTATACACATTAAGTGATCAATCTATTATTTCAACCATACTTGAACTTCAATTCTTGACTAAATTGATTTAATCATCATTCCAAATTGACTTTAATTGCATAATCTTCCAATTCACTCTTTTCAGAGTGGATTGAGTTGTTTTCTAACCTTGAATTTCCATGTAATTCACTACTTGATTTGGTTTGGATCCAAGACTTTCTATGCATTTTTTTTAGTAAAATTCACAACAATCAACCACAATTTCAAACCAAGTAACAATCTCTATCATTCTTTGGGAGATTCATCTTCACTTAAGAGTTTCCAAAACCACTTGTTCGCTAATCTTTTACCAAGGCTCAATCGATGGATACGATCCAATAATTACTGGTTATTGTGCTTCAATTAACACTCTGCACTTCAGGTTGAGCCAATATTAACAAACATTGGAATCGAGCAAGCACTTTTGGTTTCATTGTTAGGGCGTTTTGAGTAGCGGTGGTGAATGAACTTTTGGGAAGCTTTGGTGAAATGACCTTTACCACCTTTTCCAATGATGGATTGCATAACTTTTTGGGTAATCTCGTTCCATCCCTCTTATTTTTAATCATTGGTAGATATTTGATTGAAATTCATAAATTGCTTTCACTTGTACATTCATTGTATCCTATGTATGCATCTTAGGTCAGGTAGAATTGTTCAATCCATTTTGAATATTGAACCACAACCTTGTGTGTAATATCCTGAATTTTCATGTTAATCTATTTTGATGGTTTTAACATGTTTTGGGCATGTTAGTATGTTAATTAAGTAATATTAGTCATTAAAGATGACTTAGGGGTGTGAATTTTGGAAGAAATTGGCAAAATAGCTCAAAAGTCAACATTTTGACTCAGGAGCATGCTGAAGGGTGTCCGAGGTTAAGAGGGGCGCCCGTGGTCCATGAGGGGTGCCCCACTTGTACAGACAGTCAACAGTAGGGTCCTCTGGTTTGACAGCCGAGACCTAACCTAAACCATAGGTTTATAGGGTATGGGAAAAGGGAGTAGGCTCCTGTAGAATGCTTGGGGGTTAAGCCAAGTTTGATATATATATATATTATATTTGAAGAGAAAATAAGAGAGATTTTGGAGGTTTTGAAAGAGAACCGGGAGAAGAGGTGGAAACCAAAAATTTGAAGGGGTGGTAAGTTGCTCAAACCCTAGCCAAATGTAAATTAATTTTAAAGGATTGAAATTGAGTTCTTAAGGAACATTTTCATGTATTTTGTTTGTTGTTTGGATCAAAGGGTGAAGAGATCAATCAAGCCAAAGTTAGGAGCCAAAACTGGGTATTCACCACTTCACTTGATCCACTTTGTTCAAGCTCAAGGTAGGGATTTCTAGTCTCATTTTAGTGTATATGAGATGTATTTGATCTAGTAAATACTTCTATGGAATTTATTTAAGATTTGGAAACCGTGGAGGTGGAATTTGTGTGGATGAATGGATGTGTATATATATGTGTATAGGTTGAATCAAGATTTTTGTATAGAAGTAATGAATGAATTAAAATTGGTTTTGATGGACTTTTTAGAGTCTTCTAGGTCCTAAACAACCCAAGAAAATGAGATATTAGGTTAAATATCGGATTTGGTGAAGTTTGGAACCCAAAAACATGACTTAGAGCTTGAACCAGAACAGAGTGACATTCTGGATAACAGAAAGGCACCCATGAATTTATGTGGGGCACCCATGACCCTTGAGGCGCTCGTGAACCTACGTGGGGCGCCCATGACCCTTAAGGGCGCCCATGGTCTATGTGGGGCGCCCACCGAGCCTAGGCCACTTTTCTGACATTGTTTAGTTTAGCCTTCTACTTTGGGCATATGAAAGAGTTGGTAACTTGTTTTCACATGAAACTTTACTTGATTAATTTCATTGATTTAAAAAGGGAAATGAGCCTTAAAAAGTGATTAAGGGTTGATTATCTTAAACCTATGGGATTTAACTTGTAAGGGTGAATGAATGCTATCTTGAATGAAATGAATTGGAAGCTTACTTTGAGATAAGGGTCTTAATCGAGTAGAATTGTGAATATGTCTTGATGTAAACTAAATGTTGAAGTATATGAACTTATGATTGATTAAGTGAAAGGGTAACTTGTCAAAGAGACATATGTTTATAATTTTGGTAAATGTGGAATGCTTAATATGGTTTGATCAATGTGATATGTAATGAGCTATGGAATGAACCGTAACATTGACATGGGTGTTGGATAGTATATGTTGATAAATGTTAAATGTTTAATAAGGTCGGTAAATGTTGATATGTGGTAAATCTTGGGATGAACCGAATAGTGAATATATGATTGTAAGAAATTAAAATATGAACTTTTGTTAATAAGTGATGGAAATTAAATGAGGCTTGGGTTAAATGAAATGTAAAGATGAAATGTGTTAAGTTCCATGATGAAATAGAATGTGGTTATGTGTGTTGGAAAGTTTATGGTGATGAATGTGAATTGTGATTGAATAGTATTGAATGTGATGAATGATTGTTTGTGTGCTGGGGGCTGTGGTGGGGTGCGAAAATAGGAAGGGTTGTGAGATTTCCCTCAAGTTGAAAGACCCAGAACCTGCGCAGGGTTTGGTGTCAATGCCAGTGGGTTAGTAGCCCACAACATTGTGTGTTTTTAGCTCCTCGTGGCCCTGGACGGCGATCCTAAACGATACCGTTGGTTTATCATTTTCATTGGGTATTGGCCCATAAAAGGCAATAATGTGTATGCACCCAACCCCCGAGGATTGTGGTTATGGCTATGTGATTGATTAATGAAATGATGGTACTGTGGATGTGATTTCATGATTGAATGATGAACAAATATAATGAGGATGTGGATATACGATTGAGTGTTGAAGATGTGATAATGTGATATGGAATATGATTGGATACAAAGTTGGGAGATTTAATAATGGAGAATAATTGGACTTGAATGCTACATTATGATGTTATTGAATAAGATAAATATTGTAAATATGGTTATGTGGTCGGCTATGCTTAAACATCAAAGAGATAATTGAAATGTGATATGAACACGTGTGAAATTTCAAAGATTAAATATAAATTGGAAACTTAATCCTTCTTATGATTTTGTTGTGTATTTATATATATATATATTCTATGTCAGTTATGTAGTTATGTTGATAAATTGTTGTGGCACTAGAACATATTGAGATAACTAGATGCATCATGAATAGTATACACGTTTGGAATACATATCATATATGTTTGTTTGAGACGTCGTGGGCACAAGTGGATCCGTGCTCACATCCCTACAGAATTTGGTGCAGGTACAGGCTATGATAAATAGGTGGGCAAATGGGGTTGGACTAGAAAGGTGTGCATGAGCCCTACCAAGCTTAGCAAAGTGCTTGGTTATTTAGTTTAAATTTCTTTGAGATTGTAATATTGTACAATGAGGACTTATTCGATTTGGTTGTAATGGCCTTAAGGCCTGAGTTATGTATTAATGGTGTATGGAGTATGATACCTAGCAATAGCCAAAGTTTAACTTATGTGATCCTATCTTATGTCTTGGGCTTACTCGTTGATGTTGCGTTGCTCTAATCATGGGGATTGGTTATGTTAGTGCATGTTATGTATGTTTATCACTCACCCCTCGGGTCGCGAGATCTGGGGCGTGACATTGTGAAGAAACATTCATTGAATTTTCATTACTTCATCTGAACCACAATCACCCACATCATCTGTTTCCATTGACTTAGCTTACATCATAGAAAATTTAGGAGCTAATGGTCTAGCAGACCAAGAAGTTATTGCACCCCTAGACACGTGACCATTCAGAGAGTTGTTGCATCTTGTGTGACAAACCACACCTTCATACATCATACTTCCTTTAAATTAAAGGAACTTCACTTTTAAACCTAGCACAATACAATTGCTACCCACATTTAATGGCATGGACTCAAAAAACCTATACATCTGCATAGAAGATTTTGAGGATATATGTGCCATATGCATGGACCACAATGTCAATGAGGACACTGTACAATTATGATTGTTACCATTCTCATTGAAGGACAAAGCCAAAGTATGGCTTAACTCCTTAAGAGCTTGCTCTATTAGCACAAGGAGCAAAGTGTAAGATGAATTTCTAAAAAATTAATGACGCAAAAACAAATTTTGAATTTCGCATGTCAACTCAGTGAGTCATTCTTTCAAGCATGGGTGAGGTTTAAGGATTTACATAATGTATGTCCACATTATGGTTTTCCAACTTGGAGATTGTGTAGTTACTTTTATAATTCTTTGCCATCTAAACTTAAATAAATAGTGGGTATAATGATTACACTTGAAAAGTGTAATTACAAACTCCCTAACTCAACACTTATTCATGCATTTTAATAATTAAAGTTGAAGTTTTAGTGATATCATATTACCTATACTTTTATTGTATTATTTGCAGGGAAAAGGGCAAGGATGTCGAAGTTTATAGCTATGAAGAGGGCCCAAAAGACAAAGAAAAAGTCATGCTTTAGACCTTGCCTTGGATGAGCAAGACTAGCCTAAAGACCCTTTATAAAGAAGGAAAAAAGCAACACAAAAGATATTTGGAGGTCGGGACCCCCCATCCTAATGGTCGGGACCACAATAAGCTAAAAATGAGAAAATACCATTCTGTGGTCCCGACCCCTTCTTTAGACAATCAGGACCCTTGTGTATCCAGAAATCCCGTTTTGAAGCACGCCACTTAGGGTTTTCTTGTAACTATATAAAGAACCCAGTGCACGGCCGCCAGGGGGAACTTTTTTTCATTATTTTTCTAAGATACTTGGAGAGATTAGATTAGTTTTAGATTAATTTAGAGAGTATTTTGGTGAGCGTTTTGGGTGTTCTTGAAAATCGTTAATGGATATTGTTGGTGTGGTGTTATTCATCTTCGCTTTCGTAGTTTATCTCTTTTTTTATGCACAAACTTTGTAAGTTATTTTTGTTTTACTCTTTAATACAATGTTTTGTTTATTTCAATTATTGAATCACATGATTGAGTGTTCTTTTATTGCTTTTGTGATGTTTAAACTAGTTGTAGTGTAAAACCCTAGTTCTGGTTCATCGAATCAAGAATGGGTAGTTCATGAAAAACCTTGGGATGTTCGTAGACCCTTCGCATGGGTTGTGAGAGCTCATGCGTAAGAATCTACCATATTAAAATCTATTTTAACTTGTTTCGAAAACATTCGAAATCGAAAATCTTTAACCACACTCATTTGAAGTCATAGGTATGGGTTTTCGAATATAACCGTTTACATACTTTCGAATATAACCGTTTACATACTTTCGAACAAGATTAAAAAGGTTTCGAATTCATTTCTAGTTTTGTTTGTTTGAAAAACTTTCGAAAACAAAGGTCTTTAACCATATCCACTTGAGATCACTGGTACTACTGACCTTTGATTACAATATTCTTAATAATTTTCAAATTAAACCCTAATCGAGATTCAAATAAACACATCCCAAGGCAAAGTAGTGAACTACCTGGACTTGAAAGTTGAATCAAGAACCTCTTTAATATCATGCTTTCTATTTAATTTAATTTCTAAATTAATCAATTTTCTTTAAAATTTAATTTTATTACATTTTAATTTAATATCACAATTCCTTCATTCCATCCTTCTCAAACCAACCATTCTCAAATGTCCTATAAATCCAAAATTAGTTTAAATTAATTTAGTTTACCTACTAACTAAGAGAACAAATCTAGAGCTTTTAACAAAGCCCCCCTGTGGATTCGACCTCGGACTCACCGAGTTTAAAACTACGACTGCCCTCTTGCACTTGAGAGGTAGAACCCGAAGCACTTTTTAGGGTCGATCAATGAATAATGGTCAGTTTCTTGATAGTCTGTAGAGGAGGCTTATAAGTTCCTAGAAGAACAAGTTAAAAACATTAAGGCATTGGAGGTAGCACCACCTACACAATTAGAGTCTAGGGGATCACAACCTCAGCTTAGGAAGAGATTGAGACTTAGTGAAAGTGATGATTTGAGTGCTAGGCTAGTTGCTTTGACTAGGAAAGTGGAGTCATTGGAGACAAAGATGGTGAATATGGATAGTACGAGAGAAGCTAGGTGTGTGATTTATAAGGTGATTAACCATAGTACTGATGAGTGCCCTACTATGCCAACTTTTAAGGAAGTTTTGTATGGCAAACTTCAAGCAGCAACACTTCATATACATTTTCCAAACCATATTAAGGGCAAGCATAAGCCCATTTTGGACCACCTCTACTTTCGAACCAATATCACCCAGGGTTGAGAAATCATCCTAACTTTTCTTAGAGAAATGATCAATCCATTGAACCATATGCCCAATGCTTGTGTTGTTCAAGTACTTTACTCTTAATTTTCATTCTAATTTTGGTATTTATAGTAAATAAAATTAAGACAAACTTTCGCAAGTGTAAGGTGTGATTAAAGCACAATAAACTAGTAAGCACTAGGTCGATTTCCATAGGGATCAAAGTTGTAAAATAGTGATTGATTCTAATGAATTTAAATGGCAAAAAAGACTCATAAGACTTTAAAATAGAAATGAAATTCTTGTTCAATATTTTTTGTGTTTTTTGAAATAAAAGTTGAATTTAATTAAAATTTTTTGTCAAAAAGTTGGGCAAGATAATTCCAATGCCAATCCAAATTAATCTCAAGATGCTAAGAGTTTATAAATCACCAATTTAGTTTGTTTTGATTTTGAGAAAACCAAGTTCAATTGAAATAAGCCATGGATCAAACACTTGATGTATGTAATCTATCTTAAGAACAATAGAAGTTCTAAGTCTAGCAACCCACATACAAAATTATCATGAGCATTCTAAGTTAAGCAACATCTATGAGCTGATCGATAAAATATGTAGATCAGTGCTAATTAGGCCTTGAATCAATGATTTCTAAAGCAACTAGGCACAAATTGAATTGACAATTGAAAGACTTAATATACTACCATGAAGCTCGACATCTTAAGAATCATTGGAAAAGACATTGTCCTTACCTTAACCTAAGAAAAACTTAGCCGATCATACTTAGAAAACTAAGAACAGAGATGGAAAATAGATCTAAAAACATTAAATCTGAAATAGAAATTGCTTGAGAGTTGAAATCTGATTACAAATCAATGAAGTGAGAATTGAATCTGAAAACCAAAACCATAAATACAAGTAAAATTCACTGTGAAAATTAATTCCTAAAGCTCTGACCGACCCCGAAATATGTTTGGGTTCTACCTCTCAAATGCAAGAGGGTGGTCATAGTATTACTCGGTATGAACTAAGGTCATCTCCACAGGGAGGGCTTTGTTAAAAGCTCTAGGACTTGTTCTCTTAGTTAATAGGTGAACCTAAGTAATCTAAACTAACTTTGGAATTATAAGATGCTTGAGTATGGTTGGGTTGAGAATGATTGAGTGAAGGAATTGTGACATTAAACGAAAATAAAATATTAAAAAAAATAACTAAGATATGTTAGACTTATATTTCTTTAGTGCCCTTGAAAGCATGTTTTTGTAATGACATTTTATTTTAGTTTTTTTTCTAGATATAATAAAACTTTATTATTTAAGCATACATTAATGTCTGTTATTTATAAAGTATATGATTTAAGTATTGGTATAAGATGCCAATACAGAAAGATTTAAATCACAAGTTTTATAAATTAAGTAAATTCACAGCTATTAATGAAACCGGCATTTCATTATGTTAAAGCTGTAACTTTTCTACTTCTAATTGGGTGATTTATCTTGATTACTAAGTGGTGACTTGAGTAGGAAACTTAGTATGTATATGTGCTATACATATTGAAAGGACTATTGTAAACTATGATTTGGTTAATAAATGTCATTAATCATAATTTACTTAAGCTTTAATAACTTAATAAACCTTAATCCTAAGTTGTAATGGACTCACATTTATGAATTAAATCTATTTGACTTATCACAGAGTGAGATCTTATAAACGGTCAAAACCTCGATAACTTGGAGATTTAATTTCATAAATCGTGGGAACATCTACTTACAAAATGGAATCCATTTTGATACACTCATCTAAGCTATTTATCTTTTTTATCATTAATCTGTGGCCGCAGTTTATTTAATAAATTGTTTATTGAATAACAATATTTATTTGTAAATTGTTTACAAATATGAAAATATTGAAAATGATCAAAATATAGATAAATAGAGACTTAGGGAACATGTAATTAAGGGGCTCGACATTTAGCCTAGCTTAATTACGAGCTTATAATGGAGGGTTAATTAAGTGGATATTATTGGTCTAAGACCAAATTTCCTTTTATTAATAGTTGTTTTAATTAAATGAATTTCAATATGGACTACTAGAGTGCAGCTCAGGGCTTTTAGTGGAATGGCCCTGGGTTAATTTAAAAGATAATGGGTTGTCATGAGATAACAAGGCCCAAATATCTTTTAAGTTGGAGCTAGGAATCCATGGGCCTTCAGTCCCAAAGCTAGCTCAATTTTATCTTGATGGACCAGGTCCAGTTGGCTTATTATTTATAATTTATTTATAAAATAAATTATAGATAATTAATGTATATTTAGATAAGATGATATGGTTGGAGGATTTTTTCCAAGATACCATGTCTTCTAAATATATGTTAAGATGATATATATAGATAAGATATATGTGAGAGTAAATAAGAGATAATCTCTAGAGTTAGAGATCTTCTCTGATACAAACTCTGTATCTTTCTCTCTATAAATATCTTTATATATTAATAAGCCAAGGGATCTAAATTTGACTACACACATCCATCTAGAAAGAGAGAATTGAGAATAGTTTGGAAGGTTGAATCGCTAAAAGAAAGTGCTTCTGCTGTGCACCAGAAAAATTTTAAAGAGTTCAGCCTTCTATTTGAGGTATTTTTCTCAACCCTATGCTATAAAAACCATCAAGATAATCTTGGCTTTGAACCAATCCGGTGGTGGGGTAATGGTTTACTTAAACGCGTTGATAACTCAACCTAGCAAACGCACATGCATTGTTAAGTCGGAAGATATTTTATTAAAACCTAATTTATAGAACACAAAGTAAGTGAGGGCTTTTGAAATTAGTTTCGAACTCACTGGGACATTGAATCGAACACCTAGTGTGCACAAGCATCAACTCATAACCAAGTTTTGATTGTAACATAGATGAATCGATTTCTTAAGAAAACCTCATATTATGGTTTTGGGAAAATAAGTTCCAAATCACTGTGCCATTGGATCAAACACTTAGTATACACGAGTGACCAATCATAACCAAGCTATGATTATAACACTAGTGATTTGATTTCGTAAGAAAACCTGATTTGGGTTTTGAAAAATATGTTTCTAACTCACTGTGACAATGAACCAAATACTTGGTGTGCATAAGTGAAAACTTGTTACCAACTTATGGTTGTATCATGGGTGAGTTGATTTCAAAAGAACCTTAGCTTACTATGAGATTCTAATTAGAAGTCAAAAAAATATTTCATTGAAAAATATTCTTTTATGTTTGAGTTTGCCAAACTATCACACCACTGATTAGCTTGCAATATTATACAATTCTATATCCTTTGGGTAAGCTAATTATGCACTTAAACTTGTAAATGGAGTGCTGTAGAATCTAGGTTGGGGCGTGTTTTGGGTGATGCCTTAAGGGGCTTGAATAATAGGTGCATGCTTGGTTTAATTTCTGCTATGTTCTTATTTGTGCCTTTTGTGGCTAGTATTTCATGCTCATCATCATGCTCACTTTGCACACGACAAACCCACTTATGCATCATAGTTCTCACATTGAGGACAATGTTTAGTTTAGGTTAATGGTGAGGTATTAGCTTAATTATCTTATTTCCATGTAGTATTTTGTTTGTGTGTTTTTAGGTAATATAACTTGGAGCTTTTGGCCTAAACAACACCAAGGTGGCATGTGAGGAGGAGCCAAGGCAAGCCAGAATAAAGAAAGTGCAAGAAAAGTCCAAAGACTCCCAAGACTTCTTCAACTTTCCAAGAGCCATCCCAAGGCATAAGATTGACTACCATGGCTACCAAGGAGAAGGAAATGGCTCGAAGTTCAAATGGTTGAAGTGGTGTGCAGTTGAAGTTCCAACTCAACACCTTCTTAGTTTTCCAACCATAACTTTTTCATCACAACTCCAAGTGGTGCAATTCTTTTTGGGTTAGAAACAAGATTTGAAGGGCAAGAAATTTTGTGTTTTAGCCAAAGCCCAAATCGATCATCTTGAGGGTCAAATCGCGTCAGAAGCTAAGGATAGAAAGTTGTCTAAGAAGCACTATTCATTGTGGTTGCAGACGGGCACCCCACCTTGACCATGGGTGCTCCTCAGTGGTCAAGGGCACCCCACTCTAAATCAGGTGGGCGCCCACCGAGCTGGAGAAATTGGCTGCTCTTTGAGGAATTTTATCAAACAGTTGGAAAATGTCCTTCAGGGGTGCTCCACACTTACCATGGGCGCCCATCAACCTTGATTGTTGGATTTCTTTGTTCTATTTGATGTACCAATTTTACCCTTGAGTAAAAACATTTATAAAAAGGGAGAACGTCAGATTGAAAAAAAACAAGGTTTTTCCCTCTTCTCTCCTTTCTCTCTCTTTTCTTAGTTTAATTTAGATTAGGGTTAGGATTTAAGCTTTCGAGTCTTCATTCGGATTGGTTGTACTTCAACACTCATAAGATTAATTTCAATGCACTTTCTTTGTTCATTTTATTTCAGTCATTGTGTTGATTTAATTTTCCTTGCACTTGTTCTTCTTTAACATATTATTATGTGTTGTTAGTTTAGATTTTCATTATGCTGGTAGCTTAGTTTTATTCTTGGCTTCAAGCCATTGAAAGTATTGGGGTTAGTTATGGTTTAATCGGATGTAAATGGTTTTCACGAAATATTTTTCATAGCTTTCAATTGAAATCTCTTGGTAAAGCTAGGGTTCTTACGAAACCTACTCACTCGTGTTATAACCGTAGCTCGGCTACAAGTTTTCACTTGTGCACACCAAGTGTTTGTTTCAATGTCCCAATGAGCTAGACTCTTATTTTCCAAAACCTAAATTAGGTTTTCTTATGAAATCAAGTTGCCCATGTTACAATCTTCATTTGGTTATGAGTTCACACTCGTGCATATCAAGTGCTTGATTCAATGGCTCGGTGACTTAGAACTTATTTTGTAAAACCAAAATATAGGCTTTTCTATGAAATCGTTTCACCTGTGTTACAATCAAAGCTCGGTTGCACTTGTGCACACTAGCTGTTTGATTTAATGTCTTGGTGAGCCTGAAACTATTTTCAAAAGCCTTTACTTACTTTAAGGTTTCCACAAATCATATTTCAAAGAATATCTTCTGACCCAACAGCACATGTGTGGTTGTTGAGTTGAGCTATAAATGCATTTGAGAGAACCATTATCACCACCAATACCAAATTTGGTTTGTAGTCAAGATTGTTTTAGTTAACATTATTTCTAATACCTTTGCTTTAGTTTAACTCCTTCACTTCACCATCCTCAACCAAACCCATATCTAAGCATTCCCATAATCCAAATTTATTTTAGGTTAAGTTAAGTTCACTTACTAACTAAGAGAACAAGTCTAGAGCTTTAATAAAGCCTTTCTTGTGGAGATGACCTTAGTTCTCACCAAGTAAGACTACGACTACCCTCTTGCACTTGAGAGGTAGAATCTGAACACATTTCAGGGTTAGTCAGCCACCTTTAATGGCTTGAAGCCAAGAACAAACCCTAGCCTAACATGCTTGAACTTCGAAAAGGAAAATATACTTGCAAATCATCCATTAATGTAAAACGAAAAGCGTAAACAAAAGAAGATATTAAAGTCTAAAGAAACGAAAAGAAATATGAAATAAATCTAAACTTAAAGCATGGAATTGAAATAATTAATATGAAGCAAGTTACATACGTAAACCATATGAGAGAGAAAATCAAGCACCTTATGAAACTTCAACTAAACCTAATGCTTGAATCCAAATCTTCATATCAAACATAATGAAAACTCTATAAAACTCAAAGAAAACTATCAGCAAAATAACCCTAAAACATAGGAATAGCTCCCCAAAGTCTAATAATACAATGTCTGTATTTATAGAAGAATGTAAGAAAACCCTAAAATTTGAACCATCGAGGCCGCCTGCGTCCTAATGCCTTCGGTACACCATTGGGCAATGAAGATGTCTGCTTTGTAGTCCAGAGCCAGGAACCTACTGGTTTCCATCTCGATGGCAAGGATTGTGATTGACTCTAAAAACTATATTGTGGCCCTTTGAGTCTTCTTTCTAACCCACAAAGAATCGCATGAATCAGAGTTGTGAGTAAAAAGTTATGGTCAAAATACTAAGAGGGTGTCATGTTGAACCATCTGAAAAATTCCAATTTATGCAACTTTGCAAGCTAATTTCAGGGTAGATATAGATCTCTTTTGGACTTGGCTTCTTCACAAAAATTGTAGCTTAGAATGCTACTTGATTTTGGGCTTTTCAATCACCTCAATTAGACCCTAGAAGCTCAAGATATGCCGCAAGTTGTAATCAATAAGCTTTCACACTTATCTGCTGATTTGCTTCTTTAAGTTTCCAAAACACACAAAAACAATATAAATAATCAAAACATGATAAAAAATGAATTTTACTTGGTAAAATGTTCCAAAGAAAAGTGTAAAATAAGGTTAAAATCAACAATGATTGCAAGGCTCTCTCACTACTCAGCCATCAAAAAACAAAACACTAGGTAAGAAAATTATGGAATCTCCCGCTAAAGTCTATACATTTATTCTTCTTATAACTGTGAAGTGTTTTTCTTTTATATGTGATCCAATCTTCTCGGACGAATTCCCTTCTTGTTCAGCTAATGTCTCTTTATTTATAGATTTACCCTATTGATTTCTATATCTGGTCACATAGAGTAGCTAAGGTCACATGGAAGCCGTTGCCGATAAAATCAATTAGATATCTAGATATGCTAAAGAGTATTTGAATATAAGTTATTTTCCAAAACCTACTTCAGTCACAACTTCACATTCGAATATGAAGAACATGTATTAGATGCACTACATCTTTGAATGAATTTCCATTTCTTCTTTTATATCTTCTCTTCATTACATTTTTTAATGCTCAAATTTCCTTTCAATGTAATAAAAATTAGCATATCTCCTTATCTAGTTATCAAGGGTGGAACCTACACAATTCAAGGATTTTATATCATTAATTTACATTTGAAAGTGTATTCTAATAGAAAAATATTTAACAATTATAGTCCAATCATAGCATTCCCCAACTACAACATTATTAGTCCTTAGTAATGCTTGCTATAGCACGAAGATGTAAGAGAGCTACTTTATTAAAAATAAACAAAAAATCTTTTTTATTTTGAAAAAAACACATCAATTTTCATAAGAAATCACGACTATATTTAGCTCGTATAGCAAAGCCTTTTCAACCCTTAGGTTCCCCTTAGTAGGCGAGTGTAGTCTCGTGAGGGCTTATAGTGATGATACACACAAACATCAATTATTATTTCAAATGAATGGCAATTCATAGTCTTAGAATGCTAATTAATACCACGAGCAAAGAAGTTTAGGATCAAAGTTTAGTTTGAAATTTTTCATATGATACGTAGAACTTGCTAAGCATCTGAATTAAATGTGAAAAATTAGTTTCTAAACTTATCGACTCAACATGAATCTTTTAAATTCCACTCAATTTTGAATTTTGTACTATACTAATTCCCCAAACCATGACTTCAATTCTCACCTTGGAAATCATTCTCGAGAAAAAAAGCACACAATGTCTCACTCATAATGCACCTTTTAATAAAGTAAATGTAAATCAAAGTCTAGAAGGTGAGATCCACAAGTCAAAAATGAATTATTCAATAAGAAAAGAACTTGGCATAACTCCATGAAAGAATGATGTAATAGGAATGATTATTGAACTTCACTAAGCCTCGTGACCTCTAAAACTCCACAACCATTCATCAATCCACCTAAATCAATTAGGACTTTTATGGGGGTCATTTGGATAAAATGTGGTTTTCCAAAGAAAAGGTTAAGGAATTCAATAATCTTTTTGGAAAGCACTTGAAATTGATTTTCTAACCTCGCTCTTTCCTAAGTATTCTCTTTTTTTTATTTTTATCTTTTTTTTTGGTATATCATTTCACTCTCTGAATGTGAAAAGCAATAATTGGATAGAAGAACTATGTATTTTATTTTATTTTTAATTATTTTTCCAAGTTTTCTATCCTTTCAATTTCCTTCTCCATTTTTCACAACTCTTTCTTTCATCCGTTACTCCCCTTCTATAATTTCATTTCTCATTCTCCTAACTCTTTTCCTTCTTCTTGTTAAGTGCATTCAAAAAGACATAAAAATAAGGAGGGCTTAAGTGCTTTCGTTTAAAGGTTAAGGAAATTATGAGGCAAAAGAATGAAAATAGATGAATGCCCTTTAAGGCTCAAACTTGGTTGCTAAGATAATGTTTACGAATGATGGGAATTTAAGGCTCAATTTCAAAAACGATGGCCTAATATCATTTTTTAGGTTTCTTTCAAAACAATCATAGAGTCCAAACATTAAGATTTTAGTTTAGTTCATTCATCACCCTTTAAACATCCAAAGCAAAGTAATGGTATTAGAGTTATTGAATAATAATGAAGAAAAATAATATTAAACCTATACAAGTTTTCAGAGCAGTTGTAATCCTCTCATGAATAAAATTTGAAGGCTCAAAATCTCACTTAGGTTCAAGCATCCCAACAGAAGTTGTAAAGTACATCATTCAGTCAAAAGTTTTATTCATTAGCATTCAGGCTGAGTAGACAATTCAAAAACTAAGTCCATTCACAATTAAATTCAACAATTAAATTCATGCAATTAAAACATATCAATTTTTTCAAATACTAAACTTGTAGTCCTATTTTCAGCAATCAGCACCAACTAGAATTCTAGAATAAGAATCTCCATTCATTTAAAACATAGAGTTTCATTCCAAAATAGGAAAACACATTAGCAGTTCATTTGATTAGTCACAAGTATAGATAAAACATTACCAATCCTTCTGCTGAACTCAAAGAAGTTAAACCAAAAAGGAAAAAAAATAACACAAACAAAATATGAAACTCCCCCACCCTAAGACCAAATAGAACTAAAGTCAATTTTTTGAAACATTTGAAACTTGATTGATCCAAGAAAAAAAAAAGATTTGGTGGCTGAGGTGTAGTGGCTAGTTACTAAGATTGGTCAGAGGCTACCTTCTTATGTAGCTGAACAATTTCTTAATGATTCTTAGCCTGCCTCTTCTTCAATCTTTTTACTTCTCTCAACAATTTTCCCTGTTGTTGTTAAACTACCTCAATCTTATCATTTAGCATTCTTAGATTTGATTTCCCTTGAAGATCCTTCCTCCCTATTTTCGTTCTCTTGTTTATTGCCTTGCTCTTGTTGTTCTAGCCCTGCTTTCCTCTCCAGTTGGCCTTGATTTCTCTTATATGAGGTCACAGATATCCTTGAAGATAGCTGAACCACAACCATTCCCACTTCCTCCTGGACTCCCTTGTATTCTACAATTTTGGTAATCAATCCCCAAATGGCAGACCTGATTTAGCATTAGGTTTCTTGATAACTTTGGCAATAACATTCTATATATGTTTAGATAGATCAATGGGAATTTCCAAAAGTAGCTTGCCTATAAACACTGCCTCCTCTAATGTAATTGATGACACATATGCATGGGGATGAATTGTAAACATACCAACAAATGTAAGATATTGCATTGTGGGGTTAACTCAACCTTGGGAAAATGAGTTTTTATCTATAGAGTAGTATTTTTCCTGGGTAACAATTCGGCCAAATTATCTTTTGAGAGTTGATCATCCCATTCAACTTGCTATTGTGTAGCTGCCTCCTGAACCCTCTCAACAAGTATTCCACCAATTCTGGAAATGATTTCAGGTGTAAAAACAATGGGTTTCTTTCTTACTTTAGTAACTACGTAATGTTCCCCATTCGATCTTTTGACCACAGATGTGTTAGAATAAAATTCCCTCACAAAAGGCACCACAGCCCTTCTTTTTAGGATGACCCAACTAGTCTAGTCCCTTCTGAAAATAGCAACATCAACTCATATGGTTGATCCACATAGTTTTGCAATTTGATACCCCTTTCATTTAATACCACCCTTCGGCTGTAATGATCCAAACACCTACTCTTAGAAGCATTGTTAGAGAATAAAGGGTGGTTATGTTCAGATTCCAAAGACATTCAGACATTGGTAAGCTAAGGTTCAAATGGCCTTACCAAAACCCTAGGTCGATTTTCTAGGTCTACAAACCTATGTGTACTGTTGGTGAAGGCACAGTAGATTTAGGCTGTGAAATAAGCAATGATGTAGGAGAATGTGGTAGGAGCCAATTTTTATTGGTATAGAAGAGGGTTGACCGAAAGCTTTACCTCTAAACTAGTCTTAAAGCCTCATGCTTCCGTGCTGAGGAGTTTTCTCTTTTTGAACAACTGTGAACTTCTTCCTTGGTGGCATTTTTACCAATCTTTATTATTGATGAAGGTCCAAATTCTAATTTCCCCTTTTCTCTGATTTACATTCCTTCTCCAACGTTTCCTCTCAACCCTTAGCAATTTTCTTCTACAGAGTACTGCTCTGCCAGCTTTGAAGATGTTGGCTGGGGAGTGTTTGCTATAGCAAGCATATGACCGTTCAACTGGGCTTCAGATATTTAAAAAAAAAATTCGAATATACTTAAATATATCTGAATATGAGATTTGCTCAGGCTGTAGGTAGAAAGGTCATAGATTGGATCTCATTTAGAAAGTTTTTAAAACTTTATTCAATTCTATTTCATCAAACTAGACTTAAAAATCCTAATTATACACCATCCAGGCCCTAAAAATTTTAAAATTAAGCACCAAAATGAGAAACTTTTTTTTTTAATTCATCTACCCCTCCAACCAACAGTAAGGTATTACAAACCGGGTGGCACATGTTATCGAACTATACAGTTATCCAATGTGACCCGCAATTCTATTGTAAGAATGCCTTTGAAGACTAGACCTAGAAGGCCTGCTCGGAGTGAGAGAATCTGTTGCATGCAATATATTAAATTTAATGAGTCGAAAGAAAAAATTTTAATAGCTAAAAAATGTCTTAAACTAACAATTTATACCTAACGCTGCATGGTTAGGCACTGAAGGTGCCTGACTGCGTGTCGAAGGATGCACTGATGTGAATGGTGATGGCAGGATGGCATCTATTGAGGTACTGCCTTTGCAAGATAGGCTAAGAAGCTTGGCCATCATTCGAGAACCAAATCTTCTCCTAAACCATTCGAACATGTCTACATACATGTTCACAAGATAGATTTATTATAATTTCAAAAAATAAATATTTAAAATAAACTTTGTTTAGATAAAAAAAGTGCACAACCCTTTATTAGTCATCAAAATCAACGGTATCTCCTTTGACGGTCTCCCTAACCCAATTAACATCTTCCTCATGTTAGATGATTGCATCCTGGTTAAGAGCTTGTTGGGCGAATGCATCAATATTTGGCTTATCACATTCAATTGATACACCCCCTTCTCGACATTTTAACTGTAATTTGCCAATTAGGATCGGGTAGAACTTTGACATAGTAAACTTTCTCTGCCATCAATGCCAGTATGTAGGGTTCATATTGTATTCGTGCATCCCATTATAACAAATTGTTAAAGTTTACCAATTTAAACTACTACTTATTAGTTTTAACCCCACGAATTGAATTGGCCTAGTCACATTTAAACAATAGAAATCTCAAACCACGATTATATATGACTTCAATAATATCATTCAATTGGCCATAGTAGTAACTAGCATTGACGAATGGGCAACCAATGCCACTATTTCGTGTAGCCCGCCTATCATTACGTGCTTGATGTGAAATTGATGTCGCAAATTGTGTAACGTCAGGCCATCATATAGGGATCATAAGATAACTAGTCCATTTCATTGGTCAAGGTAGGATCACTCATGCCTCGTAAATTGTAAACCTACACAATTTACGTTTTAATTGAATACAAATTCAAAGTAATACCACAGGACATATAAAACTTCATATAAATATTTAATATGTACGTAATTCTTAAACCAGTCATGAAATGATTGAGAATGGGACATCTGAATTTCACTATTTATTATACGAGGCATGTCCCATTTGAGCTCATTTATGTGTTTCCCGCAATTTAGATCAAATTGTGTTACCGGTAAACATGATAATTATTATAAGCATTGCACAATTTACTCTATACAAAGAGCAATGACTTACTGAGTTAACGACACAACTGATTAGGTGTTGAAGAGCACGAACCAGTGAGCTTGGATCCACTTGATATGGTTGAGATCAAGTGACACGCCCTCCCCAACAGGACTTTCGTTTATCTGCTCTGACCTAGTTAACTTTGTTTAGACATCGTTGTTAAGATATGCTCAGTGAAAATTGGTGCACTCATCTAACAAATAACCCTTCGCTATGGATGTCTCTTGACAAGCTTTTTTATGCACATACCTCTTCAATGTGTTCATATATCTCTTGACAGGATACATCCACCTGAACTAGATAAGGCCACCAAGCTGGGTTTTATCGAATAAATGTACAGTCGAGTGAACTATTACATAAATACTGGTGGAAAAGTTTCTCTAAATGGCACAGTGTCAATGCAATCCTCTCCTGCACACCCTTCAAATCTTTTGCATGGAGAACTCTGTAACACAGCTAACTGTCTCACAAATGTGTAATTGAATAAACACCCAAGTATATGGGCGTGCGGTGTAGTTTTATCTGGTGAGTCCAAGATCATATCCATAAGAAACTTTGAGATTGAACACTAGGGTTTTCTATGTTTTTCTATCTACTGGTTTCTTTTTAAAAATAGGAAACGAAAATTCATTTTAGGTCTTAAAAATTGTTGATTAACTAACTAATAACCAAATAAAGTAAATTACAAAAATTAAACAAAATTAAAATTCAAAAACTTAAATTACTTCTATTCTACTTAATAGAAAAGCAAGATTCAAAAGTAAATTAAACTAAAAAAATAAAAGTAATAAAACTACACATTCAATATAATTAAGGATTCTTGATCTAACTTATGAATTTAGGTGAATTCCTTGTTTTCTAGTCGGATGCATTGTTATCTTGGTTTACAGCTCATGTGTAGGAAAGGTAAACTAAAAGATGTCATCCCTAAAATAATTATTCTAAAGTATAGTTTAGAATCATGTTTAGGATAGGAAAACTGGAAAGACATTCAATAAGTTAGTCTTTAGTCGAAATCTCTTTTCGTCTATTTCAAAATATAAAGAAAGTTTTAATCATGTAACGTTATCAGGAATTTCAATGAAATATGATTGAGGTTACAAGTTTTTGAAAGCTTTTGAAAAGAAAGAAAAAGAAGATTCAGAAAAAGGAACCCTAGTATATAAGTTTTACGTTGCATACGAGGATTCAATCACATCCAATCACCAAATAAGGATCTACCCACCATTAATGGGTTAAATCAAGTATAAATCTACACTAGCATGCTGAAAACGTAAACAAAATAGAAAATAAAAGAGACACATATGAAAGCAAACTCCATAGATGAAAACACTGCAACTTGTATTGAAAAATTGTTTTGTAATTAAAACTTTGATCCAAACTTGAATGAAAACTATCTACGATTGCTCTCTAAACTAAACTATTTTAATGAAAAACTAAATCTGAAAATTACATAGAAAAGCCTTCCTATGACAACTGAGAGCAATGTATATATATAGCATAAATCAAAACCCTAAGACCTAAAATTCCGTGCATGTTAGCCACAGGTGTTCAGATCGCCTGACTAGGTGTTCAAACAGCAGAGAGGGTCAAGCCCTAATTTAGTCTATATTCTTTTTTTTTTTCCAACTGTCTCTTCGCTGCTGTACGAATTGAGCATCAGAGTGTCCGGACAACAATGATTTCCACTTCTTTCCTACATTTTGAAAACAAACATTACAAATAACAAAAATTAATATTAATAAAATAAATTAATATTAATATTAATAAAATAAATGCATGATTTATGGTCTAAATTGTGGTTTGCAATTACGCTTTTCAAGTGTAATCAATAGTTGTCTGAAGAAGTTACTGACCTCAATCAACGGCTCCACCACATTCTTAGATAGACAATTCCTTGCCGTAATAGGCAGTAACTGTTGAATGAGAATGTGATCATCATGACTCCTCAAACCCTTTAACATCATTTCTTTCATATTCACTCGTTTAGAAATATTTGAACAATACTCATCAGGCACCTTGACATCCATTAGGATTAATAGGAAGGAATTTTTTTCTTCTTTGACCATCATGTACTGTGTAGGTGGTATGTATGTCTTGTTGGACTCCCTCTCCTATAAGTGCAATAGCGTTTTTAGGCTTATCTCCTGCAAATCACGTCAACATTGGCACTATCATTCAACTTCCCCTTAACAATAAGGATGGTCCATAATATATTATTGCAAACATTCTTGTCGATGTGCATGACATCTAAGTTGTGCCTCAGCAGCTTATTTTTCTAGTGAAGTAACTTGTAGAAAATACTTTTCTTCTTCCAATTATGACTTCGGTTCCTATTTCAGTTTCTAAGTTCAAATATGAATTTTAGGTTTAAATGTGAATTGAGATTTCAATTGAATTAAATTGGATTTAAGAGAATTGCAAATTGAAGGATTAAACAAGATACAAACTAATTAAAGGGATATTTAAACTAGAATGCAAACTACTTTGAAATAACTTAGCAATTTAAAGTTACTGAACTTAAATGTAAAGAGAATTGAATATTTTCAAATTAAAAGCTATTCTAATTTAGAACTTGCAATGCAATCAATTCAAGCAAAAGTGATTTAACTTAAGACAATAATATTTAAAAGAGTTCTTGATTCAACTTTCACAATTCTAGGTAATTCGTTATTTTGCCAAGGGATGATTTAAAATACAATCTATAGTTCACGTCAAAGGATCTATATATTGGGAAAGATTTTCAATACATTTCAAAATTTCTCGATACACAGTTTTAAACTCACGTTTCATTATGGAAAATAAAACTGGAAATATTTTATGATAAAAACATTCGAGTTCAAATCTGATTTAGGAGTGAATAGATTCCAAAATTTCTCGATACACAGTTTTAAACTCACGTTTCATTATGGAAAATAAAACTGGAAATATTTTATGATAAAAACATTCGAGTTAAAAAGTTTTCTAAACAAACAAATCGGATTTGAAAATTGTAGATCACTTCACATAGGTTTTCAAAACCCATGCGAAGGATCTACGTTCATCCCTCAACTTATAACGAATCACTCTTCATTGATTCAGTGAATCAAGAACTAGTGTTTCTACTCTAGCATGATTTTAAACGAAACGAAAGCAATAAATGAAAGCATAAACATTAGATCTACCACTAGAAAATAATAAATCATATATTAAATTAACGAAACGAAAGTCAACTTACACGGCAAGCAACTCTGAAACTACGTAATGAAAGAGCAGTGCAGCGAAGAATAACCAAGCATCGAATAACTCCATAAACAAGACAAGTAATTGAAAACTCCCTAAAAAAACTATTCTAAAACTCTCAAAGTATCTGAAAATATGAAAAAGAGGTTCCTAAAGTATGTAGAACTAAAAACTAGCGCTCCCTTGGGTCGGCCATGTAGCAGATGTTATAAAGAAGTTGTAAAGAAAACCCTAAAAGATGGAGTGAAGCCGCGCGCGCATAACACACTGTGGTCCGGACCGTTTGGCAGGTGGTCCGGACCACAGAAACTTTGTTCTTCAAGTTCTGCTTCTCGTTTGCTGCGTCTGACAGCTTTCTGTCCTCAACTTCCACTGCGATTTTGACCTCGCAAACGATCGATTCAGGCTTCGGCTGAAGCACAAAAGTTGTAGCCCTTTGAGTCTTCTTTCCAACCCAAAAAGAATCAGGTCAATCCGAGTTGTGAGTTAAAAGTTATGGTCTAAATACTGATAAGGTGTCGAGCTGGAACTTCAGCTGCACACCACTTCAACTATCTTGAACTTTGGACCATTTTTTCCTCCTCGGAAGCCACTTTCAACACTGCTAATCTCACGTATTTTCCCCTTTTACCTGCAATTAAGAGAATAAACACTATAAATAATAAAATAATGATAAAACTTTGAAATTAACTACTTAAATGCATCAATGAGTATCAAAATGTGGAGTTTGTAATTACACTTTTCAAGTGTAATCACACCCCCCAACTTGAACAGTTGCTAGTCTCTAGCAATGCCCTTTATTAAAATGAAATGCAACTACCATCCTATTTCTCTTTTCGTTGGAAACACGGCTACACTTAGTTACGTGCAGCAAGCCCTTTAAACCCCTAAGTTCCCCCTAGTGGACGAGTAAGGTCTCGTGAGGGTTTGCAGTGATGCTACCCATAAACATCTATGGCATGGTCTCAATGTGTCAAAAAGTAATCAAGATCAAAAATGAATCAAGCTCAAGCCCAACAAGTCACAAAACCCAAATATCATGTGTAATTCCCGAGTGCTAAGCATTAATGCATGGACTATCAAAGTAGAAAGAGCATGTGTGCAAAATTGTTTCATTCATTCAACAAGGTTGCAAGAGCATAAATGGAGCTAGGTTTTGACTTCAAATGCTCACAAGGTACCACTCATAAAAAAGGAATTCACTCATCAAGGGTTCACACACACCTATTAGCATATGATGCTGACCTAGTTGCACATAACCCCATAAATAAGTGAGTGAACTGAAATGAAATTCAAAGTGGACAGCTCATAACTATGTTCCAATGCATATGTAAGAGATCACACCACACAACCTACATAAGACCACTACATGCAAAATATAAGAGTTGCTTGCTTAGAATCCACTAGGTCTTTGTTTTGGTTGTAACTTGGCCAGGGGTAATGGTTAACAATGGAGGATATGGAAATCAAAGCACATGTCTTGGGATAAAGATGCTCAAGTGCGCACAAGTCCCAAACTACCCAATTCCTTTCCAAACCCAACAAGAACTACAACAAGAAGCTTATTCACAAACTAATAAACGACTCATGGGACATTCTCAATAATCACAATCCAATGCACACGTCCCAGAATTACACGAACAAAAAGGAATGGCAATCCTTTTTTTTTTTCTCTTCTTTTTTTTTTCTTTTTCTTTTTTTTTCTTTCTTTTTTTTCTTTCTTTTCTTTTTTGTGTTTTTTTTTTTTTTTTTTCTTTTTTTTTTTTTTTTTTTTTCTTTCTTTTTTTGAAATAATGAAAATACATCAGCTAGATTCTCCACCCAATATTTCCTCTCAATATGCTCTTAAAAATTTTCATTCCCAACCCCCATTCACATCATTGACATTAAGGCGCTTTCACAACCCAAGACATGTAAGGGTAAGGCTAAAAGTGTGTGAATAAGGCTAAGGGATAATATATGAGGTGAGAACCAAGAAAAATATATATAAATATGTCACACACTTTATTTAAAAGGCTTCAAGTTGGTTCCTAGGATAATTCATAACCAAGAAAGGATAAAGAGGCCCAACAATAGCAAAGATGGCCTAGCATCATGTTCAAAGCTCGCAACAACTCATAATATGCCAAGTGAAACTAATGCAAGTGTGTGTGATGCAATTGGTGCATTGGAAACCAAAGTGAAGAATAAAAGAGCTGTGATTATGTGCAACCCCTCAAGAAAAGAATAATAGGCTCAAAAGCTCACCATTAAGAGGTATAAGTCTCTACCTAGTCCAAGAATGCTCAATTAACCAATGTTAAAGAAAATCAACTCCTAAGCACATAAACTCTTCTATTGATAGTCAAAGATGGACAAGGTCATTATACAATCAACTTGAACTAAGTTTCCTATTAAAGCTTGAACAAAACTCACTTATCACTTTCTCACTTAATTCCACAATCGACCAAACCAGAAAGAAAGGATGACATGTAGGTACAAATGTGCTAAATTCATGTATTTATGCTTAAAGATGCTCATAAAATTTTAAATTTTTACAATGTTGGCACAAAAGGTCATCATGCGAACCCTACCCCCCAACTTAAAATTCACATTGTCCTCAATGTGAGAACCATGATGCATATGTGGGTCTGTAGTGTGCAACAATGAGCATGATGATGAGCATGAAACAATAACAGTAAAGGCACAAATAAGAACAAAGCACAAATTAAACCAAGCATGCACCCATTATTCAAGCCACTTAAGGCATCACCCAATACATCCCCTCAACTTAGATTCTACAGCACTCCCAACAAGAACAATTATGTATGTGAAGTACCAATTAGAAGTGCAAAACTAAATAAAAGGGAGAGGAAGGATATTACCTCAAGAGCTTCCTTATTTGAAGAAAAGAAAAGAACTTGAGCAGTTTATTCCTTTGAATTAAATTGTACTAAAAGAAAAAAATAAAACTTCTACGAGATAAAATGTTAGAATAAACAAATAAAAGTAAACTAAAAGAAAATTAAAATTTAATCTAGGCAGAAAGAAAACAAAAATAAATAAATAAAATCTAATCTACTAATATGCAAAGGTTAATGCAAAAATATACTATCCAACTCCTAATCTTTCCAAGCCTTACCAAATGGCTTTAGGAATGAAATATTCTCCTTGGGCCCAAGAGGTACTGAAAATGAGTGTGCTCCTAGTGCAGAAAACACTAGAAAATGCATGGCCTTGTGGGAATCCTTGAATCCCAAATATGACCCAAATTTATTTGCATATGTGAACATGGAATGTAGTTGTGGGTTTTTTAGTATCCCCTCGACACCTAAAAAGTCAATGCAAACTATTTTTTTGGTCTCCACCACTTCCCTAAATGTGTGGTCAATCTTAGTCAAAACATGTTCAGTTCCCTCAGTAAGATTCCTAGTTGGGGCGACAGCAAAAGATGAGAGTTGTGCACCACTCTCACTCTTAGGCTTGTCTATCGAACTCTCAAAGGATGATAAAGAAAATTCACTCTCATAAGAGTCCTGCGTAATTGAAGTAGGAACCCAACCATAATTAGAATCATACTTCCACTCAAATATAGGGGTCTCAACAGGTAAGTCATCAAGTGTACTAGCCCCAACAGGAAAAGATATATCAGAAGTGGTCTCAGTGAGTGGTATAGTGGCACATGATGAAACTAAAGTGACTGGCTTAACAGTGTGTTCCTCTGAACCTCTAGCATTAAAGCTCTTAGAATAAGTCTTAGGACTTTCCAAGGTCATCTGAGTTGTTAGGGTGGGATGAGCTTCAAGCTCTGTGGTGGTGTTGGTTGGCATGTCCTCTAGACTCTCAACAGATGAAGTCTCGTGCACGTTAGAGTTTGGTGGGAACAAGTCAAAGGGCTCATTCCCTTCATTATCGCAACCATTATCAGAATAGTCGCTCCACTCAAAGTCTAGGGTTTTTGAATTAGAATTTTCTCGTGCAAGTAACAAAAAAGACCTAGATTCAGCTATTTCAGCTTCAGTGCGTGGACGAATATAAGGACATGCTGTGGACTCGAACAATGTATCATCTAATGTAGAGTCAATATGTGTGGAAGTCTCATGTGCACTAGAATCTACTTTTAAGTTAACTTCTTCCCTATGTTGAGTTTGCTTGCAGAGTGACTCAACTTGTGTATTGCTAGATTCAGTAAGCCAATGATCTAGGGGTTCCTCAGACTGGCCCTCGGTAAGTAGAGCGGAGTTGGGACATGCAATATCCAAGTAATCAGGCTCAACTCCTACTCCATTTTCTAAGGATCGATCATGAGAATCAAGTGAAGTAGGAGGATGTGGGAAAGGGTCAATGTGGCTTTCAAGTGAATGAGGTTCAAAACTAGGTTCAAGTTTTTCTCGTGGCTTGGTGTGTTCATAGAAAAATTCAAAAAATGACCATGCTTCTTCTGGGGTAAGGTCAAGAAATTCCTTACCCAAACTTTTATCAAATGCTCGGTGTAACTCACAAGGTAGAGCATTGTAGAATATGCCTAGAATGTACCCTAAATCTAGTCCATGATTTGGGAAAGTTTCTAAAAGGTTTTTAAATCTCTCCCAGCATTTATAAAATACTTTACCCTTCTTAAAACAAAAACTTCTAATTTGAAAGCGGAAAGTGAAGTTTTGAAAATTGGGGAGAAAATTTACAATAAAATCATTTTGTAACTCTTCCCAAATATTAATGGACCAAGTCGCAGCACGACACCAATCATCGGCTACTCCACATAATGACAACGGGAAAAAATTATACTTAAGTGTGTTATCTATGTAACCACTCGTGCAATAGAAACAAACTGACTCAAACGTTCCAAATGAACTCTAGGGTCCTCATGTTGAAGTCCATAAAATTTAGGTAGCATAGAAAAAGTTTCTAGGCAAAATTCAATTCCATAAATGCTGCCTAAATAACTAATGAGTGCATGAATGGTGTCTGGTGAACCAGAATTATAAGGAAAATAATCCATGTTCAAAAATTTTATTTTATTTATTTATTTATTTTTTAGAAAAAGAAATTAACTTAAAAATGAAAACAACCTAAAAACTAAAATTTGGCTCCCCGGCAACGGCGCCAAAAACTTGACCGCTCGTAAATAGTGCAGTGCTAATTAACCCCCAAGTGCAAGGGTGTGCGGTATAGTTTTAATCTCGGTGAGTCCGAGGTCGAATCCACAGGGAGCCTATATGTTTCAGTTTCTAAGTTCAAATATGAATTTTAGGTTTAAATGTGAATTGAGATTTCAATTGAATTAAATTGGATTTAAGAGAATTGCAAATTGAAGGATTAAACAAGATACAAACTAATTAAAGGGATATTTAAACTAGAATGCAAACTACTTTGAAATAACTTAGCAATTTAAAGTTACTGAACTTAAATGTAAAAAGAATTGAATATTTTCAAATTAAAAGCTATTCTAATTTAGAACTTGCAATGCAATCAATTCAAGCAAAAGTGATTTAACTTAAGACAATAATATTTAAAAGATTTCTTGATTCAACTTTCACAATTCCAGGTAATTCGTTATTTTGCCAAGGGATGATTTAAAATACAATCTATAGTTCACGTCAAAGGATCTATAGATTGGGAAAGATTTTCAATACATTCCAAAATTTCTCGATACACAGTTTTAAACTCACGTTTCATTATGGAAAATAAAACTGGAAATATTTTATGATAAAAACATTCGAGTTCAAATCTGATTTAGGAGTGAATAGATTCCAAAATTTCTCGATACACAGTTTTAAACTCACGTTTCATTATGGAAAATAAAACTGGAAATATTTTATGATAAAAACATTTGAGTTAAAAAGTTTTCTAAACAAACAAATCGGATTTGAAAATTGTAGATCACTTCACATAGGTTTTCAAAACCCATGCGAAGGATCTACGTTCATCCCTCAACATTATAACGAATCACCCTTCATTGATTCAGTGAATCAAGAACTAGGGTTTCTACTCTAGCATGATTTTAAACGAAACGAAAGCAATAAATGAAAGCATAAACATTAGATCTACCACTAGAAAATAATAAATCATATATTAAATTAACGAAACGAAAGTCAACTTACACGGCAAGCAACTCTGAAACTACGTAATGAAAGAGCAGTGCAGCGAAGAATAACCAAACATCGAATAACTCCATAAACAAGACAAGTAATTGAAAACTCCCTAAAAAAACTATTCTAAAACTCTCAAAGTATCTGAAAATATGAAAAAAGAGGTTCCTAAAGTATGTAGAACTAAAACTAGCGCTCCCTTGGGTCGGCCATGTAGCAGATGTTATAAAGAAGTTGTAAAGAAAACCCTAAAAGATGGAGTGAAGCCGCGCGTGCATAACACACTGTGGTCCGGACCGTTTGGCAGGTGGTCCGGACCACAGAAACTTTGCTCTTCAAGTTCTGCTTCTCGTTTGCTGCTTCTGACAGCTTTCTGTCCTCAACTTCCACTGCGATTTTGACCTCACAAACGATCGATTCAGGCTTCGGCTGAAGCACGAAAGTTGTAGCCCTTTGAGTCTTCTTTCCAACCCAAAAAGAATCAGGTCAATCCGAGTTGTGAGTGAAAAGTTATGGTCTAAATACTGACAAGGTGTCAAGCTGGAACTTCAGCTGCACACCACTTCAACTATCTTGAACTTTGGACCATTTTTTCCTCCTCGGAAGCCACTTTCAACACTGCTAATCTCACGTATTTTCCACTTTTAACCTGCAATTAAGAGAATAAACACTATAAATAATAAAATAACGATAAAACTTTGAAATTAACTACTTAAATGCATCAATGAGTATCAAAATGTGGAGTTTGTAATTACACTTTTCAAGTGTAATCAGTCAACAAATCCTGAAATCATACACTGTTCGTATTTGCTCCCGCTCGATTTGGCCAACAAATCAATCTCAATCATTGTCCATGGTGCTATATCATCTCTCGAGTGCCATCAAACGAGACTCTATCCCTCTTGAACCTATGCAATGGAGGTAGTAAGCATCTTGTGACCCATGTATGCCCACTTTCTACTATGCTTTAGCAAGGTTGACTTTTGTTTGGTTGCAGAAAGAACATGCAAACTCCCCTTTTATGCTCTAACCAAACAAGTTAGCATATGCGGGGAAGTTATTAATTGTCCACAGTAATGCTACCCAGAGTCTAAACATTTCATTTCCTTAGAATCAAAAGTCATCACACCCTCGACTCATATCATGAAGCTCTTCAATCAAAGGTTGTATATAAATGTCTATCTTATCCCCAGGAGCTCTTGGTCCATCAATCAGTGTCGATAGAGTCAGGAAAGGTTGTTTCATATATAGTTAGAGCAGAAGATTATACGAAACCAATAGCACATGCCATGTACTGTGATTTACCCCAGTCTTATCCCTAAATGGGCTAAATCCATCTGCAAACAAGCTAAGGTGCACACTACGAGGATCAACAGCAAATTGAGGGTGCCTCCGATCGAAATCTTTTCATGCTAAAGAGTCTGCTGGATGGTATAAATACCCGTCTTCCCCACTTAGAGGATATGAAAAGTCTCTTCAGCCTTGGTTTAATTGGGAAATAGCACATTTGCCTTGTAGCCACAAGCTTATCACGATTTAAAACACCTAACGTATTCTGACGATCTTGGCCACCCTTGATATACTTCCACCTCGAAGTCCGACACACGGTGCATGTATCAAGGTTGACATTCTCATTTTGAAACAATATACAGCTGTTTGGACATGCATCCAAAGTCTTGTATGTGAATCCTAGATTTTCAATTAGTTTACAAGCCTGGTAGCACAAATCAGCAAACTTTGCTCCCGTGGTAGAACTCTATGTAATAATGATATCGAAAGACATATTTGACTGACTGACTCAATGCTTTTAAATGTAACAGTTCGATGCCGAATGACAATTACTGAAATCCTTGCATCCAGGATTCAATTCTGCTTACGCATCATCAAGTATTTTAAAATATCTTTAGGCTTTGTCGTTCATACCTCAGTAAGGATTACTCCTACCCATCAATCAGTATCACAGCTTGTGTTTTCTAGTGCCAATCCACAAGCAATATTAGCTAGCATCGCAAGCATCGGATTAGCCTTCTCTGTAGCCTCAGTCTTTACCTCAACTGTTTCCTTCTAGCGAGAGGAGACATACTCTTCCCCGTGGAGAGTCTAGTACCTATACTGCTTCAAAACTCATTACAAATCAAATGCTCCCTGATGGGTTCCCGTGTGTGGTAATACTGGTTCGCACATTTCCTGTAGGAATAGCTGATGTACTCACAGTGAACCCATTGGTGAATACGATGAACTAGTTAATCCCCTCCATATATTCTGTAGACATCCTATTTAGCAAATCAATCCAACTCTTGTCCATCTTGTTAACTACTTCTACGAAGTCCCGAAATGAAAAGGGATAATTAGCCTAAGGGATCATGAATTATTCAAGTCACCTAATCTTAAACTTCACCTTCTCACTACAAGGTGGTTGGTCCTATCCCATTCAAGAATGCATATCAAAATTGCACTCAACAACTTGATGCCTTCATCCCTTAGTTAGACAAAATTTGATAGCATGTCTACATTGTTGTCCAAGTACACGATGCAAAAATGACATCAGTCATACTCTATGCATGCACTCGGAGAATAAGAAAACGTCAACTGAAACTCCAGCATCAGACATTACATAAGCTTTTGAAGACAAGATGATAGTTGGATTTCCAAACTGTCTAAACTAGATAATTCAAGTATTGTGTACGTTAATCCCCACGTGTTCATCACAAGAATGACGAACCTAGTGGAACACCAAATCCATTACCGGAAGATGACCAAATAGGTGGCGCACAAGATTCTTGAATGAGTCTAAGTTTCATTAATGCATGCAAATGAATAAAGTAAAGCAGTTCTAATTTGTTTTACAGTTTGATTTTGTCATTAGTTTATTGACTATCTAATTAGCGACATAAACACTAAAAATTGGATTGAATTGGGTTCAACTAAGATATTGATTATATCCAATCAATGGGGATTTGTGTATTACTATTGATTTAAATAAAATTTTATCATTATAATTTAATATAATTAACTAACTAGTTAATTATATTATAATATTATTAATTTAACTAATTTTCTTATATTATTAGTATTGGATTAATTTTGGCCAAAGTAAGATATTAGATTGGACCCAACTAAGATATTGGATTTTGCCCAAGCAAGGTATTGGATTGGGTCAAATTAAGATATTGATTTGGTCCAATCATTAGGGATTTGTGTATTACTATTGATTTAACTGATATTTTATCATTATAATTTAATTAAACATTTAATTAACTAATTAAATTATATTATAATATTCTTAATTAACTATAGTATTGGATTGAATTTGGTCCAAGTAAGATACTTGATTGGGACCCAAGCTATGATATTAGATTTCATCGAAGCAAGATATTGATTTGGTCCAATCATTGGAATCTGTGTATTGCTATAGATTTAACTAATATTTTATCATTATAATTTAATATAATTAATTAACTAATTAAATTATACTGTAGTATTATTAACTTAACTCTTGATCATTATAATTAAATATTATTTTAATATTATGTTGTTATTGTTACTAATTTAATTACAAATTAATATTACAATTGTTGTTATTATAATATTTTGTCATTATGGATCTGTGTGTTTGTTACTAATTTAACTAGTTAAATACATTATGTGATAATTATATTAATAATTTAATTATAAATTAATATTACAATTATTATTATAATATTTTTTATTAGGGATTTGTGTATTTGTTGTTAGTTTAACTAATTAAATTTCATTATGTTATTATTATTGATAATTTGATTATAAATTAATGTTACAATTACTATTATCATAGTATTTTATCAATGCGAGGTTATTTAAAATATATATTGAAGAAAATTGACTAAATAATTAAGAATACAACTAAAAAAACATTAAATGCTTTCTACTTTATCCATTTTTCTTCCCTACTCTTATGGGTTAGTGTGCTCTTTTCCTTCCGATCAACATACTCAAAATTATGTTAGTGTTTAAAATTGTTGATAAATAAAATGTAAAAATTTAAAAATAAATAGAAAATTGATTAAAAAAAGTATTGCATTCTAATAATTAAAAACTTGAAATCAAATTACTTTTGTTAAGCCCAAAGAATACCCTTAATTTCATACATAAAAACAATTTGACTTTTTATTAGGAGTTAATTGTAATTTACATTTTTAAATTTTAAAAATTAAACATTCACGTATTTATAATTTCAACTATGTTAGTTCAATATTTTTTTTCTATTTAAAATTAATTCTATAATTGTTTAATAAATACTTTGTCAAAAATTACTTTTTTATTTAAATTTTTTTTCATAGTTGTTTTAATGAATGGTAATAATATATATAAATTAAAAAAGTAATTTTTTTAGGAATCAATTTTAATTTAAATTTTGAATTTAAAAAATTAAACATTCACTATTTATAATTCTAATTTTTAGTACAATAAAATAAAATAAAATATTTTGTCAAAAATTAATTCTTTTTTATTTAATATTATTTTGATAATTGTTTTAAGAATAGTAATAATATATATAATTATTTAAAATATTATATTTTTTTTGTTAGGAGTTAATTTCAATTTACATTTTTGAATCCAAGAAAATTAGACATTCATTCCTTCATAATTTCAAATATTTTAGTTTAATAAAATAAAATACTTTGTCCAAAATTACTTTTGTATACTTCAAATTATTTTATAATTGTTTTACTGAATGCTTTGTCAAATATTACTTCTTTTGTATTTAAAATTATTTTTATAGTTGCCTTTAAGAATGTTAATAATATATATAAATTATCAAAATTTTTTGTTAGGAGTAATTTAATTTCAATTTTAATTTAAAAATATTTTTTAAATTTGACAAAAAATTAAACATTAACTCCTTTATAATTTTAAATTTTTAATTCAATAAAATAAAAAAATTTGTCCAAATTAATTTTTTCTATTTAAAATTATTTTCATAGTTATTTTGATGGAATACTTTGGCAAAATTTACTTTTTTTCTATTTAAAATTATTTTTATGATTGTTTTATGAAAGATAATAATATATACAAAATTAACAAAAAAATTATATTTTCTTTCGTAGGAGTTAATCTTATTTAAAATTTTTGAATTAAAAAAATTAACATTTCTAAAACAAATTTAAAAAAAATCATTATCTTGAATCTATTTGGAATTGCTAAAAAAATAAATAAATATAATTTTTCACTTCTTAACACTGCCATAAGCCCAAAATAATTTCACTCATCTTTTTCTCATTCTCTTTAGTCCCAGTCATTAAAAAAAACAGAAAACAATATCTAAAAAAAATATTTTTCATACATTTCACCATACAACAACAAAAATTTAAAAAAAAAAAAAAGGAAAACAGTACTACATGCCCCACTAACATATTCAACAACCAACATCAAAACAGTACATGAAATAGTATCTAAATAAAACAGAAAAAACAGTATCTAAATTCTTAACATTTTATTAGCAAAAGAAAAAAACTAGACAATAAAATTTCTTAACATTTTATTAGCGAAAGAAAAAAATAGAAAATAGTATCTAGATAAAAAAATATTTCCCAAACTTTACATTTCACATGCAATAACAAAAATTACAAAAAGGGGGGGCAAAACAATATATAATCAAGAGTAGAGGACAAAAATGACATACCTAAGGAAAAGAAAATCAAGGGAGGTAGAAAATCTCAAACAAAATCTATAAAATTATAAACCAAAAAAAAAAACCCAAGAAAAAGAAGAATAGAGAGAGAGAGAAAAATAAGGAGGGAGTAGGAAGAAGAAGGAGGAGGAAGGTAGTAGAAGGAGGGAGAGGAATGAGGTACTGGCAGAGGAGCAGTAGCGGCGATCGATGGCAACGATAGAGGAGTGGTAGTGAGAACTGGCATAGCATGGGAGCAGAGAGAAATAAAGAGGGAAAAAGAGAGAGAACGGGAATGAAAAAGAAAAGGGAGTGGGAGGAAAACGAGATTCTGTGCAGATTTTAGTGAGTATAAGTAGTCACTCAGTATTTCATCGTGAATGTTCAAGCCACAGATCATTTGTAACCCGTTACTCAACGACTTCCAAAAGTAGTCGCTAATGAAGTTATAGCAACCACTAAAAGTAGTCGCCTGAGAATAGCTGACTCCAATGGTAATATCTTAGTTGTGTAAGAAGCCTTACTCCTAAGCTAAGCTTTATCAGGTTTGTTTTGAGAAGGAACCTTGCTCCAAAGCTTAGATCTATCTTGTTTTAATGAGGAGCCTAGATCCTAAGATTGAGACAGTGCCTATCATATGATCTCAGGGGAAGATTTTTGCTTTAAACGAAGAGTTACACTCTTAAGGTGCACTTTTGTGCGAGAAGAATTAGTGCCTTGCACTTATTCCTGAGGTAAGCCTAATTTTAATTGATTTGGTTAAGCAGCCAAGCTCCATCTAGTTTGGTCTTGATTCGGTAAGGAGCCTCTGGCTCCTAAGTCTCGCTCTATCTGGTCAAGTTTAGCTCCCGGAGCCTGGCTCCTAAGCCTCACTCTATCTATTCTGGTTTGGTAAGGAACCTGGCTCCTAAGACTCCGCTTTTATGTGTAATCAAGTCTTTGGCAATGTGGGTTGGATGGTTTGATGTTTATGCAAATACCCAAGTATAATGACCGGTTCATATCATAATATTTGGTATATTCATAGGGTATATTTCGCAAGTAGTTCTATAGAGAATTAAATTAGAAATTAATAGCTTAACCAATCTTAATCATTTCTATTCTCTAGAGGGTTAGTCGCTTAAGTAAATGCTTGAGATTTACAAAATTAATTTCTAAGACTATTTATGCCCTCGTCCGTGGTTTTGCATGTCTTTTGGTGTTCCACTATTTTCAACGTTACTTTAACATGGCACATAGCAAAATTTAGAAGAATATTGCAGGTAAGAATGAATTTACACATATTATAATATGGTAGCCTGCTAAAAATGACAAGATGTGGAGAATTTCCAAAATTGACTCGATTAATCCAGTCAGTATCATACACGGGCTTCGCTCGGATTTGAGTATGAGTCGGATACCTTTCATTGAAAAAATAATTGTTATTGAGATTTTAAAAATATTTTTCCATCCCTAAACATGTTAACATATTGATTAAAACACTAAATAACTAAAATAAAAAATAAAAATTTCTAAGAGAGAAAATAATATCAACAGGAATTCTAGAGAGAGAAATCAGGAATTCCCAATGATGCATTGAGAACTCCTCTTGGATGTGAATATGGAAATGGTAGGATGGGGAGGCCCCTTTATATAGATTTTTTCTAGACCCCAGCAAGGCTTTCACTTGACTCCTGCTGGCACAAACAATCGCTCGCATCCTCAAACAAACATATTTGCCCAAGTCAACAGGCAAACACTTTTAAAAAACTCTTTTTTTAATCTTTTTGTCTGTAAAGACAAATGAACAAGTTTGCTCGGAGCTGCAGGCAAACATAATCGCAAATAGCCCCAAGCCAAGAAGTTTGCATACCCAGACAAGCAAACGGTCTGTCAAACCCTGGCAGACCCTTTTTGGCGGCTACAAGAAAGGAAGACCATTTGGTCTATAGCCTTAGGCCATGGTCAACTAAGTTCGTGTCTCGCCGTGGACTGGTTTGAGCCCTTTTAAGAAGTTTGGGCAATATTGAGAGCTTTAGAGAACTCCTAAACACTTTTTGGAGCAATTTAGACCAATTAGATCAAAAACTAGTTATTTGGATTTTCTAGGGACCAAGTTATGTTAATTGCAAACGGTGTTCCCAAACAGGTTAAAATGGAAGAGGGCTCCAATTCTTCTACAGGTATAAACAGAAGGAATCTTCCTACATTTTCAAGTATAAGGATTTCAACAATGCCCCCCGAAATGACTTTTTGGCCTCTCTTGAATTACAAATAATAATGAATTTTGAAGTCCCAGCTCCGAAAGGACTACTCAAAATTCAAAATGACCTAACTTGACTATCTCCCTACTTCGGTAAATGCGTTTTTGAAATTTTTATGCAATTTTAAGGTCTTCTGACTTGATTTGAGGGTTCTAATGATGTCTATCATGGTCACTGCATATTTATCGGTAACAGCTATTTGGATTTTTAATGCCGAAACAGCCTTTGAAAGCACCTTTTGACCATTCTAATCCCAAATTTGAATTCATCCACATGTTTTTGAATATTCTAAAGCTTTTGACATTTTTTAAACTTGATTTCGTCATTCCAGTCAATATTGCTCTATGGATCCATTGGTAGCCTCAAAATTTGACTCCTAGAATGAATTAACCTTAGAAATTTGATTTTGGTCAATTTTTCAATGTAAGAATGTTGAACTCCACTCTTTGAATTCCTACAAAATTTTGATTTCTTCCAAACCTTTAATTTAACTCTGCTTTGTAGCTAGGGACAAAATGGTCATTTTGGACCTAACAATTCCTTGCATTGAATTTGAATTAATTTCTTTATCCGCAGCCTAAGAAAAATTATGAAAAAAATATTAGAGAATAAAATTTAATATTTACAAGAATATGTGTATGTCAAAATAAATTTTAAAAATGTACAAAGTACAAGGCAAAAATAAGGTATCTACAAGCCAACACCCAACAGAAGCAAAAAACCGAGTTATTGTCTTTTAGGAACCTTAGCTCTAAGGGTCACAATACATTCGGTCAACATCAAACCCACGCTATCATCGTTTTTATGGTTAAACACCTAACAAAAATGATGAACCGAGTTTCTCATCGTCGCATTTATGGACCAATATCTAATGGTCAAAATGAACTGAGTTAGCATCGTATTGTAGGCTACTACTAACCTACTGACACGATGACCAAACCCTGCGTAAGTTTAAGGACTTTCAACCAATGGTATTTTTCTTTATACCTTTCCTATTTTTCCATCATAACCCATCATACAGAAATCACAACACATTAGCCACACAAGCCCTTGTTATGTCTCCTCACATTACTTATCATATTTATTATTTCTCTTATCAGGATTGATTAGCATGCATTATTGTACAGATATATATATATATATATATTTTGAGCATGCTAATTATGAATTTATAGTTATTATTGGTGATGTGTTACGTAATTATCTCATTTCCATGCATTCATAGTGTGTGTGTATTTCAGGTGATATAATATGGTGTTTTAGGCCTAAATGATACCAAGGGTGCATGTGAGGAGAAGCCACGGCAAGCCGGAGTAAGGAGCGCAAGAATAAGTTTAGTAGTTCTTTGGAGCATTTCATCGAACACCTAGTGTACATGGAGAAAATGGATTCAAGACTCAAATGCCAACATGTCCAACGACTCCCAAGAACTCCTCAACTTCCAAAGAGGCATTCCAATGCATAAGATCAGCTACCATGGCTACCAAGGAGAAGGAAATGGCCTTAAGCTCAAACTGGTTGAAAACATATTGCAGTAGAATGTTGCACGACACCCTGTCAGTATTTTGGCCATAAGTTTTCGTTCATAACTCCGATTGACACGATTCTTTTTGCGTTGGAAAGAAGACTCGAATTATGTTTTAACCAAAGCCCGAATCTGTCATCTTTGAGGTCAAAATTACATGGGAAGTCAGAGACAAAAAGCTATTTCAATGAACCATTGCATTAGAACATCAGTTGGGCGCTCGACTGAGCACACTTTAGGTGCCCACCGAGGCTTGTTTGGGCTGGACTCACCTTGGGTGCACATACCTTGGGTGCACGAGAACTTGGGCACCCGACTGAGTACCCCTTGGGCGCCCACCGAGAGCAAGTTTCCAACCTCTGTCTCAGGACTTGTGTTGAACACATGAGGTGTGCAAGGGCTTGAGCGCACGCCAAGTGGGGCTTGGGCACTCGCGACCTTCTTCTAGCATATTTTAAATATTATTTTTGAATTGTAAATTTACCTTGTTACCCTTAATGGTTGTAAGCCGATAAATAGGCATGATTGCTAACATTAGAGGGGACTTTTACCTTACGTTTAAAAGGAAAGCTACATTAAATTTAGGCATGAGGGTTCAGTTGAAGTTTCGTATGGTGTTTTCACTTTCTCTCTCTAGGGTTTTCATGTATGTTCTTTACTTTTAAATATTTTCAATTTAAAGTTCTTCATTTTTGCTTTTCATCTTTCGCTTTTACTTTGTAATATTTCATTTTTTCTCTCATCTTTCATTTTTACTTCGTACTTGTTCATTTTACATTAATGGATGGTTTGCATGTTAATTTTCCTCTTCGAAGTTCAATATGTTAGGCTAGGGCTTGTCCTTGGCTTCAAGCCATTGAAGGTGTGTGGTAGTTTGGTGAACTCAAATGCAAAATATTCTTTTCAATGAAACATATTTTTGATTTCTAATTGGAATTTCATAGTAAGCTAGGGTTCTTTCGAAATCAACTCACTTGTATTACAACCATCGCTTGGTTACAAGTTTTTACTTGTACACACCAAGTGTTTGGTTCAATGTCCCAGTGAGTTAGAAATATTTTTCCAAAACCCAAACTAAGGATTTCTTATGAAATCAAATCACCTGTGTTATAACCAAAGCTTGGTTACGATTGGCCACTCGTGCACACCAAGTGGTTGGTTCAATGGCCCGGTGATTTGGAACCTATTTTCATAAAACCATAACTTGAGGTTTTCTTAAGAAATCGGTTCATCCGTGTTACGATCGAAGCCTGGTTACAAGTTAATGCTTGTGCATACTAGGTGTTCGATTCAATGTCCCGATGAGTCCGAAACTAATTTCAAAAGCCTTCGCTTACTTTGAGTTCCATAAATTAGGTTTTAATGAAATATCTTCCGACGTAGCAACGCATGTGCGATTGCTAGGTTGAGTTATCAATGCGTTTGAGTAAACCATCACTATCCTACTATCGAATTTGGTTCGAAGCCAAGATTGTCTTAGTTATTTTATTTGTAGCGTTTTTATCTTAATTTAGAATCACAATTCCTTCACTTCACCATTCTCAACCCAGACCATTATCAACCTTCCCCAAAAATCCAATCATAGTATAGATCAGATTAGAATCACCTACTAACTAAAAAGAACAAGTCTAGAGTTTTTAACAAAGCCCTTCCTGTGAAGATGACCTCGGTTCTCACCGAGTAAGACTACGACCAACCTCTTGCACTTGAGAGGTAGAACTCGAACACATTTTAGGGTTGGTCAAGGATCATAATTCTCATCCAACCATTAATTTCATGTTCCATCATATTTAAGCAACCCAATATCATATCAGTAAACTTTCATATCCTCATCCAATTACTATTCCCATCAAAAGTTAGTATATCCATTTTACCACACACATTCTTATTTTGTAAAATTTTACCACATTTTTCAATACCATTTTTTCGTATTACTCTCTTATATCATTTATCAAGTCATCTAACTCAATTAATAAGTCCAACAGTCATTACATTTGATTACCAGTAACTTGAGTTGTTTGCTTTACTAACCTAACACATTAAATACTAAACACGTGTATTTTTCCAACGCGTAGAATATTATTTTGACACACTAGGTTTTCAGTCTTATCGTAAAATAGTAACCTAAACCAATTTCTTAAAGTTATTCGTAACCTCCCATTCTATGTGCCGAAAAACTTTATTTGATCTCTTAAACTTTGTTGAATCAAAACTAATCACATTTATTTTATCTTGTAACAAGGTCAAGTCATAGTTCTATTTCACATGTAACATTATCTTACTTAGCACCACGTAGATTATAGTTCCATTATATTCGAGTGAACCAAGCATTTAGTTATCATATTACCTTTACTATGCTTCCTTGTTCTCATTCCAATATACATATGTACATAAGTGTGTCCACCTCGCCATTCATCCTTTCCAACCCTATAGTTTAACTATCATAATCCTGATTGTCAACCATTCCAATGTTATATTTCCATTCACTTAATGTCCTTTTTCTTTTACCTATTTTATCTTCTTTCATCATTTATGCAGATTTTCTAACTCAAGCTAATAGTTAGCGTTCAATATTACAAGTTTCCAATTAATCTATTCCAGTTATCAAACACTAGTTATTATTTTTTATTTACAATAACATCAATCTTTATACCAGATTAACCTATTTCAATCTATATTTTCTCAATCTAATTTGAGTTTGCCATTTCTAGTAATATGATCAAAGTATTTTACTACTGGCATACATTCAATTAAGTTCTCATGTTATTTTAACTTCAACATTCATATCATTACATCATGCTTTCATATCATAAAACAACTCCACAAATATCCATGTGTACTATCAATCAGATAATTTTTAAATAGAACTAATCAAAGTAATCATATCAAAAGCTAAAGATAGTTAATTCATATTCTTTTTTTTTTGGTAAGTCAATTCATATTCTCTTTATATTTTATGCATTATTTTATAATTTCAATCATGTTATTTTTCATCTTGATAACCTTATCATTTGATTTTACTTTAATTTATTGAATGTATTAGTATCATAATTCAATAAGTGATATTAGAAACCCACTTAAATCCATTGAAGTATTTAATCAAAATATAAGGTTGGAAAAGTAAAACATTTGAATGTTATTAAAAATGGGCTCTCATGTGTGCACATGAGTAACCAAATGTATCTGCAACAATTCCTTACCTCAAAAACTTAGAAAGCAAAAGTTACAGTGTATGCGATACAGTCGGTGAAGTCAGAAATGCCAAAAACTTAACTACAGCCAACCTACGCTTTCTAGCACCAAAACAACAACTCTAACGAGGTTAGAACCAAGCTAATTAAAAGGTATACAAGAAGAATTTGAACGAATTTTGGCTTAGCACCACTTAACAAAATTAGATTTCCTCTTTTGCTAACCACTTCTCCACTTGAAAACCATAAATGTATAATGTATATATGTGTATATATAGGTGGGATCTTTTGGGAGGAAGAAAAGGGAAAGGCTAGGCATAGGCAATGACCCTATGCTACTTACATTACTAGGCTAAGTAAAGGAAAAGGTGGGATGTGACCTTCAACTGAAATTTTAGAAAGTTAGTTTGGCAAGAAAATGTCTCTATTATCCGAACATAAGTTCGCACATGAGTCTGCACAGTCTAAGCCAGATTTTAAAAACAATGCTCTTAAGTCATATTAGTCAATACTAAGCAATTGAGACATAATATGCAATACCAAAGCCAAATTCATCTAATGAGTTATCTCACTAATAATAGCTAACATAAATTAGCTTTAATCTAAGAATGGGTTATTAATTACACAAATAATGTGTATGATATTAGTCTGAGATACAATTGATGTAACTTGTGTGATGTTATTGATGATGATAAGAATTATTTTGTTAAGACCAAATATTGTAAATTGGCAAATCCATGATCAAAGAGAAGTATTTGTACTTTTAGACTTAGTGTAGGTTAAGACACTAGAGTCTTTAGTCAAATAGAATTCTAAAAGGCCTCAGAAAAACTGTTTCCATAATGGCTAGAAGTCCTAAAGAAGTCAAACAAGTGCCAGGATTGATTTACATAGGAAGGTCGTGGGAAGGCCGCGGTTTGGCACAGGAAAATCCCAAGAGCACAACATGAAGAGATGGCCATGCGGGAAGACCGTTCTGATTCGCAGGAAAGTCGTGATTGCGCCCTTCTCACTAGATACACCTTTCAGCCAATTTTTCTATCTTTCGAGCCCTAGTTGCCTCAGTCTGTCTATATATCATCTAGGCATCTTCAGGGTTACACACAGAGAGATATACCACAGTTTGTAAGCCAGAAAAGTCAGAACATTCTCTCAATTGCTTAGCCAAGCTTTCTAACGTCAATGTGATTCGAACGATTTCGAATCTTGGAAGAGCTAAGGATTCAGCACTTGAGGTTACCGAGGATTCGGTGTTATGCCTTCGAGGAGTAGAAGGGCTTTAGTGAAAGAGTTGGTGAATTAAGGAGTCGAGTAAACGTCAACAGAGTGTAGAGTCGAGGAGTAGATCTATCGAGAGTTTGCGTTTGTAACCAATGTTTGATTTTAGTGAATGTTTTGTTTGAGGTTTCCCTTTATGGGTTTCCTCATTCTGTTTATCTTGTCTTTTGTTATTTTGTGATTGTGATTGATTGATTAGGATCTTTACCAGTAAATTATGTTTTTTCAATTGGTATTAGAGTGGGTTCATTTTTAAGAATAAAACGTGATCCTGTTAGTTGCTGATGGATCCTCCTAGACCCCGTGGTTTGATGGCACAAACTACTATTAGAAGGTTCGAATGAGAGCTCATCTAATCTCATTGAATGTTAATGCCTAGCTATCTATTGAAAACGGTTGGGTAAAGCTACCATTATGTCGATAACGTTACATTTGAAAAGCCTATGGATATGTAGACCAGGGCAAAGTAGGAAAAGGCAGAATAGAACTATAAAGCCTTGAGCTCTATTTTCTGTGCAGTCTCTGCTGATGAGTTTAGGAGAATTTCAAGTTGTGAGATTGCAAAAGAAGCTTGGAAGATCCTTGAATTAACTCATGAAGGAAACTCTACGGTCAAAAAGTCCAAGCTCCAGAAAATAATGTTAGAATTTGAAAACTTGAAGATGTCTAAAGACGAACCTTTTGATAGCTTTTATGCTAAGCTCAGTGACATTGTCAATACAAGTTCAATCTTGGAGAACCTATTCCCAATCGAAAAATTGTGAGTAAGATTCTCCGATCCCTTCCTATGTCCTTTCAAGCTAAGGTTACAGCTATAGAAGAAGCCAGGGATGTGGATTTAATGAGAGTAGAAGACTTGGTTGGCTCTCTACAAATGTATGAGGTCAATGTGATAGAACCAAAGAAGATGAAGGGTGTTGCCCTAAAGTCAGTTAAAGAAGATGACTCCTCTTCTAGTGATGATTCAATTCCTTCCATTGAAGAAGTAGCACTACATGCGAAGAAGATTAGGAAGTTTTTCAAGAAGAAAAGTGGGAAACTTGAAAAGATTAAGAAAAATGAAAAATCTAAAGGTGAGAAGTCTTCTGAAACCAAAAAGAATGAGAATAAGTTTAAGGGGGTAAAGTGCTATGAATGCCAAGGGTATGGACATATAGCTCAAGATTGCGGGAATAAGAAGAACAAGAAGAAGGTTTTGAACGCTACCCTAGATGATATAGATGAATCGAGCACCTCATCATCTTCAGAAGATTTTCCAAAAAATTTCACAACTTTCATGGCAAGGAGCACGGGATCTGTAAGTTCTAAAGACTCATCTGGTTCCAAGAACTCAAAGGAAGACTCTTCAGAAGCGGAATCAGAACATGAGGATGACGATGAAGAAGTGGACATTCATGATGCCTATGAACAGTTGTATCAAGATTGTTGAAAGTTCCACAAGCAAAACAAAAAGTTAACGATGAAGAACAAGATGTTAAAGAGGGAAAAAGATAGTCTGAAGGTTACCTTGGAGGAATTACAAACTAAGTTTGAAGCACTTGAAGCAAGCAAAAATTCTCAAGAGGAGTTGATAGCAGCACTTAAGAGCAAGTTGGAACAAAAAGAAAAAGATGTGAAAAAGGCACATGATAAGATGAAATCCATGCAATCAAAGATGAATTCAACTTCTCTAAACTAGATGACATACTGACAATTCAAAGAAGTCCAAACGATAAAAGCGGACTTAGATATACTAGAAAGAAAAAGACCACAGAAGATGCATCTACAAGCAGTCAAAAGATCAAGGTAATTAAGATCTAGCCTCCAAAGTCTGCTGCATTCAAGGATGGGAAATCACCTCCTCAACCATTCAAGCACTTGAAAGGTAAACAGCCTATACAAAATTCTCAGAAATTCTAAGGTACGCCTTTAACTCCTCAAAGAAAATTTGTCCCTGTATGTCATCACTGTGGTATTCCTGGACACATAAGACCTAACTGTCATAAACTTTATGTACTACCCATAACTTATGTAAATCAAAGAAGACCTGTAAATCAAAATCACCAAAATCATACTAACTATTTTTACAGTAGGTTTAATGTGTTGAGCAACTATGATCCCTCTTTTGATTTTAAGTTTCATTTACATAGGACAGCTAAAAACTCTTTTTATTCAAAAACACCTCGTTTTCAGAAAGCTAGTCCTAAAACTCAAAAAGTGTCTATCAAGAATCAATTTTCAAAAAATAAGGCTGAGGGAAAAACTTTGAAAACCAGAATTGCTTGCGTACGAAAATCTGACTTAAATTGTTTTATTATTCATAGCTTTAAAAGGTTTGAACTCCAACATGTGGTATCTTGACAGTAATTGCTCTAGACATGAATGGAAATAAAAGTTTGTTTTTTTATTTTCAAAATTTTGAGGGAGGTGTAGTAACTTTTGATGATGGCAGTACATCAAGTGTTTTGGGCAAGGGAAACATAAAGACCCGGATTAGAATGTTTGAAGGATGTATTGTATTGAAAGTTTACAGGCTAATTTGATTAGCATAAATTAGTTGTGCGATGCCAAACTTGTTGTTCATTTTTCAAAATCTGATTACAAAATCGTTGATTCTCATAGAAATACTATTTTAACTGGCATTGGCACTGCTGATAACTGTTATGGTGTATCCAATTCTAAAGGTCTGATGTGCAACTCTGCAAGCTTAATTAAGTTAGACCTCTGGCACCAAAGACTTGGACACATCAATTCTAAAGCGCTCAATCAATTGTCTAAGTTAGTTAGAGGTCTACTTAAATTGGGAAAAGACCACAAGGTGTGTGGGGGCTTTGTCAAATGGGCAAACAGATTAAAACTGCACATAAATTTAATGGGACCCACATGCACTGAAAGCTTAGGCGGAAAGAAATACATATTTGTTGCTGTTGATAATTACACTCGTTTTACATAGGTTGATTTTCTTACTGAAAAATTTGATACTTTGACTCTTTTAGAAACTTGTGTTTGAGACTGCAACAGGAAAAACAAAGAAGAATTGGATGCATTACAAGAATCAAGATAGATCATGGGAAGGAGTTTGAGAATTCATCATACAGTAATTTTTGTGAGGCAAATGGAATAAACATGAGTTCTTAGCACCAAAAACTCCACAACAAAATGGCATCATCAAAAAAAAGAACAGAGTACTTCAAGAGATGGCTCGAGTACTGCTTCATGGAAGATCACTGCCAAGGAAGTTTTTGGCAAAAGCAATTAACACTGCTTGCTACATAGTAAATAGGGTGTATCTCAGACCTGGAACAAAACAGACCCCCTATGAACTATGGAATGGTAAGAGGCCTAGTGTGAAGTATTTCTGAGTTATTGGGAGTAAGTGCTTTATCCTTAGGGATAGAAAACAACTTGGTAAGTTTGACTCCCGAAGCGATAAAAGAATCTTCCTAGGCTATTCCACTAACAGTCAAGCTTTCAGAGTTTTTAACTTAAAAACTAACACTGTGTTATGGAATCAATAAATGTAATCATTGATGATACTAATTTTTACTCTTTTGTTCAACAGGATGATCATGATGAGATGATACCCCTAACGACTCTAGTTGAACAATTTGAAGCCTCAATAGATGTAAGTGATGTATCCAAAAGGGACGATGAGAAAAGTACTGATTAGTAACCATCTTCAAGAATCAAACTCAACCATCCACCTTCACAAGTGATTGGAGATGTAAAGGCCCAAGTTAAGACGAGGAGACAACTTCAAAATGAGGTATCACATCTTTGTTATGTCTCTTCTTTAGAACCTAAAAATGTGAATGAAGTACTTAATGATGACTTTTGGTTGAATGCTATGCAAGAAGAGTTAGGACAATTTGTAAGAAATGATGTATGGACTCTTGTACCTCGCCCCTCACGCGTGAATGTTATAAGCACAAAATGGAATTTTAAAAACAAACTGATGAATTTGGAACAGTCATTAGAAACAAAGCTAGCTTAGTTGCATAAGGATATACTCAAGTTGAGGGTATTGAATTTGATGAAACCTTTGCTCCTGTGGCTAGATTAGAATCTATAAGAATTTTGTTTTCCATGGCATGTTACTTAAAGTTTAAACTGTGTCAAATGGATGTTAAAAGTGCCTTTTTAAATGGTTTTTTGAATGATGAAGTTTATGTAGAGCAGCTAAGGGATTTGTTGATCCTCACTTTCCAAATCATGTGTTTAAACTGAAAAAGGCTCTCTATGGACTAAAACAAGCTCCCAGAGCTTGGTATGAAAGACTCACCACCTTTTTGATAGACTCTGGATTCATAAGAGGTAATGCTGACAAAACCTTATTCATTCATAGAGATTCAAAACACATCTTGATTGCACAAGTTTATGTTGATGATATTGTTTTTGGATCTACCTCTCCTGAATTTGCTCATGAATTTAGTGAACACGTGAAAAATAACTTTGAGATGAGCATGATGGGGGAATTGAATTTCTTTTTAGGTCTTCAGGTTAGACAAATAGAGAATGGAATCTTTGTTTCTCAATCCAAATATGCAAAAGATCTAGTTAAGAAATTTGGGCTTGAAAATTCTAAACATGCTAGGACCCCCATGAGCACTTCCACTAAACTTTCAAAAGATGAGTTTGGCAAATCAGTGGATCCTACATTGTATAGAAGCATGATAGGTAGTTTGTTATATCTCACTACTAGTCGTCCCGATATATCCTTCAGTGTAGGAATTTGTGCTAGATTTCAGTCCAACCCCAATGAATCCCACTTATATACGGTTAAGAGGATAATTAAATATGTTAATGGGACTTTTAAGTTCGGCATTTGGTTCTCTTATGATACTAATGTCAACCTAGTAGGATATTTTGATGTTAATTAGGTTGGGTGTGTTGATGATAGGAAGAGTACCTCTGGGGATGCTTTTATGTTGGTACTAATCTAGTTTCATGATATAGCAAGAAACAAAACTCTGTATCCTTGTCCACCGCTGAATCTGAGTACATAGCCACTGGTAGTTGTTGCACCCAACTTCTTTGGATGAAACAAATGCTAGCAGATTGTAGAGTTGATCAGAAAACCATTACTGTGTATTGTTAGAATCTTAGTGCCATCTATATCTCTAAGAATCCTGTCCAACATCCTTGCACGAAACACATTGACATTCGATACCATTTTATCTGTGAGCTAGTTGAACATTAAGTCATCACTCTAGAGCACTTTGAAACTCAACACCAACTAGTTAACATATTCACCAAACCGTTGGACCATTTGAAGTTTGAATCTCTCAGATCATCTATGGGTGTTTGTTCCCTAGACTAAAGGGCGCTCCTAATTTTTTCTTTAATTTTTGTTTATTTATATCTATATAGGTATAGTTAGATATTATTTTTGGAAAAGAATGATGATTTCATGATTATTCTAAGGACTATTCCTTCATATACATTTCAAAATCATGCAAGTATTGCTTTAAATTTGCATAAGAGTTATGAAATTGACTTCCTTAATATTCTTGAAACTTATGTTTTTGTTCCTTATCATGGTAGTGGTGTGCCTTTTTGAAAAATCACTGAGGTTAGGTGGTCAAGAACTAATTTTTCCTTACTTACTTGTGCTCATTAAAGCCTCCATTTTGGACTATTGATTTTGTACGAGTAATTAAAAAAAAAACTTTGAAAGGGGCTACCAATGGGATAGAGTGGAGCTATCCTGTTAACGTGCAAGTTATCAAAATAACCACCCTCTGGGTTTGACGATACAAGAAGAAAGCTAGCTACCCATAAGTGTGTGAATGCCGCCAAGAAAAATAAAAAAAAAAAGGAAAAGAAAAAGAAAAATAGTGGTTATTATACCTTGTGTTTAGTTGAAAATAATGAATTGAGGTGTATTTAGTTGAAAAGCTTTCATTGCACTTCTTACTTGACTTAGTTGAAAATCTAAAAGGAGCTTTCTTGAATATCTTGTAAGTATGTGGAAAGTATAGATCGTGATCTTTCAAAACCTCATTTCACACACTGCACAGGCATTTGACCACCGGTATGACATGTGTGAACATCTCATGACATAATAAGTAGAGTATGTTTTCGAATTCTCTTTCATTCTTACTTATGTTTTATTACACGTTGAACCTGTGTTTTGATAGGTATTTAAGGGAATAGGACTTAAAATTCTAACAATCCTCATATTTTTTCCTTAGATTTTTTTTTTATTTTTAGATATTTTCAATAAAAAAAATTCGCAGGATGACCGCAGTTAGGGCGCTCTGAGTCGCAGGATAATACAGAGAGTGGTTTGGCAGGGAATGTACCTCACGGGATCTCTACGGGATCACAGCAGGATGGCGCGAGATGACCGTTGGATCCCCACGAGATCACCGTGGGATGGGCGCGGGATCACTGTAGGTGCGGTCTTCCCATGGTCTGGCTTTTTAAAAGCCCCCCGAGCCTCATTTTCAGTCACTGTTCATCCTAACGTCAGCCTGATGTGTGTGTCTTTCTTTGTCTAGCAATTTTGTCTTATCTTTTTCAATGTACGGTTCCTTTTGTGTTTTACTCCCTTAGTTCATCAGTTTGTTATTCCTATGGCCCCTAAAAGACGCCAACGTCTTTCTTATGACTCTCATAGGTTTAGGGGGGATCGTGAACAGAATCTTTATGATGACACGTTCATGTATTGCCCTATCATTGTTGAGCGTGGCATTTTGCTGTGTGACTTTCCCATTGTTGAGTGTTATTTTAATTGATTAGGTTGGTCTGCTTATGCTTCATATTCTGGCTTTGAGGGTCCTTTCTATGAGTATGCCATAGGAGAACTTGTTCATGAATTTTATGTGATCATGCATTCCATTGATTTTACTGCTGGTGTCTTACATTCTTATGTTCGTTTTGTCGATATTAAGTTGACACCTTATGTTATTTCTGAGGTTTCTAAGTATTCCACGCCTTGAGCACATCGATTTTGAGCCTGTTCTTGATACAGGTAGCCCATCTATTCAGACCATTTCTCGTTTACTTATAGCGGGCTGAGTTAACTGGGTCAGGGAGACTATACCTCACTGACAGTTGTCCGAGATTAATAGAATGCTACATCTCTACGTAGTGAATTCTATTAATCTGACTTTTCACATCACTACTGTGTCAGAGCGTTGCGGACGTATCTTGCATTCTATAGTCACTAGTCGTATTTTTATTTGCCCTTGTTCATGTTTCATCTCCTAGCTGCTTGTAGTGATTCTATGTCCCAATCTCATTCCATGCCTTTTGGTCTTTTTATTACTCACTACCTACTGTCTCTTAGGGTTGAGTTACCTCTGAATAA
>CM034235.1:57614790-57704473 GCA_019916065.1 Vitellaria paradoxa | reverse complement strand
ATCACATTTAAAAAAAACTTAAATTACAAATTTTTAAAAAAACATTTATCACATTTTTAATATTAATGTAATAATATTTGTAATAAATAATAAAATTTTACACCTTTAATATTTGTTATTTTTAAAAAATAAATTTACATTTGAATTATTTGTAGGTCAAATTATATTTTTGCACCTTTATATAAATTTAAATTTTAAATTTTAAAATTAAAATTAAAATATTATTTTAAATAAAAAATATTATTTTTTGTGTATTAAAAATCCCCCACCCGCCTTGACCTAACCCAACCCATCCCAACCCCCACTTTCTCTTACTCACTCCCAGGCCCCACCCCACCCCGCTCCCACCCCAACCCTTCCCTCCCCTTGTCTCACTCTCCCTCTCACTCACTCTCTCTCTCGGCTGCACCCGGCCCCACCCCTCTCTCTCTCTCTCTCTCTCGTGTTGACACATATATACATGTCCCATCAAATGAGCAAGATTGTAATATAGATGTCTTGGTTTGAACGACTAGAGATGGATTTATTTATTTTTTATCTTGATTGGATTTTTAAACATAATTGGCTCTAATTATGTTGAATTGATGGTTTTGGTTATTTATGATTATTTGTTCACACTCCTAGATTTGTGAAAAATTCTGGGCATGACATAATATAATACTATTTTGATTGAATTGAAAGTAAAAATTCAAAAAGTTTGAGTGGCATTTTAATTAGATTCATTTATCCAATGCCAATTTTATTTTTTAATTTCTAATATTATTGATATTTTTTAATAAATAATATTACAATATATATGTATATAATTTTAATAAACAATATTACAATTTGGTTTAAGATATATTACTTATTCCGTCTAATGATAGAAATAATAAAGGATATATTACTTGTTAATAAATTAAAATATTTATTCAACAGGTTAATTATTTTTTTGCATTATGTTATTTAATAATAATTATTATTACATTCATTACTTTTTAAGGAATAATTTATTAAATTATAAAAAATTAAAAATAAGAAGTTATGTAATAATTAAATAGAAGTGTCGATTAAATAAAAATATCAAGTAATATTCACGAATATTCTAGTTTAAATAAAATTATCAATGAGTGGTAATTATGTAAAATACTAATTACATTTAGATTATATAATTATCAATTAAGATAATTATAATTATAAATTTATTTTAATAAATTAAAATCTTTATTTAACAGGATAATTATTTCTTTACATTAATTTGTTTAATAATAATAATAATAATAATATTTACTATGGTTTAAATAATAATTTATTAAAATATAGAAAAAATTAAAAGTAAGAATATGTTTTAAATAAAAATAAAAATAAAAAATAAGAAGTTTTTTTTTGGTAAGTTAAAAAAAAAGAAGTTATATGATAAATATAAGTGTAGATTAAATAAAATATCAAGTGATATTTATCAACATTCTAGTTTGAATAAAATTAAAAATTATGAATAAGCAGTAATTATGTAAAATATTAATTTTTTTATAAAATAATTATAATTAGGTGTTACGTGTCACAATCATATATGTGTCAGAACCGTAACGCATGTTAAGTTTTATGTGGTACAAAATTAGTATAATTAAATGTAATGTGTTATAACTGTAATATAAGTTAAGTTTTATGTGGCGCAGGTAATATGATATGATATCATAATAGGGCAGCTGTGGTTGAAGATTAATATCTGTGCCGTACTTACTCAATAAAAAAAAAAAGAAAAAAAAACTGTGCCGTGCCGGTGGTCAAGGGGAATATTACTTCTTTATTGACATTCGTTGAACCAACCCATCATGCCTTGGGACCAAACCGGTGATGTGCCCTTTTTATTGTTAATGTACTACATATGCATATATTGATATTAGTGTCTTTCAGCATATCGTTTAGTACGTATCTTTATAAAATATATATTTAAAAAACTAAAAAATACTTACAAAAAAATTTAATATATTACTTACATAAGTATAAAAGTACAATTTATGAATAACATATTCGATATTTTCATTAAAATAATTAATTAATTTAACCTGTTTCAGATTTTTTATATATAAGGTAAAAACAAAATAGAGAAAAATGTTTCTGGGTAAGAAATGGGGAATTTTTTTTTCTTTTGTCACCGTTAGTTATATGGAATTTACGAAATGAAAAAAAAAAATGGAGATGAAACACAAATAATGAAAACCATAATACAAATTAACCATAAAAAGTATTTAGTGATTAAAATTATCTTATCTTATCAATAAATAATAATTTTAATGGTAAATTGTACTTCATCATTAACAATTTTAATGGTAAACTGTACTTCATCATTAAATAATTTTACTAAAAATTTAAATTTTTGCAACGATAAATTAGTGTGATCATTAAATATTTAAAAAATATTTATGAAAAATTACTATGATCACAGCAAGGTTTATGAATTTGTTCCTAGTGATGAAACAATTTATCATCACTAAAATTCACAAATTTATTTTCTAGTGTAAAGTGTCATTCACAGGAAAAACTTTTAAATGGAAGGGAAAAAAAACCTTGAACCCTAAACGAAGAACTAAACTCTTCCTTTTTATAATTATGGTTAAAAAGTTTCTTTGCAATAGTTACATACTTGAATTCATCATGATTCTATTATACGAAAGTGTTAGAATATGTTAGGAATATGGATTGTGATTTAGTTATTTTTGGTTATTGCCATATATTGGCTGATTTCAATTTCTATCTTTTGTAACCTAAACTTGATTATAAATAGAGTATGAGGGAGAAGAAGGATCTCATCTCTCTCTTTCTTTTCTCTCTAATTTTTCTGTTCTGATTCTCAACTTGGTATCAGAGCGATTCCTTTTCCCTTCTTTATTTTTATTTTCTTTTCCAGAAAAAAAAAAAACCCTAGCCGCGCTACTGTTCATCACTGCCGCCACTGTTCATCACTGCCGGACCACTCTCCGGCGATCTTTGTTGACCGGCGCCACCACCAACAGACTCGGCGTCGACCGGCGACTACCACCGACGAAGGCCATCGTCGGAGATGACCTGACGCGCCTTCACGCGCGGCTTGGTTCCCGGCGCGTGAGGCTCACGCGCCTCTCTTTCCAGCGCGTGCCGGCGCGTGCACTGACGGCTGATCTCCGGCGACACACCATGGCAGTCGCCTCTTCCTGTTCTTCTCCTCTTATGCTTGATTTGTGTCGTGGATGATTCTTGAAACTTGGCTTATCTCCTTCTCGATCGGATCTTGGATCTCTCACGTTTTAGACAACCAGATCTGATGTTCGATATGTTATATACTGTCGATTGATGATACTCGTACTCTCTACTATATTTTTTATTTTGTCTGCTCAATCGTAGTTGATCGTTGTTGATCGTTCGATTGTGAGTTGGTTCGTGCTCCTTGTTGTGCTTTGAAACCTTATACGCCGCTGTGTGGTCTTTCTACTCTGATTTGAGTTGTGATTTATATTTGGCTAATGGCTATTAATCCGTCTACTGTCAAGACTACTTCAGATGAAAATTCTTCACCTGTTCCTGCGCATGCTATTTCAATTGAAAATTTTCCAAAATCCATTGTTTGTGAGAAATTGAATGGAGCCGCCAACTATTTAACTTGGTCTCATGCTGTTCGTATATTCCTTATTGGTCGACAATTGAAAAATTACATTACGGATTCTCCTCCAGACTCAACATCTCCCACGTATTCGCAATGGCGAGCTATTGATGCTAATGTTATGAGTTGGTTATGGCACAGTCTCGAACCTTCAGTTTTTCGAACTGTATCCTTGTGTAACACCTCTAAGGCAATCTGGGATTCTTTAGCTGATTCGTTCTCTCAGCGTAGTAATATTTCAGAAGTTTTTGCGGCGTACGAGCAACTCTTTTCTCTCCGACAGGGAGATAGATCACTATCTGATTATTACAGCACACTTAAAGCCTTTGGTGATCGTCTCTTGCAACTTCGTCCCTTTCCTGAGACTAAAGCGGAGATGATGGGACAATGGAGTGAGCTTATGACTGTTCTTCTGCTGGCAGGACTAAATGATGATTTTCGTAGTTACAGAGATCAGTTTTTGGCTGGGGAGACTATTCCTTCTTTAGCTAGTGCTTATTCTCGGTTGCAACGATCTTCCCTGGGTCATCATCCCGTTCAACATCTGCTTCCAGTGGGACAGACTCTTGCTGCTTTGATTAATAGTTGTGGAGGTCATGGAGGGATCTCGTGGTGGCCTCACGTGTTAGGCAGTACATTTCTGGGTGGTGGTCACCGTTCGGACACGGCACCAAAAAGTGTAATCATTTGTGGTGGTACAAAATCACACAGAGCCTTATTGCTGGAAGGAAATATGGTCGTCCTGATCAAGCTCACCCATGTTACTACTGATTCTACTAGCTCTGAAGTAGCCTCTGGTTCTACTTCTGGTACAAGTGATCCTGTCAACTCCGGGGTAGTTTCTCAGGCTCCCTTCTCTCCTGTTGAGTTGGATGCTATTGTGCAAGCTCTTCGGATCTCTCGCTCTTCCAGTTCCACTGCCACTTTGGCCCATTCAGGTAATAGTGCTTGTTTATCCACCTCATCTGCTCCACAATGGATTCTTGACTCTGGTGCTAGTGTTCATGTATCAGGTAATCCTTCTTTATTTTCTGATTTTGATTACCACCACTCATTGTCTTACGTTAGCTGACCTCCCGACCTGTAGCTGGCAAAGGACACCTCCAGCCCTCAGTATCATTATCGTTACCTTCGAGTCTTTATGTGCCTAACTTTCCTTTTAACTTATTATCTGTTAGTCAGTTAACTAGACTGTTAAACTGCCCCATAACCTTTCTCCATCTTCCTGTGTTTTTCAGGATCTTAGGACGCAGAAGATGATTGGTTCGGGATGTGAGCGAGATGGTCTTTATTATCTTGACCCAACCAGTTTCTCCTTGTCTTCTTCAGCCTTTCATGTTTTAGATTCACCTCTCCAGTGGCATTATCGATTGGGTCATCCAGCTTTATCTCGTCTCAAGCTTGCTGTTCCTGGTCTTGGTTCTGTCTCCAGTCTAGAGTGTCAAGCTTGTCAACTAGGGAAGCATCACCGTAGTTCTTCTTCTAGTAGTAGTCATGGTCGTGAGTCTGAACCTTTTTCTGTAGTTCATACGGACATTGGGGTCCTTCTAGAGTCCCCACTATTAATGGTTATTGCTATTTTGTCATTTTTGTGGATGATTTCTCACGTATGACATGGTTATTTTTAATGAAAACTCGTTCTGAATTGCCCAATATTGTTTTACGTTTTTATAATGAAATTTTTACTCAGTTTGACAAAAGAATTAAAATTTTACGGTCTGACAATGCTTTAGAGTATACCAAGTCTGTTATGGAAAAATTTTGTGTTGACAGGGGCATTATTCATCAAACCTCATGTGTTCATACCTCTCAACAGAATGGTGTTGCTGAACGGAAGCATCGCCATCTGTTGGATGTCGCTTGCACTTTGCAAATACACATGAATGTTCCAAAATCATATTGGGGGATGTTGTCTTAACTGCTTGTCACCTTATCAATCGAGTTCCGTCCGTTACTCTTGGTAATAAGTCTTCTTTTTCTCTTATTTATCCTTCTTCTAATCCTTTTTCACTTCCTCCTCGTACATTTGGTTGCACTGCCTTTGTTCATAATCTTGATCCTGGTCTGGACAAATTATCACCTCGAGCTCGTCGATGTATTTTCTTGGGATACTCTCGTACTCAAAAGGGCTACCGGTGTTATCATCCTCCATCTCGTCAATTCTTTGTTAGTGCTGATGTTACTTTTTTTGAGTCTACACCCTATTTTCAGGTTCAGGGGGAGTTGTCATCTCGTGAGGGGGAGCTTTCTCCTTCCTATCAAGAGGGGGAGCCACCTACATCTATTTCCTCTCCTAATCCGGTTCTTCCTATTCCTGAGGTTCCTTTACAAGTCTATCACCGTCGCGCTCGCCTTGATCCAATCACCACTGCACCTGTGGATCCTGTAACACTTGAGACACCTACTTCTGACCCAGATACTTCTGTTACTAGTCCGGATGAGCCTGAGCCTCCTTCTATTGATGACCTTGATCTCCCTATTGCCCAAAGACGAGGTAAACGTACATGCACTCAGCATTCTATTGCTAAATTTGTTTCTTACCATCGTATCTCACCTCGATTCCAGTCCTTTGTGTGTGCTTTGTCCTCTGTTTCTATTCCTAAATCTTATAATCAGGCACTATTATCACCGGGCTGGAAGAAAGCGATGGATGAGGAGATGCAAGCACTACATCTCAATCAGACGTGGGAGCTCACTTCTCTCCCCCCGGGAAAGAAGCCAGTTGGTTGTCGTTGGGTTTACACAATAAAGTACTATCCTGATGGATCTGTTGAGCGTCTTAAAGCCCGATTGGTTGCTAAGGGCTATACCCAAACTTATGGTGTGGACTATCTTGAGACATTCTCACCAGTGGCTCGTCTTAATTCAATCCGCATTCTTCTTGCAGTAGCAGTGTGCAAATCTTGGCCCTTGTTCCAGTTGGATATTAAAAATGCCTTTCTACATGGTGAACTTCAGGAAGAGGTATATATGGATCAACCACCGGGATATACTGTTACAGGAAATGAGCATCTTGTTTGTCGTTTACGCAAAGCCTTATATGGACTTAAACAATCTCCACGAGCATGGTTTGATCGGTTTAGTTCTGCTCTTATGGAATATGGTTTCAAACGATCCACTTCTGATCACTCAGTATTTGTTCATCAGTCACCATCTGGTACTATTATCTTAATTGTCTATGTGGATGATATTATCATTTCTGGTGATGATGTTAAGGGCATTTTCGAATTAAAGGGTTATTTGGGAAAACAGTTTCATACAAAAGATCTTGGTGCCTTACGTTATTTTCTTGGAATTGAAGTTGCCCGTTCTTCCCAGGGTATATCTTTATCTCAAGGAAATATGTTCTGGATTTACTCTCGGAGACTGGACTTTTGGGTTCTCGCCCTGTTGACACTCCTATGGACTCTTCTGTTCACTTGGATAGTGAAAGTGGTGATCTATTTCCTGATGTTGGTCGTTATCGACGTCTTGTTGGTAAATTGATCTATCTCACTGTGACTCGTCCTGTTATTTTATATGCAGTTGGCGTGGTCAGTCAGTTTATACACACTCCACGCAAACCTCATTTTGAAGCTGTATGTCGTATTCTGAGGTATTTGAAAAATTCTCCTGGTAAAGGTTTACATTATCGAGCCTCTACCACGATCGATGTAATTGGATACAGCGATGCAGATTGGGCTGGTAGTCGTTCGGATCGGAGGTCTACTTCTGGATACTGTACTTTCGTCGGTGGTAATCTTGTTACATGGCATAGTAAGAAGCAGACTGTAGTGGCTCGATCTAGTGCTGAGGCCGAGTATCGCGCCATGGCTCATACTGCGTCTGAGATGCTTTGGGTTCGTTCTCTTCTTCGAGATTTTGGTATTGATATTTCAAATCCGATGTCTATGTTCTGTGATAATCAGGCTGCAATCTTCATTGCTAACAATCCCGTGTTTCATGAACGTACCAAGCATGTAGAAGTTGATTGTCACTTTATTCGTGATCTTCTGGTCAGACATGATATCATTACTCCATTTGTACGATCGGACTCTCAGTTGGGTGATATGTTTACCAAGCCCTTAGCTGTTTCTCCATTTCAGAAAATGTCTACCAAGCTGGCATGATTGATCTTTATGCTCCAGCTTGAGGGGGAGTATTAGAATATGTTAGGAATATGGATTGTGATTTAGTTATTTTTGGTTATTGCCATATATTAACTGATTTCAATTTCTATCTTTTGTAACCTAAACTTGATTATAAATAGAGTATGAGGGAGAAGAAGGATCTCATCTCTCTCTTTCTTTTCTCTCTAATTTTTTTGTTCTGATTCTCAACTGAAAGTTTTGCTCACTTCCACGACTCACTAATTCTAAGCAGAATAACCATCACATGAATTGATTTATGATATATCTCAATAGTTTTCTAGTTTTGACAACTCACGGATAGTTTTCAGCTTTGAATAGAATACTAAACCACCTTAAAAAGCTGAAAATTCTCGATGATTGTTGAGACGAATTATCCAATAAGTTTTAAAATACCCATACACTTGATATATATTTTTTTAGAACTCCAGCAATACATCCAACGAGTTACAAATTTGACTATATAGTCAAATTCTGTAACTAGCCCACTGGCAAGTTACCCGAGGGTAGCTGCTAGTTCTATTTTAACTTCATTCTCATGTTGCATTGCTTTGTTTTATATTATTTTGAATTAAATTCTCCTCAAACTTGTATACTTGACACCCTAACTAAATGTTTAAAAATATAAATTTAAATCTATTATTTTATTCACTAATTTGTCGACTACAAATATAAATATAATACCCCAAATGTGATTTGATGCAAAAAAAGAATTTACTATACAGAGTTGTATATAGAGATCCGATAAATATTAACCCCACAAATGATACTCGAAACCTTTTGTATATCCAATTAATTGTTCGGTGAGTGATACTTTTCAAGTTGAATTTGTCAACAAAACGACAATTAGAATATAAGAAACAAGAGGGAACATAGTACATACGATCGAAGATAGTGAAAGGTCATAGAATACAACGTGAAACAAATTGTAGACCTTTCATTTTCTGGTAGCCCAGCCAGTCACATAAATTGCTATTCTTAGCTCCAAAAATAATAATAATAATAATAAATAAATAAATAAATAATAAAAAGGAAAGAAATAAAAGTACCTAACTACTTAGGACCTGTTTGCTGTTTTAAAAAACACCAAAAATTTAAAAATCTCTAAAAATCTTAACTCGTATTTCATAAAATTTTTGTAAATTTATCTATCTTTTTACACATCCCAATAAATTTTTACAAATCTCAATAATATTTCCACAAACCCTAATAACATTTTTATAAATTCAAAACACTTTTCAACAACTTTCAAAAATTTCTGACAGAAAAGTCAAAAAATATTTGTCAAAATCTTTTTGAATGGATGAAAATCCGTTCGAATGGATTTAAAGTCAAAAATTCAGATGTAAAAGTCAAAAAATTTCTATCGAAATCCGTTTGAACAGACAAAAATTTACTAGAATTGAATTATTTATCTTTAAAAACGTGATTTGGTGGATAAGATTTAAATACCAAAAAATTAGCCAAACAATATATATATATATATATATATATTTGTTATTTTTTTGAAACTTCAAACGCCCTGTTGATTACCTAACTTGCTAGTTTTTTGAAGAAGACAAAACTTGCTAGGTCGTTTGAGGGCTGTTGAGCATTAAGTTATAAATCAAATTGCATTAGAAACCTAATCAGGACATAAAAAATAGTAAAAGTGAAAAAACAGTGATTTGTACGCCGGTCCAAACGATTTTGAACACAAAAGACACGGAAGTGAAATTTTAACATCACGAATCACTTCTCTGAATAGTATGTTTGGAATATGAATTTATGGAGGAAAAAAAAAAAAAAACAGAAGGAGAATAAAATTATAAATTTGCATAATTTTTGTATACTTAACAAAATAAAAATTACTTTTTTAAATATTTATTTATTATATTCAAGTTTTTTTAATTCAATCAAAAAATGTGAAATATATTTGATTTTTTCACTTCATTTTACATTCTTATAATTTTTCTTTACCTTTTTTTTTTCCTCCACAAATCCATTTCCCAAACCCATTATAAAGTACTATTTATTTTCTTAAAAAATTATTAAAAAACAGTAATATTTTCTTACTTTTGCTGGTGTGACTTTAGGATCTAAAACTATATCTATGCTGTTCTAATTATGCTGCCGTTTTTTTCTCTTTACTAGGTATTAAACTAAGTAATTAACGATTTTGAAAAGAAAAGTAACCAATCACTTAATTGCCTAACTTGCCAACTCGGCCAAAGAAACACTGCAACAAAACCTATGATATCTGTGTCTAATCGACGGAGCTAGTAACTGCAGCCTTAAGTAGGAAACATAATCTTCATATCGGAAGGAAATCACAGTATTCAAACTGGTTTTGTATTACAATCTATGCTGTTAGCAACACAATGTAAAAGGAAAAAGGATTCTCAATTAGGGATGTCAATGGGGTGGATATGACTGTTCTGTCTCTATTCCCGTTTCCGTCTTTGTCCTCATTTAGTAATATTCTTCCCCATCCCCATTCCTGTTTCCGAGATAAAAATTTTCTTTATACTGGTTCCTACTAAATAACTGATTCCCTATTCTTGTAACCGTTTATTCGCCAAACATAATTGATAATTATAAATTTTATATTATATATATAAAATAAATATTAAAAATATTACATATTAAATAAAAAAAATATTTTAATATATATATATTTTTAAATAAATATTAAATATATATATAAATTAAGAAATAAATATTTAAACAAGTATAGGGTAGAGACTGTCATACCGATCCTCGTCCCTATCCCCATCTTTGTTATTAGTGTTCCCTACCTTCCCTTAACGAGGCGGGTTAAACAGGTACCAATCGAGTGCGGGTAATTTTGACATCCCCTATTATCAACATTGTTTGTGAAAAGAGAAAAGAGCTTGGTTTCTTTTAGGAATGGCTATCGACCTAACACTTTGTGAGTTGCTCGAACTCAGCTTAGCCTGAGTTTGATTCGTGGCCTCAAATGAACTGAATTCAAATATTTTCTATGGCTCTTTTGAAATTCAACCAAAAACTCAGGCCATTAGATATTTCGCTTGAATAGATAGCTTGAAATATTATACATTTATTTATATTATTTTAAATCAAAATAACATCATTTTGGTTCAGTGAAATGATATCGATTTGGTTTAGTTGAGTTATTTATTTTAGGTTATAATATTTCATACCAAGCCCAGCTTGAACTTGTACAAAAGCTCAAATTGTAGTCAAACCCTATGCTCATTGAGTTAAACCTTAATAAATTGAAACTCCACTTGACTCAGCTTGATTCCACATCTAGTTTCTTTTCTCTAGCTCCCAATCATGGATGTAAGAATCTAATATAATTAAGAGCACACCTAAGCTAAGGACGTACCCCTTTAATGCCCAAAAGTGGAGGTGTAAGGAGGAAAGAAAAGTAAACACTAGGGTAGAAAAACTCACAACTCGTTGGAAGCCCACCAAAGGATAAGAGTTCATACACTAGAGACACGTGGCATTACCCCGAGCACAAATACAAAGATGTAAGAATGTGCTCGGCATTGGTTCAATGAACTAGTGAGTATATCAACTGGGTCCTAACATTAAATATAAGTGAATTAGTGTGATTCTAACCATACATACAAAATAGTAATAAATGAATTGAATTTATTACATCATAGTTAGTCCCGTTAGTTCAATACTTAACAAGTAGTAGACAAATGTGACATTTAAACATTACTCAAGATTTTATTTTTTTCATTATACTCATTTCTTTCATGCGTATTTAATGTTAAGTGGAAAGCATTAATGATTAAATGAAAGACATTTAAAATAAAGTAAACCGTCATGTACTTTGATATACATATATATATATATATATACAATATACAAAATCATGACATTTCAATTATTTTTACATTTATTTATTCATTCTATTTTACTATAAATACAATACTTAGCACTAAAATTCAGGTACATTCACTATTGTCAACTGTAAATTTGATCATTTACATTACAATTCTCTCAAGCCTCATTTGACTTTATCATCGGACGGATTTTAGTTTGGGACCCTCCTTGGCCTTTTTTCTCTTATTTTTCTTGCTTTAAAAGCTAGATCCACATTTGTTCAGTTGATGTCATGACAACGCACGGTAACCATTCTTCATACTGGTTTCTACTAGATAACTGATTCCCCATTCTTGTAACCGTTTATTCGCCAAACATAATTAATAATTATAAATTTTATATTATATATATAAAATAAATATTAAAAATATTATATATATTAAATAAAAAAATATATTTTAATATATATATATTTTTAAATAAATATTAATTATATATATAAATTAATAAATAAATATTTAAACAGGTACAGGGTAGAGACTGTCATACCGATCCTCGTCCTTATCCCCATCTTTGTTATTAGTGTTCCCATACCTTCCTTTAACGACGCGGGTTAAATAGGCATCAGTCGGCTGCGGGTAATTTTGACATCCCTATTATCAACATTGTTTGTGAAAAGAGAAAAGAGTCTGGTTTCTTTTAGGAATGGCTATCGACCTAACATTTTGTGAGTTGCTTGCACATTTAGCGCCCATTGTGGGGCTCTTTTATTTGTTCCCCACATCCTTACGTTCTTGAAGATTTGATTAATAATGGCCACAGATGGTGATACAACACCCCTATAATCTCCATGAGGAAGAGACAATATAGAACTCCCTAGACAAAAGGAGAGCGCACTTACCATTTTTACTCCAGGCAGACAACAAGGAGGCAACGTAGAGTCAATGACCCAAAAGCAATTAAATAGAGACAAGGCTTATAAGCTAAAGTAGATGCGCAGAACTGGAGGAGATTCTTCAAATGCTTAGTGAGAAAAAAGAAAAACAAATAAGCTATGATCACTCTGACCATGAGCAATCTAATTCGAGTACGGATGAAAGTTATGATGCTTTGTATGTTGATCTACTGGAAGCTTGAAGCGGGCAAAGAAATGGTGTAATAGCCAATGGAATCTGAGTGCCAAGCGAGAGGTTGATACTGGTCCTAGAGCTGCTTCTGGTGTTGAACCTTTGGGCACACGTTTAACCCAAATTCAATGCCAAGAGTCCATACAACAATAAAAGGTCAGGATATCTAAGCTTAACAAAAAGAAGATGCCCCCAGGAGAAAGCAAGCTAGTCAAAAGAAGCAGCAGGATGCAGGAGAAAACTCATCAAGTGATGATGTGGTGCTAACCAAAACAAAGAAATCTGATAAGTCCAAGGAGATTGAAAGGCCGTAATACATTGAATGGGAAGAATCTGATCAATCCACCTAAATGATGGCAGGGAAAGCATTGGGAAAGATTTCAGCCTCACCATTTACTAATGATATATGTGAATCGGAGCCTTTAAAGAAGTTTGTGACTCTCTAGTTCACAGTATATGATGGGAAATTAGACCTCCTGGCACATTACCGACATTACATATAGGCCATGACATTATGGAGTTAGGATGATATGCTCACGTGCCGTATATTTTCATCAAGCTTAAGCGACATATCACTCCAATGGTTTCATAAGTTGCCGAGGAGTGCGTCATAAGGCTTTTGGCTAATGCTAAATAATCAAAAACTGCTAACGTGCTTTTTACAATGAAAAAGAATAATAATGAAAACCTTACTCCCGAAGGTATATGGAGCTATATAATAAAGTGGAAGGCTGCACTAAGCAACTAGCAGTGAACTCATTCAAGCTTAGGTTATAGAAAGGAGATAAGCTCTAGTTTTTCTTGACAAAGAAGCCAATAGTAAATATGTCTAACTTGATGTGTAGAATTGAAAAGTATGCCAAAGTAGAGGACGAGACAAAGCCTGTCAACTAGAAAAAGTCAAAGTCATCTGGGTTAAAGTGTGGAAAGTAAAAAAGAGGGAGAGGAGAATTCATTGATGACAAGAAGTTTATTTTTGAGGCTGTCAACATGGTTTTCAAGGAGCCCACCTTTAGAATCCTCCCTCAGATCAAGGATAAGCCATATTTTAGATAGCTAAAGAAATTGCCTGACTTTCCAAATAAAGAGAATCATAAATATTATTATTTATACCGTCAGAATAGGGGGCACTGTACAGGAGCATGTCAATTCTTATGGTTTTTCCTAGAAGACTTAGTGAAAGAAGGTCATTTTAAGGAGTATATTGATAAGGTAAAAATAAGGGCAACAAATGATCAACCCCGAGCTCCACGGGGAGATCAGAGGAGGAGAAAGGAAGAAATAGAGGAAGAGGATTATATGGAAGAAGCATAACCTCCATCTAGGGTCGGGCCAAGGAGAAAGGTACACAGACCACCAGTTATTCATGTTATTCATATGGAAAGTCGCTCCCAAAGCATTGTGGCTTGTCCTCAAGCAGAAGAGCAAAATGTTGGAGGGCCAAAAGAGGTTCTCAAAGTTATTGGATCCCTAAGTAAGCGCCCAAAGAGAGAAAGTGCTCGGGAAATATCATTCTATGAAGATGAAGGTAAGGGAGTGCAGCAGCCACACAATGATGCATTGGTGGTCACCCTTAAGATGTTTGAATCAGATGTGAAAAGAATCCTGGTTGATGCAGGAAGTTCAACTAAAGTCATATGCTTTGGTCTATTTAAGAAGCTTGGACTCACAGATAAGAATTTGGAACTAGCTGATTGTCCTTTAATTAGTTTTAATTTCATTCTAGTTTCGCCACTAAAGAGGGTCATTATTCCTATTCAAGTTGGACGAGTGGAGTAGGAAGTGAAATTTACAGTAGTAGATGCACCATCTTCCTATAATCCTATAGTAGGAAGGTCTTGGATTCATATGTTGAAGGCAGTCCACTCTACTTATCATCAAGTTCTAAAGTTTCCTCATGGAGATAAAGTGAATGAGATTCATGGAGACCAGGATTTGTCAAAGAAGTATTTTACTGCTGCTCTTAAGTCCAAACCTTTGCCTAAGCAAGTCTAACTCACTGAAATGCCAGAGGACACCCCAAAAAAATTGATGATGTAGGAGGCGATCTAGAAAAGAAAGTGGTGATGCAACTAGCAAAAATTCAGATTAGACCTGCCGATGATGATAGGTTCTTTTTAATTGAATTGAATTTGTAAGTAGAGAAAAAGTTGGAGTTGGCTAGGATGTTAATCAAGAACGTGGGTACTTTTGCTTGGACACCACAAGAAATGCCAAGTATACACCCAAGTATTATGAGCCATATGCTAAATGTTAATCCAACAGTGAAACTTGTCATGTAGAAATCAAGGAGATCTGCTCTGTAGCATGTTGAGGCTATTATTGAGGAGGTCGATAGGCTATTAGAAGCTGAAGCCATTGGGAAAGTGTCATACCCATAATGGTTGGCTAACACTATGATAGTCAAGAAGAAGAACAAAAAGTGGAGGTTTGTGTTGACTACACTAATTTAAATAAATCATGCCCTAAGGACCTCTTCCTACTACCTAAGATAGATCAACTCGTTGATTCAACTTTGGCCAATTCTCGGATGGTCTTTCTGGATGCCTATAAGAGGTATCATCAGATACCAATGTATAAACCTAATGAAGAGAAGGCTTCGTTTATCATCCAAGAGGCATCTATTACTACAAGTTAATGCCATTTGGTTTAAAGAATGCTGGAGCTACCTATCAACAGTTAGTCACCAAGATGTTTAAAGAAGACCTCAGTAAGATAGTGGAGGTCTACATTGATGACATAGTGATCAAAGGCAAGGAACCCGAGACCCATCTTCATGATCTGCAACAAGTCTTCCCAATGCTTGACAAGTATAGGTTGAAACTAAATGCTGTCAAGTGTGCCTTTGGAGTTAGTTCTGGGAAGTTTTTGGGCCACCTAGTAACTAGATGAGGAATTGAAGTTAATCCCGACTAGATAAAAGCCATTTAAGCGTTAGTCCCACCACGAATGAAGAAAGAAGTTAAGAAACTTATAAATGATGATAGCACTTAACAGATTTATTAGCCGAGTATCAGATACGTGCCGACCATTCTTTAAGTTATTGAAGGGGGTAAATAAGTAGGTCTGTGATAAAGAAGTTGATCATGCACTGAAAAAATTTAAAGAATATTTGATAACTGCTTTTATCTTATCAACTCCTTAACCAAGGGATGTTTTGGAACTTTACTTAACAGTTTCCGATTAAGCAAGTAGTGTTATTCTTTTGAAGGAGCAAAATAGGAGGTAGAAGCCAATCTATTATACAAGTAAGACTTTACAGGGATAGAGACTAGATACTTGCCCTTAGAAAATTTACTCTGGAATTAGTGGTGGCATCTGGGAAACTGGCACATTATTTTCATGCTCACGCCATTTAGGCAGTCACTAACCAATCAATTGTCTAAATCTTGAAGAAAGCAAATACCACTAAGAAGATGGCAAAGTGGTCAGTGGCTCTGAGGGTGTTTGGCATCAAGTTCGTGCTAAGAATTGCAATAAAGGCCCAGGTGTTGGCAGATTTCATAGCTGAGTTTACTCTTCAAGTTCCCAAGCAGATCCAAGAGATGTGGCATTTGGAGATTAATTCAAAACTAGAAGTTGCCATGCCAGCATGGCAAATTGAAATAGATAGGTCTTCATCTAAAAAAAGAGCTGGGGTTGGTGTAGTATTGACAACTCTTAAAGAGTAACAATTAAATATGCTATAAAACTGGGGTTTGAAGCAACCAACAACAAGGTTGAGTATGAGACACTTTTGGCTGGGCTTGCTATTGTTTAGTGCTTATTTGCTCGAAATATATTGAACAAAACTGACTCTTAGTTAATAGCAAATCAATTGAAGGGTGAGTATGCAGCAAGAAATGAGAGGATGGCTAAGTATTTAGATTTATAAGAAAAAAAAAGTTGGAGGATTTTAATGTTATTAGAATTAAGTTGATAGAAAGGGATTGCAATACTCATGATGTTGCCTTAGCAATCTTGGCTATATCCCCAAGGACCAGGTTGATAGATACTATTTTCCTTGAAGTATTAGAAGGACCAAGTGTGTCCAAACTGGAAGAGGTAGGTTGTATTACTTTGGTTCCATCCTGGATGGATCCAGTCATCTCTTATTTAAAAAATGGAGTTCTTCCCGAGGACAAAGTGTAAGCCAAAAAGCTTAGGATGAAAGCAACAAAGTTCTAGTTATCCCCCGACCATAATTTGTATAGGTCTTTCACAAGTCCCTATCTTATTTGTGCACATTCCGATAAAGTTCAGAATTATCTTTATGAAATACATGAAAGAGTCTGTGAGGCACATACTGGGGCTACATCTCTAGTGCATAGGACAATTATTCGGGATATTGGTGGCCAAAAATGGAAAAAGATGCTCGGGTCTATATTCAAGAGTGCAAGAAGTATCAAAAGTTCTCCTCTATCCCACGTCAGCCTACTCGGGAGCTTAGTCCTCTCACGAGTCTATGGCCATTTGTTCAATGGGTTCTTGATATAGTGGGACCACTACCTACTGTTGTTAGGATTAGAAAAGGGTTGGTGGTCAGCACGGATTATCTTACTAAATGGGTGAAAGCAAAGCCCTTAGCCCACATCAAGGATGCTAATACTTTTCAGTTTGTTTGGAAAAACATCATCACAAGGTATGGTATTCCTAGAATACTTATTTATGACAGTGAAACCCAGTTCGATAGCTCTCTATTCAAGGAATATTGTTCAAGATATGGGATTAAGAACGTTTATTCATCACCTGCTTATCCTCAAAGCAATGGGTAAGCTAAAACATCTAAGAAGGTTATTCTTAGTGGCATTAAGGAGAATTTGGAGGAGGCTAAAGGCAAATGAGTTAAGGAGCTTCCAATAGTGCTCTAGATATATAGGACGACCCGAATTACCATTTTTTCTTATGGGTTGGAAACAGTCATTCCATGGAGGTCGGCATGCCCACTATTCGTATAGCAACTCTTGATCACGAGGAGAATGATAAAGCTATAGGTGTCAACTTAGACTTGCTTGATGAGAAGAAAGAATTAGCTACCATAAGGTTGGCGTCTTATCAACAAGAAATGAAAAGGAAGTTCAACAAAAATATGAGGCCATGGGAATTCAAAGTTGATGATTTTGTCCTTAGAAAGTTGTTGGGAGCAAGAAGAGACCCAACAGAAGGCAAGCTCGGTGCCAATTGGGAATGTCCATTTCGAGTTATTGAAGTGCTCGACAATGGAGCTTATCGTTTGGCAGACATAGAGAAGAAACCTATAAAGAGACCACAGAATGTAGCCCATCTAAAGTTATTCTGTATGTAAGAACTTAATATAATTTTATTTGTTAATAAAGCAGTAATGTGAATGAAGAATTTCAGAGATACGCACAAAATTAAAAGAATGTCCATCTGGATTTTCTAGTTGTGACAATCGAAAAAGAATAGTCCCACTAGTTTATCGTAATGGTTAACTCATTTGACTCATAAAAGAATGGTCTCACTGATTCAAGAATAGTCCCATTGGTTCATTCTAGTGGTTGACTTATAAGAAATTAGTCCCACTGGTTGATCCAAGTGGTTGACTCATAAAAGAAATAGTCCTACTGGTTCATCCTAGTGGTTGACTCGAAAAAGAATAGTCTAACTGGTAAATCCCAGTGGTTGACTCTAACAAGACTAGTTTCACTGGATCTATCCCAGTGATTAACTCAAAAATGATTTGATTATTTTGTTCACAAGGAAGATCCATTTAATTCATTCTAAATGATAACTTAGAAACTTGAACTTGATCTATTTACAGATCAAGATTTCTCATTGAATTTAGGCTATATTTAGCTTCTAGAAACTCAATTGAAAAGAATGAGAAATGTCTCGACTACATTACATAAGATAGCATTGTGCAAAAGCAACGATCTTAATATAGATTCATGAATACAAGAGAGTCCCGACCACATTAATGAGGTTGGTAGCACAATAAAGGTTACCTCACTTTAATTTATGGTGGTTTAATTCCATGTACTTGGTTAATTTACCACGTACATTTCACATATGCATTCATATTGTTCATTTATGAATTCATGAGTTGTGTTATTTGCAAGTTATCTTGGACCAGATGCAACCAGTCCAGACCTAGTTCAAAAAGCAATTCAATTTTCAAGTAATATAGTTTGACTATTTATGATTCTTGCAAAAGGCTTTTACTTAAGTATTATACCTTACTTTAAAAGTGAGATGAGATGGATGGTGATAGATTGACAGTAGCAATTATAACTCAGTAATACAACAACCACCTCAAAAAAGATTAAGTATAGAAAATATAGTTCATTAAGATTTCAAAAATTGAAGTACATCAAGAAGGTTAACTACATAGAAGTCAAAGTCCTAATCATTCTTGATGTCTTCATCGATAACCTCCTCAGCGATTTTACTGATTAGTTTCTTGGTAGCTTTTTCAAGTATTTCTATGGCAATGGAAGCCAGTGCATCTTCAACTGATTCATTAGTGCTTACAATAGACAGGGATTGGACTTAAAGTGCTTTGGTGGCATTGTCCACTTTGTCCTTTTCTTCTTCTTCTTCCTCAATCCCTGCCTCCCCAAGAGTATCGATAGTTAGAGTCTAAGGAGTCCTATCAAAGCTGAAAGAAGGTAGTACTTCGTCAAGGTAAGGCCATGGAACATTCATGTAGGTATTAGTGTTGGGCTCAATCATCAATTTCTTTATAGTTTCTTCCCAACTTTCTAGAAAGTACTCATTCTTGGCATCAGTCATTTGTTATAGATAATTAGAGCGTGGATCTGTAAGTTCCTTGGAATGATTCTCTTCCAAATTCCTAAGCTCATTGGAATGAGTTTCTTCCAAGTTTTTGATAGTCTAATCTTTCATTAGCAAAGCATCTGATTTACCCTTCAGTTTAACCTTTATATTTTTCCTCTCAGTCCTCAGATTGGAATGCTCCAATCTATACTTTGAGATCTCCTCTGTCATTTTTTCTTGCTCGGCTCTTATTACAGCGAGCTCGACATCTTTGGTGGCCATGAGATGTGCCTTATCTATTAATTCTTCATCCTTTGTAGTAAAGAGCTTCTCTAAGACTCCAACCTTGGGCTCATTGGACTTCAGTTTCTGCTTGACAAGGCCCTTTTTAGACCTAACAACTACAAATTGATTTTTCATTTCTTCTTTACTTGCCAGAGCAGTATGAAGTCTGCTACTCATTCCATTGATCTTAGCCTTGCTATCATCAATCTTTTTATGTATGTGTTGGAGGCGAGAGGCAGCTTCCAATAGATATAGTGAGTTCTATAGGAAATAAAGAGTACAACTAAAAGGAAGACAAAAATGTAAATAAAAAAAGATAAACAAGATTGAGGCAAACTTACTGTGACAGAGTTCTTGATTAGTGTGTTTATGAACTCCGTAAGAGCGATCTTTCTCAATTTTTGTTGATCATGAGGGGGGCGACTCCTTTGGCGTACTCAATTGGGTGCACGAAAGTAGAATCCCGAACGGTAGAGGGACAACAACTGGGGAATTCAAAGCTAGGGACGAGAATTTTTGGGATGAAGGGAGGAGCACCATAGATTGTGTTGATAGACTGTATCCAAAGGGATAGGTCCAAACCTCTTAGTTCTAATGGAGGAGAGCTTGGATGTCTTGGTGGATGTGGTCCGGTAGATTCAGTAGAAGTAGAGGAAAGAAGGGGATCAGGGGATCCCTTGGAGGTGAATGAGCTTTGAATACAACTAGTTCATTGGAAGGAGTGACCTTTTACTTTTTTATTGCTTGAGGGTCATCTTCTCTAGTCAACAGCGCTTGGTTGAGTCATCAAAAGGGTCAAGAATGAAACCTCTGAGTCCTCCTTCATCTTTTTTGCCATTTTAGCTTTTTTGGTAGCTCTTGCCTTCTTATCTTCAGCTTTCCTCTTTTTGGCCATTTCAATCTTCTTTTTCTTTGCGTTTATTTTTACCTCTTTCTTTATACTTTGCTAGGGAGCCATTTGGTCCTCGGCATCTCTTATTGGAGTTAAAGTGATTTCTTCCTCTTCTCCTTCTTTTTCCTCGAGTAGTCTACGAGTGTATGGATCTACTCTTGCAGATGCTTGCTCGGCAGGTAGGATTAGATGGACTAGAATAGCTAAAGGAATGACAAATAGAGGTGTTGGGACCCAATCTTTGTGTTTTAGGGCATAGAAAGCCTGTTTTTCTTTAGGAGTGGATGTAAACCAGTTTTATGTCTATTGATAGCATCACCAATGGCAAAGTTCGGGGGAGAGGGGGAAGATGAAAGATCGGTAGTTCGGCACGAAGTTGAATAAGATTAGGACAACCCTAGCAAATGTGTAAAGCTTTGAACCACTTAAGAATTTTCAAACTTCTTCTAAATGTGCTTTGTTAGCACAATTTCCCTTAGCCTGGGATCTTTTTGCTTGCTCAGCTACACAAAAAGGTAACATATATTTAGGTTAAAATTATTTAAAAAAATATATAAGACTAAGAGATAAATAAAACTCCGAAGCCTGCCAACCTGGGCCCAAGGACACTGAAAGAATTGCAAGCAAGGGATCTTCATCTGGATCATACTTCTAATGCCCATTACCAACACAAGTGTCATCTTTCAAACCTTTAATATTATCTGGAAGCATGTGAACCAAAACTTTGTCTGGTCAGGACTTGAGGTACCATTTATTCTCATTCTTCCTAACCTTTTGAATGTTATAACAGTAAAGCAAATCCCACTCCGTGATATGAAATCCATACTATTGATTGATTTTATTCACTCCGTTAACTGTCTTATATAAATTATGGGTGCCACACCTAGGGGAAAGGTTAAGTCTATGCATCACTAAGCGAAGAAAATGGTTCACAGGGACTCTAAGACCTTTCTCAGTGACAACAACATTTAGGAACATCCCTGGTTCACAATCCCCTTCACGAGAAAGCCTAATACCTACATTTGGGGGGATATTATACTTCGGTTTGAAAGCTTTAATTTTTTCTTCTGAGCTAAGCTCATCGGCTAATCTACCCATGCCTTTAAATAAAAGAAAAAAAGAAGAGAAAGATAAAATAAAGTACTATAAAATTTTTAGTACTCACCAAAGGATATCCTTAGGAATAAATGTAGATTCGTTAATGGAAAGAAGAGATTGCAGAAAAGGTTCAGAGAAAACCAAAAGTTAGAAATTTCAGAAAGAGATGAAAATGGCGGAAGAAGGTTACATATATATACATATATCTGTATTAGTGAAGCCAAAAAGCATAATAGGCAGCAAAAATGTCATTTAACACTGCCTCCATTTTCAAATTGGCATTTATAGAGCTGGGGATAGCAGATTTAGGTTTTGTGCAAACAATTTAATGTGCCTAAAGGATAAAAAGACATACCACACGTCATAAATGAGGCAGGTATGTGACCACACAAGGAAACACGTCAAAAGAAAGGTAATAATGAGATATACAAAAGGATTTTTGCAAGTGGGAGCTATACTTTTATAAATTCGTTACTCTGCTCAGGTAAATAGCTTATTTCGACCAGAATAGGGGCATAATATAAGCACAAAAATAACCAGAGGCACATAGCATTACCCTAAGCACAAATACAAAGGGGTAAAAATGTGCTCAGCATTGGTTCAATGAACTAGTGAGCATATCAACTAGGTCCCACCATTAAATATAAGTAAATTGGTGTGATTCTAACCATAAATGCAAAATAGTAATAAATAAACTAAATTTATCACCTCATTTTTAGCCTCGTTAGTTTAATACTTAATAATTGGTAGACATATATGACATCTAAACATTCCTTAAGGTTTTATTTTGCCCATTATATTCATTTCTCCCATATGCATTAATGCTACGTGGAAAGCATTAAAGACTAAATAAAAGGCATTTAAAACAAAGTACACCGTCATGTACTGTGATATATATATACAATATACAAAATCATGACATTTCAATTATTTTTACATTTATTTATTCATTCTATTTTACTATAAATACAACACTTAGTACTAAAATTTAGGTACTTCTACTGTTGTAAACTGTATACTTGATCATTTACATCACAATTCTCTCAAGCCTCATTTGACTTTATCATCGGAGGGACTTTGGTGCGGACCCTCCTCGGCCTTTTTCTTCTCACTTTTCTTGCTTTGCAAGCTGGATCAATATTTGTTCAGTTAGCATCGTGATAACGTGTAGTGGTATTTTTATTGTCGCACAAACTCCTTCCTAAAAGAAAACTAAAGGCTTCTTTTCATTCAAATAATTAAATCATTATGCGTTTTTCATGTACTAGGACTTTTGATGAATTTTTGACAAACACATGTGTGAATAAAATAAATTTTATTTTTAGTAACAAAACAATTTATCACTTAATTCACTTATGCATACTCCTTTATCAACACACACTATAACAATCCGCATTTTTAGCATTGAAGAAAATTTGGTTCCTAAAAGTATTACTATAATGAAAACTGAAAACTAAAAATCTAAACACAAAAATTAAAAACTAACAATTTTACTAAACTGACCAAATACGAGTTTAGTTGCCAATACCTAATACTACCAACTAGTAGCGAAATCAGTAGGGGCCTGTTTGGTAAAACTGTTAGTTTTTAGTTTTTTGTGTTTAGTTTTTCAGTTTTCAGTTTTCATTATCTAGTTTTCATTTTGGAGGAAAAAAAACTGAAAACATGTTTGGCAAATTTTGGTTCTATTTTTATTTTTTTTATGTTTTTTTGTTTTAATTTTATTAAAAAAATAAATAGAACAAAATTTAATTTTTTTCTAATACTATAAAGCAATATATTACAAACTCTCACCTTTCAAGATATATATATATATATATATATATTACAAACTCAATAAAGAAAATAAAATATATTACATCATTCATGTCTCAATATGATATCATAGTGCTAAATATTGTACCAATGGTATATATTCATTTTGAAAGAAGGACAATTAAAGTTACAAATATAATGAAACTTAGTAGAAAATACAAAATAATGTTACATATATGACAAGCACACAGTAGTATACGTTGCCAATGTAATTTTTGTGGAAGTTCTCTTGCTAGTCCATGGCAGTTAGTGGGCATATTGTACTTATCAGTTCATATGAAAGCATTAACATAGTTGGACCAAGAGGACAATGGTAGAAAGAGTGACCGTAATTCTTTTAAGTGCGAGCTATAAAAACACGCATCTGGCCCACACCACAAGAACACGGTGGTCCATAGTGGTTAATATTTGCCATACCTAAAATCATAAAATTCGTCAACATCAAATTAATTGACTATATATTCAATTTGTCGAGCATAATTTATAAAAATTAGAAATTATAATATCAGAAATGAATAATTTATAATATAAATATTCTAGTACAGATCTGCAAGATCAACAACTACGCATAATAACTTAGATCTCATGAGTTATTTGATCACAAATGATTATCATTTATTGGAGTTGATTTTGACTTATATTAATATCAACAATAGGTTAGGAGTTGCTCATTGAAGCACGATTGGGTCTTTCTTTTTCGTAGTTACTTTGATCATTATAGTGATAAAACAACTCATCCCCTTATTCGTCATCCAAATAAAATTATGCTCGGTACAACAAGTCGTGGGAATATATCTTTAGGTTGAAATCTGAAAAGGAGGCATTGCTTTTAATATTGGGAATCTTGCCTTCAAGACCCCAAAGTATCGTTCGATACACTTTCTTAAGGAAGAGTGTTAGTAGTTAAACCACTCATCAATTCCTCTTGGTGTACGTCCATGGTAATCATTTAAGTGATACCTCTCGCCTCTATATGGGGCAAAAAATTCGGGCATGTTAGTATATCTTAAATCTACAAGATAATATTTACCCGTGAGAGACAAAGGGAACATGTTATCAACATTAGTGACACACTCATCGAATATCTTTGAATTATTTGCAGTTCCTTCCCCACCAATGTAGACATAAGTAAATTTCATGTCAAATGAACATGCACACATTATATTTTGAGTTGGAGCCATTTGCTTCCCCCGATAAGGAATTTGTTTATTTGATGGAACCTGTGTTGTTATGTGTGCACCATTAATTGCTCCAACGTGATTCAAGAAAAAAATAAAGAACATATTAAAATCATTAAAAAAAATCCTAATGACGAAATAACTAGATGTAAACTACTAATTTACCTTGAAGAATGGATAGTACATTAGATTGTGTAAAATCTCTGGCTGTACTTCATCAAAAGAGGGTGATCAGTGATTGTTACACCCAAGTGCAAGCTACTTTTAGTACTTTATAAAAATATTTTCAAATCATCTCAGGTGAGTGTTAGAACCTTTCTGCTACTATATGTATTCTATGGTTGTGTGCTATAATAATGAGAAAGATAGAAACTGCTCTTAAAGTGTTACCCACCTAGAGTGCTTTAATTGGCCATGTGTACGCAATACCTCACAGAAACTTATAAATACATTTGGACATATTCTAAATTGGTCAAATGTACAATCATCATGACCACAATTTAATAGCTCTAGTACATATGCATGACCTGTTAACATGGACGTTCTACATGGAATGCGTGATTGCACATTATGGATGGAATTTCCTAATTTCGATGCAAGAAATAAAAAATGGCCTCTTCATCTTCAGAATTAGAACTAGCACTATCATCTTGATGCATATAAGGTTGAACATCACCCATGTTGTGCTATTTTAAAAAACAACCTATAATAAACACACATAAAATAATATAAAGCATAAATACTTTGCCACGACAGATACATAAAATAAAATATTCATACTAAAATAGTGCCAAGGGGTTATAGATAAAACATAGTTTATTTCACTAGGGGAAAAAAATAATACACAAACTAAAACATTGTCTAAAACAATATGCACACAAATAGTGCATAACATCCAACAACATAGACTACAACATTATTTTTTAAACTTTGTAGTCTAACTTCTCACATGAAAACTCTCAAATATTATTGATCCAATCTTTCTTCCTATTGTTTGGGAAATGTAGGAATATTTCCTTGAAGATGACATCCTCATGAAGCATTTTTAATACCTTTGCATACATTGCGCCATCAATGTCATCTAATGCGTTGAGTGCATCTAACGTTTCTTTACGATACAAGTGGGCCTCATCAAGTTTGTGGACACTAGTTGCATTACCACTAGATGTCATCTGTGCCATTCTCCTCTCCAGTAGCCCTGTCTTCCTTTTACTAGTTTTGGCAAAAGTACTAAACGTAGCTAATAAAGAAGCACAGTAGCTTTCTTGTTTATGACTTTTTCGAGGTGCAGTGTCCACTTTCTTGTCAAGTTCATTAAGAAAGTCATCATCCTCACTAGGCATGTCCACACATTTATGCTTAGGTGCAAGGTTCTCGCTACCATCAGTGGATGAGGGCAACTTTGTGGAAGTGTGAGCAAATGCTCTAGTAGCCAAACTGTCCCCAAAAATCTGACTTAGCTTTTGAAAGTATGGCAATCCTCTCTTCTTGAAACTTATCGCATACTTATTAATTTGTGTAGATATATTATTTTATTATGACATGAAATATCTTGAGGCAAAACAATTTTTCATAATGAGTAACAAAAATTATGTGTTAAATAATACCTTGAGAACGATCTTTCGCATTGGCCGTTAGAAGCTAACACCGTATTGGTTGTAGGATCCCACCAATTCTTGTCTTCTTCAATAGTGCTTGGAACTTATTTCAAACTATCTTAAGGTGGTTATACTTGTTCCTTAGTCTAAGGTGTAACAGTAGCCAGTTTTACTTTCCATCTGATCCCTAAACCTAGGCTAAACTTGTTTTGTGAAACAACCAGTTTGTCTTTAGCCTTTGGCAACTTCCCAGTCCATTAAAGCAATGAAAAAATACTTTCATTACATTCTCACCATGAACCAGATTTACCATCCCCTTGCACCTCAATAATATCGTCTCTTAGATTGATATTTTCATTGCTCTGTCTTTCCGTTTCTATATATATATATATATATACGATAATATAATTAGCTATATGCACCACAAAGACAAGGCTATATAAATCTTATTTAAAACATATTTAAAATTAAATGGATTTTCACTAGCAAAGCAAAACAACACAATTTTTTATTTACATAAGATATTAAAAAAATATTCTTTATTCATAATATAGCAAATGAAAGGACAAAACAATATTTTTCATCGTGTGAAAATAAATGCTCAAGTGTAAATTTGAATAACCAAAGCAAGAAGCTATTATGTAATTTTGAGATCCAGAACTTGGCTACTAATTTAATGTGTAAATAAATGCTCAATTATAATCAAGGTTGATTCGTTGAAAGGCTAGAAGGACAATGAGAAGTGCATTAATTTAGACTGCTTAAGGATCCAAAACTAAAACAGAGAAAAATGAATAATACACCCAAAAACTGAAAAGCAATACAACTATTGGCATCTAATGCACATTCACGATAGGTTCGAAACAATAAAAGAACAACATAAATTTATCCTTCCTTCTTTGGATATTCCCTCTAAGTAGAGCTTTCATATTGTTACGTCCAATATTGCACAAGGATTTATTATCATATAATAAAAGATTATAAATAAAAATTAAATATTTTAACTTTCAATTTCAAGTAGTTTCGGGACTTGGGTTGTGATAAACGTACATACTAAACCTTCCCTTTGTTTAAGATATTAATAAGGTCAAACACTAAAATGGCCATGTAAAGATACACATTTATGTATAATGCATGCAATAGGTTAAATTAGAACAATGGCCTACTGTCAACAAGATGCTGAAAATTCTATAAATTATAAATCTCAAGCCATACTAAGTATCATTTTGCTGATACTAACTTAGAGTTTGTTTGAGTTTTGTTGGAAAATTATTCTCTTGTATTTCAATACTATATGTGTTGAATGGGAAAATTGACTTAGGGAATTAGAGCAGTGTGTATGGTTGAACATATGAAAACTACGCTAAGCCAGAAATAACTATTGAGAGTTATTATTATTATTTTTTAAAAGAGGCTATTAGTGAGAGAGACTATAACTTCCTAGTTGAACAACCCCTCCACCACTTTTATCTCTTTATTCCTTCCCAAACTAGAATAGCTGACGGACATTTTTGTCTTCCCTCACCTCCATTTTTTGCCAAGCCTATTAATTTTTCTTACTCATCCTTAACAGGTAAAACCATGAAAGAGCAATGGTAAAAATACAAGACATCCCTCAATTGGTCATGCTTGTGAATGATGAGAGAGGAATTTGATTAGCTCAGAGGAATTTGATTAGCTCAGGCCTAAGGGTCCTCTTGTAATAGGATAGAAAGAGTAGAGAGCAGAGCATCCCCCAAAGTACAAGCAAGAGAGAGACTTCAGTAGTAATCATGCATAGAGAACTTCCAATCAAATTATAGGCACTCATAGAAATGCCACATATTCAAATTTTATATAACTATCATATGTGTCCAAAATATGCACACATACTAGCTTGTCAGTGACTATAAATGACTTAATTGGATTTTATTCTCAAAAGATGTTATTGTGTAGTATGCATTGATCATATATACAATCAAGGTTTATAGTTCTAAAAACTTAAAAAGATTCAAAATCTTAGACCTACTTTTTCGGTTAATTTTATAGATTTTGATTGCACGCAATCATTAACATGTTTGTGCATCATTCCATTACCTATTTGAGCATATTATCAAGCTATTTCAATGATTTTGTTAGTATTTTGTAATTTCTTATTTTTGATACTTGTATTGTAGGTATTGGAGGAAATTAGTGAGAATAAGGAAGGTTTGGAGGCAATACATATTGAAGGAGGGAGTCACTTAATGATCACTAAGCTAAGTTATGAAATAAAGAGAAATGGAAAAGAAGCATATTGGTGGCTTGACGAAGGAAGTTGAAGCAAGAAGGCAAAAGAAAAAGGCCAAGCACAGTTTGTGGGGTGCACCCTTTGCACTTGGGGCGTGTACCTCTCACATTTGGGGTGCGCCTCTCATGGGGTGCACCCCCTTGCTGCTTTGTAGCCGTGCGCCCCTAGAGAGCCCATTTTTGGGTGTTTCGGTGTGGCATTTCATCAAACACCTAGAGCTGAATTAGGCTGGGTGCACGATCTCTTTGCTATGGGCACCTGTGGATCCCCTCTCAGTTAATCTTTTAGTTTTCTTTGCCTTTGTAATTTTACTCTTTTGCCCTTAAAATGACTTTTCTTATAAATAGGCCTTTGTAATGCTGACAGAGCATCTTTTTACATACTTTATTTTATTTTCTTTTTAATTTTACTTAGCCTAGATTAGATTAGGGCTTTGATTTCAAGCTTTTAAGGTCTATCTTTTGGAATATACTTGGATTATACTTCAAGACTTATAAGTTTTACTTTGAATTTTATTGTTAATGTTAGCTTTGTGAGTTCTTTTTGCTTATTTTTTCTTCTTCTTTCAAAGTACCATATGAGTTTATGTCTTCGTCATGTTCGTAGGTAGTTTGGTTCTTGGCTTAGAACCATTAAAGGTGGTGTGGTAGTTTGGTGATCTTGAACGTAGAAAAATATTTTTTTAATGTGAAAAAAATCCTTTTATTTATCAGTTGAAACTCCTTAGTAAGCTTAGGTTCTTTCAAAATTAAGTCACCCGTGTTACAACCATAGTTTGGTTACGAGTTTCTACTCGTGCACACCAGTTATTTGGTTCAATATCGCAGTGACTTGTGAACTATTTTCCTAGAACCCTAAATTAGGTTTTCATTCAAAATTAAATCACCTATGTTATAATCATAGATTGGTTACGAGTGGCCACTCATGCATACCAAGTGTTTGATTCAATGTCCCAGTGATTTGGAATCTATTTTTCTATAACCCTAACTTGAGATTTTCTTAAGAAATCAATTCACCCGTGTTACAATTGAAGCTTAGTTACGAATTGACGCTTATGCACACTAGGTGTTTAATTCAGTGTCCCGGTGAGTCTAAAACCAATTTCAAAAGTCTCTTTTACCTTGAGTTCTATAAATTAGGTTTTACTGAAATATCTTCCGACCTGGCAATGCATGTGCATTTGCTAGGTTGAGTTATCAACGCGTTTGAGTAAACCACTACTATCCCACTACCGGATTTGGTTTGAAGTCAAAATTGTCTTAGGTATTTTATTTGTAGTGTTTTATCTTAATTTAGCATTCATAATTCCTTTACTCCATTATACTTAACCCAATCATAATCAAATATCCCCATAATCCAAACATAGTTTAGATTAGATTAGAATTACCTATTAACTAAAGAGAACAAGTCCAGAACTTTTAACGAAACCCTCCCTGTGGGGATGACCTAGGTTCTCACCGAGTAAAATTATGACCACTCTCTTGCACTTGAGAGGTAAAACTTGAATACATTTCAGGGTCGGTCAGATTTCACCTTCATGTTTGTAACAAACTATTCAGAAAAGGCCTCTAGCATGTACGAAAGAAATCAAATGTAGCCAAACTACTTAGAAAAATAAGAACAATAACACAAGAAAAAAATGGCAAAATTGGTAGCCAAACCATTAACACCTGCAAGGATAATAGCTGAAGCAAATTCAGAGTTATACTTGAGTTATGCTAGTTGACTGAAATGCTAAAACAGGGAAGACTACTGATAAGGTGTCTTACTCACTCCACACTCAGTAGCGTATATCCACTAATGGTGGACTGGATTAGACAAAAATAAATAAATAAATAAATAAATAAAATAAAGGTAGCAAGATGTTGTCGACAAAAGAGCAAAATTAGTGTAACCATGTATAAGATATATATATTACAGATAAAAAAATTACTGATCAAGCAAATCAGATCAAGCATTATCAGTAATAGATTAAGCAAAATGAAAAGAAAATCAGTGCATACACAATCTTTTTCTATTCAACATGACAGATCACAGATCTACTTATGTTTCAAGTTGAGGAAGTATTGAATAGAAAATAGAAGGAAACTTCTGCTGGTCAACAGGATCTTAGATCAAATAGAAAATAGAAGGAGAGTGTTGAACAAAAAACAATAAATCTTAGATCGATTTGGAGAGAAATAGAGAGGATACCTACTCGTGGTCATTGAGAGTCGCCAGATAACCAGCTTTAGCCTCACATGCTCCTTCAATCATTCTCTGTTCGTTGTTCCTTGCTTTGGGTTTCAAAGCCTCACACAAAAACTAAACATTGAGCTTTTATATTTGGTGAAAACACCATTTTGGCGTGTTTTCACGAGTTTTCAAAATAATGAAAATTGGAATTCATTTAATTTGTAAATTGGAAACGAAAACGGATTTACCATACAAGTTTTTATTTTCACTTTCAAAAAAATAAAAACAAAAATAGAAAACTAAAAACAAAATGGTTGCCAGATGGGACCTAAAAGTTTAACATTCACTAACCAAAATGTACTTGGTTAGGAAAAGTTAACTACTTAGTGACCAAAATTTGATCAAAAACAATTCTTTCAAAAAAAGAAAATTTGCTTCCCTTAAGACTCTAACTTATGTTTTTCTTTTAATGTTAGAGTATTTAATCACTAGGTTCCATCATCACTTGGTAATATATATGTATATACTAAACCTTTTACCAAAATTTGGTTAGAAAAAGTAAATTTTTAGTTGTTAAAAATAAAATAAAATATTTACTTTTAAGCACAAAAATAACCTTTAGTGACCAATTGGTTGGTAAAAGTGAATCTTTAGCAACCGATTTGTTAGCAAGGGTTTTACCTTTAGCGACTAATTAGTTAGCAAAAGTAATAAATATTTTATTACTTTTTATTCAATCGTTTGGTGACCAATTTGTTGAGAAAATTAATCATAATGGGTAACTTTTTTGGCAACCAATAGGTTAGAAAAAGTTACCCTTCAACAATCAATTATAATTTGGTCAAGAAATATTCTCTATTAGCAATGTCTGAAAAAGTTACCCTTTAGTGACTAAATTTGTGTTTGGTAGGAAAAAGTAATCACCAAAGATGTTTTTTCATGTAATGACATGATACAAATCATGGATATGCTTTTGAATGCAGACACATAATTGTTAAAAGAATAGAAGTATGGTACAAGATGACACATTCTTTTTGCAAAAGCCTAAGGACAAAACTCCTTAAATAGTCAAGGGTCAAATCTAAGTTGTTATAAGATTTTTAAAATAAGAGGTTCTTATTTTTACTCTGTCGCTTGTGAAGCGAGGTTCTGATAAGTATCCATTGAGGCTTCCTACTTTATTTAGATATCATCAACTCATCAAAATATCAATTTTGAATTTTTTAATGAGCATTCAGCAATATATCATCATCCAATACCGTGATAGGACATCATATATCATGATATAACATGATATGCACTATACCTTGACATGTCACAACATGTCTAGATATAACAAAATATTAATATACATGTACACACACCCATACCAACTTAGGTAGGCAACCAATCTAGAATATTCACCTGAGTGAATAATCTTCCAAAGAGTAGAAATTACTTAGGATTTGATAAACTAGTGAATTCTAAGTCCTGACTCCTATAGAAATATCTTTATACATCTTACAACTTTCATAAATGATAGAATGTAAATATTAGAATACGAGCCATCATTACATTTACATCTAAAAAAGAGGTATTGAGTCACATATTTAACCTACGAGGAAGGTCTTATACCGAGTTAGGCGAAAGGTGTTGACTCGTGTATCAAACCAAGAATGAGGTTCCTAAACTAAGTTAAAAGCAAGGCACCAGCTCACATATCACTTCAGGAGCAAGGCTCTTAAACTGAGATGAGTGCAATGCACTACTTACACAATAAATCTAAAGTGAGGCTCCCATATAAAGTTAAATGCATGACATTTACTCTTTCACTTATCCAAAGAGTAAAGCTCCTATATTGACTTAGATTCGAGACACTAGCTCATTTATTAAACTAGAAGCTAGGCTTCCATATCAAGATAAGTATGAAGTACTATTTTATTGCCAATCTAGGAGCGTGGCTCTAAACCAAGTCTAATATAAAGGCATTATCCCTTATCATTATCACTTTAGGATACCTACTAGGAGATGATGATGTAAGAGACTATCAGGTTACCATTTACTAATTTTGTTATCATATACATATAGCCAACTCATTACCTATCATCCATATTTACACATAAACACAGTTTGGGCCACTTTAGGTCTAAACTACATCAACCTAATCCTTTGATAAGTTGGGCAGGTAGCTTGATCAAATTTCTTGAGTCTGGTCACTAGGCTTTCCAAGCAATCATTTCATTTATTCATTCTCTCATAAAAATTGGCTAGGTCTAATCATCTAATTATCTTTCAGTTACAGCTTTCAATATAATCCTCACCCCCAATGGAGCTTATTTTTTGTAGAGTATCTCTAGTAGAACATTTGAAACTTATTTAACTTTTAGATTGCATCTAGTCTTTAATTACAATGTAGAACTCCCTAAGGAACATTATTGTTAGCTAGACAGACATCACACTACGTTTATATAGATGAACTATGATTGGCCTGATTCTCGATAAGATATGTAAGTAGCCTTCTAGAAGGCTCGACCACCTTACATTCCATACATCATATCTATTTTTTTATTTTTGGAGTTATATCATAATTGTAAATTGGACATTATTTTGGAAGATTATGATTGCGAAGATCTAAAAGAAACTCTGGATATCCCTAGATAACTAGGCATAACGATTTTATGCCCAGATTAACAAACACCCAAACCCATTATCTCTTATCATGCATATATCTGTATAGAGTCACTAAAATGAGCATTTATTATAATTTCAAAAATTTAATGAAAATACTTTTAAATTAAAGACTCAAGTTTCTTAAAATACCCGTTTTTAAAGGGTTTAGTGGATACTCTAAACATTTATATCATAGTCCATGTTCAATTTTAAAACCATATTTCTACCTAAATATATAGGATGATCAAAGACAAACCACGTTGCAATTAAGGATCCGATTCGTGTCACACATGAGGACCATCACGACATCCATGGCATGTAATATTGTCTACTTAAATGTGACTCGCAGGAATGAACAGATCAGAGATCATATACTTGATAAGCCAATTATGCACCAATCAAGGAAAACACCATAATGAATTTGATAATGGAAAGAGTTTAAGGGATTGTGTGAATAAGCTTTAATTATCTTAATCTATCTTCTCTTTTCTTTCTTCCAAACGTTTTTTTAAGTACTCGTGTAATTTTCTCCTATAGCACTTATCAAGTATCTTCTTCAAATGATGATGTCGGAGATGGTTTTCTCTTATAATTGATGATGAGTAAGGTATATAATTGTTGTGCTGGGTGACCTCCACACCCATAGAAGCCACTAGAAACACCGAGAAGTGTATAATGTCAAAACTACGTCGAAAACTAGCCACCATTGTCAACACTGATTTTTGACTTCGCCGAAGTGTGCATTTAATGCACTGAATTGTTTGTTGTTTGCTAGTTCAAAGATTTGTCTATAAATTGAGAGTCGATGGAGTGTGATAGTGTGTGGAGTGAAGTAACTAGAGGTAGAAAGAGAGTGAGAGTGTTTTGAGTGAGAATGTATCTGTAAAAATTCTTATTGTTCATAATAAAATTCATTGATTTCATTTGCTAATTTTGGTTTGTTCTTGTTCAATCTATCCCAACAACTAATATAAGAGCTATACGGCTTATCATACTGAGCAAGAACAGATCAAGTTCTTAGACTTATCCAAAAACAGAGTTGCTCAAATATAGATTTGAGCACGCCACTCTGCTCCACTTCCCAGTAGAGTTCAATGATGGAAAAATCATTACTGGAAACCTCCTCACAGTCCCACATGAGCTACGACAGAGTTTAGCTAAAAAAGTGATGCCAGACAGCGTTACTGAAAAAGAAGTGCAGGAAGAATCAATTCCATTTTTTCAATATATAAATATTCATTGACCAAGCTTGCAAAGGGCAAGGGCTTGGTAAGTTGGCTTGGTTGCTGAGAATTGTTCCTTGAGGTCAAGGTCCTAAATTTAGGGGGGCGTAAATTATTTCACAATTTCCTTCTAAAGTTAAGCCCAATAAGCAGGCCACATTAGCAATGAAAACACACATGGACGAGAAAGTGTCTAACATGTAGAGATATATGCCACATCAGTAAGAGACTGCCACGTCATCTAATTAGGGTCTTAGGAGTGCAAAAATACATTGTAGGGGCTGAAGTGCACAAATAAAAGATCTTGATTTTCTTACAATAATCTAATGGTCATAATTTTATTTAGTTAAAATTAATTTCAAAATAAAAGTAAGCATTAAAAGAAATTTGATTGGAATGCAATCAATGTAGAATATGAAAAGTCACGTCTCATTAAAATGCAATCAATTATGACTGTTCATCCATGCACTTCTATTCTGCAATGCATTTTTGCACTGTAGCCCATTGGAACCCTCCAATTGGAGCCACATTAGCACTTATGGACTTTTAATAATTTGACACATAAAGGTAGACACTACATCAGTAGAAGTTGTCACATCATCCAAAGTGTGCCACATCAGCACATGTGGACCTATAGTCATCTCATATATGGAGGTAGACGCCACAATACCAAGAGGTTGCCACATCATCACACTTTACCATGTTAGCCATTCAAAATATGACATGTGGAATTAGCCTGTGTTAACTTTGGCGCCAATTTTTTTTTATATCTTTAGTAACGAGATTTAGTAACAATAAAATATCTTTGTCACTAAAATTAAAGTTTTAGCGACAATAAAATATTTTTGTCATTGAATATTAATGTTTCAGTGACAATTTATGTTACTTGTCACAAAAAAATTTTAAAACGTATTTTCAGTGACAACAAAAAAATATTATCACTAAATATTATATATTTGTGACAATATTTTTAATTGTTACAAAACACTCATCACTATATCCCACTTTTCTTGTAGTGCATTAACCTGCCTTTGACCAAAGTTTTTGGATTTTCAAAAAGGCCCTTCCTCGGGTTTTTTGATGTTTCGAATTCAACTGTGAGGTCCGTTTTGATTAATTCAACTATGAAAAAGTTGAGCTAAAAGAGTCATCAAGTAGTGTTATCAAATTGAACTCCTTAAATTACGCCACTTAGAAACCACTGATGGAGGAATAGCTCTATTGGAATGATTTAGTCGAACTAATCGAGAAGAAAGGTCTCAAGCCCACAGAAAGAAAGGATGAAGAATGGACCAAGATTGACTGGAAAGCTATCGGCATAATCTAACAATGTATTGACATCAACATCCTACATCATGTTGCCAAGAGATAGATGTACAGTTCTAGTAGAAATTGGAGAACATATATGAAAGAAAGACTATCTGAAATAAGGTTTTAGTAATGAGGAGATTTGTAAACCTCAAGTACAGAGATGAAAATTTAGTTACCAAGTATTTAAGCAACTTTTAGAGTTTTGTAAACCAGATGGCACTACAAGAAAAAGCATTTTTAGCAACCATTTTTCGCGACCAAAACTAAATTTGGTCGCTAAATATTAGTTTTTAGTGACTAAATATTATTTGGTCACTAATAATTTATATTTATTAGTCGCTAAAAACTAATATTTAGCGACCAAATAGAAATTGGTAGCTAAATCCCAAGCATTTAACGACCAATTTTTGGCACCAATTGGTCGCCAAAAGTTAACCTTTAGCGACCAAATATTAGTTTAGTCGCTAAAGAGTTCTAAAATATTTCTCTCCGTCCTTTGGCACCAACAATGGCTTTTTGGTATTTCCCTCCATCTTTTGGCACCACAATAGCTTTTGGCTACCAAAACATTTGGTCGCGGAATATTTTTATAATTTTTGACATTTATTTTTAGCGACCAAATAAGTTTGATAGCTAAATTCCAGGTATTTGGTGACCAATTGGTCGCTAAAAGTTAACCTTTAACGCGATCAAATATTAATTTACTCGTTAAAGAGTTCTAAAATATTTCTCTCCATCATTTGGTGCCAATAATGACTTTGGCTACCAAAACATTTGGTCATGAAATATTTTCATAATTTTTGACATTCATTTTTAGCGACCAAATAAGTTTAGTGGCTAAATTCCAAGCATTTGGCGACCAATTGGTCGCTAAAAAAATCTCTTCATCGACCAAATATTAATTTAGTCGCTAAAAAAATGACATGAATAAATAAAAATAATTAAATTTTATTTCTTTCTCTATTTTTCTCTCAAACAAATTTATTTATCTCTTTGTATGATTTAAATTAGATTTCATAAATTTTATTTTAATGTTTATTTATTAATTTTAATTAATTTATAAAAATTATCAAAAATTATAATCATAGATCAATAAAAGAATGTTACCAAATTAATGCTAAAACTAAATTCACCAAATCAAATTTAGATAATTTGAATGTATAATCATTTTCTGTTTTAAAGTAAATATGTTGGAGTAACCTTTATAGTTTGTATGACTTATAATCAAGTGAATATTAAATTTTAATATCTAATAATTGTTTAGTGTAATTTAATATTAATTAATTAAAGTAACATTATTTTAAATTCAAAAATAAAAATAACAAATATTATTTATTAATTTTAAGTAATTTCATTTCTTTATCTTTTTAGAACTTATTTCCAAATATAATCAACTAAAATATTTTTTTATTAGAAATAAATTCTTAAAATAGTTTTCAAAAATTTTGCTTTTTAAAAATAATTTTCTAAAACTAAAACTAAAAGCGACTGAATTATTTTAAGAATATAAATACAAAATGAAAAATTATATATATATAGTGAGCCATGATATAACTAAATTAAAGATATGTATTAAATATATGCTACACATACGAATTGGAGGAAAATAAAAAAAAACATTTAAAATTATTTTAGTTAAATATAATAGTTATTCATAAATTATTTACTAAATATCTATATAGTTTCATTATTGTTTATGATTTCAAATTATTGAAACAAAAGTTAAAATACTTAAATAAAAATAATAATTTTTTTTCACGTTTGCTAACTAATTAGTTTATAAAAGGGCACTTCTTGCAACCAATTGGTTGGTAAAAGTGTTAAACATTTATTATAAAAAAGTTAAAGTAATTAAATAAAATCATAAATTTTTTTATCATTTTTGGCGACCAATTGGTCGCTAAAGGCGTACCTTTGGCGAGTACACCTTTAGCAACCAATTAGTCACTAAAGGGCACCTTTGCCGACCAATTGGTTGCCAAAAGTGATAAAAGTTTGTTTATATACAAAAAAGTGTAAAATATATACAAATATAGTTTGGCCTAGTGGTCAACTACATGAACTTCCAAAGAAATGGCACGAGTTCGAATCTTAGCAACAATAACAAAAATCTCAAAAGTATAAATTCAACACATGGCGAAATCATAGGCTGACACGTGGCATAACACAAGTTGCCATGTGGCATGATGACATGTCAGCAAATGATGCCACGTGACGCTACATTTGAATTTTTTTTTTTAAATTAATTCAAATTTCCAATTAAAGACTCTTTTACCGACCAATTGGTCGCCAAAAACTAACCTTTGGTGACCAAATTTTTGGTCGCTAAAGGGTAAACCTTTGCTGACCAAATATATGCTAGTCGCCAAAGGCGTATCTTTTAGCAACCAAAGTTTGGTCGGCAAAAATTATACTTTTACCGACCAAATATATTTTTGGTCGCCAATACTTTCTGCCACTAGCCTTTACCGACCTGACCAAATTTATTTGGTCGACAAAAGTTTTAGCGACCAAATTTTTGGTTGCTAAAAGTGTTTATTGTTGTAGTGTGGCTACTGTCAACAAGATTTTAGATAAAAAGATACAAGCGCTGCTACTACTTGAATCATTGTCAAATAGTTGAGAGACCTCGATCGTCTCTCAGTAACTTTGCCCTTAATGGATTGATTACTATGGACGTGGTTCAAGATGCCTTATTAAATGAAGAGGCAAAAAGAAAATAGATGGGCTTAGAATAATCCTAAGCACTTGTTATATATAGAGAGTAAAGAACAAGGAAGAGATTGAAGTCAAACAAGGTTTAGTAGAAGGCTAAATTATCAAAGCAAGTTTAGAAGATAAAGTCAATAAAGATCCAGAGTTAAGTGCTATTATTGTGACAAAGAAAGTCACATTAAGAAGAACTATTGAGCACTGAAAAAAGAACAATAATATGTCAATACATAAAATAAGATAAAGGAAGTAGCAACATAATTGCTACTTTATCCAAATGTGGGGCGGTACTAGCAATTGAAGGATAAGAATGTCTTCACTTTGATGATCAAAGTTTAGAATTGATCACTGATACAACTGTATCCTACCATGCTCTTATCCAAAAGAGTTTTTCATCCCTTACAAAGATGAAGATTTCGGTATTATCAAAATGGGCAACACAAATCAATCCAGGATTGTGGGCATAGGAGATATCTACATCTAAAATAATGTTGCATGCATAATGGTGTTAAAGGATGTAAGGCATGTCCCAGACTTATGCCTAAATCTTATCTCCAGCATTGCACTAGATCGATTGGGATACGAGAATCATTTTGGTAATGGTAAATGGAAGTTGACAAAAGGATCATTAGTCGTTATCAAAGGAGAAACATGATGCACACTATACAAGACGAAGGTGAAGGTATGTTTCGATAGATTAAATGTTGTTGAAAATGAGACATTACCAAACTTGTGGCACAGAAGACTTGGCCACATGAGCGAGAAGGAATTGAAGATACTGGCGAAGAGGTCTCTAATTCCTTAACCAAAGGTACAAATTTAAATTCCTGTGAATACTGTTTATTCAGAAAGCATCACAGAGTATCATTTAGCTCATTAGTAAGAAGAAAAATAGAATTATTGATTATGGTCTACTCCAACTTCTGTGGTTCATCAAAGTGGAATCGTTGGGTGGCAACAAGTATTTTGTAATAAGAATATTTCTTACTCTCAGTAAAGAGTGTTTGGGTGTAAGATATTTGCACACATACTAAAGGAACATAAATCCAAGTTGGATGACAAAGCCATGCCATGTGTTTCTCTAGGATACGGAGAAGAACAATTTGGGTATAGACTATGGGACCAGAAGCAGGAAGATAACTGGAACTAGAGATGTAGTCTTCTATAAAAGTCAGACCCTCGATGATCTTTAAGAAGCTAAGAAATCTAAAGATGTTAGTATTCCAGGCCGCATTCTAAACACCTTTTCATCACAAGATGCCAAAGATGGGGGATAATTATTAGGTTAAGTTCCAGAAGTGAAAGATCTAGATACAGATGATGGATAATGGTGTTCTAGAACTAGAAGGTACTAAGCAGGGGAGCAAGCCCTTCAACCAGAGGTTCCAGAAACTCAGATAAGAAAGACAAACCGAGGCTCCAAAAACTTAGACATATTCAATTTCTAAGTATATCTTACTTATTGACAAGAGAGAGCCTGAGAATTTTCAAGAGGCACAAAATTATAAAGTGTAGAAAAATAGGTGAAGGCTATGCAAGATGAGATGAATTCCCTAAAAAAGAATCATACTTATAAGTTGGTGCCATTTCCTAAAGGTAGGAAAGTTTTGAAGAACAAATAGGTGTTCATGTTGAAAAAGAATCAAGAAAGTATGATAAAATACAAAGCTCGTTTGGTCATTAAAGGTTTTGGGCAAAAATAATGTATTGACTTTAATGAGATATTCTCACCGACGGTGAAGATGACTTCTATACGAGTAATTCTAGGATTAGTGGCCAGCATGAACCTTGAACTCAAATAGATGGATGTTAAGACTGCATTTCTTCATGGAAATTTGGAGGAAGTAATTTACATAGAGCATCCAGAAGGGTTCAAGGTAAAAGAAAGAACACTTACTCTACAAGCTAAAGAAAATTTATATGACCTTAAGCAAGCACCAAGACAGTAGTATAAGAAGTTTGACTCATTTATGGTAAGTAATGGATATATTAGAATAGCTATAGACCAGTGTGTGTATATGAAAAGATTTCCTGGTGAAAATTTTATAATCCTACTACATTATATTAGCGATATGTTGATCATTGGCCAGAATCCTGAGATTATTAAAAAATTAAATGATGAGTTATCTAAGTATTTTGATGTAAAGGATCTGGGTCAAGCACAACAGATTTTGGAAATATAAATCATTCAAATAGGAAAGTGAAGAATCTATGGTTATCATAAAAGAAGTGTGTTGAGAAGGTGATTAACAGATTTAATATAAAGAATACCAAGCCAGTTAGCACACCTTTAGCCAGTTACTTCAAGTTAAGTAAACAGATGTGTCCCTTTACTGAAGAAAGAAGGTATAGATGAGATGGCAGCTATTCTTTACTTTTCAGCTATAGGACTCTAATGTAAGCAATAGTCTACACCCAACCAAATATTGCTCATGCTATTAGAGTTGTGAGTAGATTTCTTTCTAATCTTGGAAAGGAATGTTGGGAAGCAGTTAAATGGATCTTTAGATATATAAAGGGTACAACCAAATGGCGTCTATGCCTTGGAGATCCAAAATCATTCTTGAAAGGTTTTACAGATGCTAACATGGCAGGAGATCTCGATTGTAGAAAATCTACATCAAGTTATCCATTCACTTTTGCAAAGGGCGCTGTCTCATGGCAATTTAGATTACAAAAGTGTGTCACTTTATCTATAACCGAAGCAGAGTATATGCTACTACTGAAGTAGGAAAAGAAATGCTTTGGTTACAGTGATTTTTTCAAGAACTGGGATTAAAACAAGGAAGATCCATTTTGTACTCTGATAGTCAAAGTGCATTGGATTTGAGCAAGAATGCTATGTATTATTCTCGCACTAAACACATTGACATTCATTATCACTGGTTGTGGAAAGTGTTGGATAAACAATTGAAAAAGTTACAAAAGATTCACACAAATAGGAACCCTTCAGATATGATAACAAAAGTGGTCACCCAAAAAAAAAACAAAAAGTTTTAGTTTTGTTAGAGTATTGCCGGGATAAACCCAACAGATGGTATTCCTTCTATAGTTGTGGAAGGAGAGATTTGTTGGGTAACGTCCACACCTATGGAAGCCATTATAAGCACCAATAAGTGTTGCAATGTCTGACCTGCGTCAAAAACTAGGCGCCATTATCAACACTAAGTTTTGACTTGGCTGAAGTTTGTATAATGCACCAAACTGTTTGTTATTTGCTAGTTCAAAGATTTGCCAATAAATTGAGAGTCGAGGGAGTGTGATGGTGTGCAGAGCAAAATGAGAACTAGTGGTAAAGAGAGAGTATGTGTGTATGTGTGTAAAAATTCTTATTCTTCATAATAAAATTCTTTGATTTTCTCTACCAATTTCAGTTTGTTCTTGTTCAATTTGTCCTAACATGTTGGATAAGGAATTTGAGTCCTCTTTGCAAATATCCAAATTGAATTTGAAAAAAAAAAAAGGATTACAAACATAAGAAATTATTGTTGTGGTGATTTAATTTGAAAAAAAAATACACAGTTGTGCTTATAGTAAGGGGCGTTTGAAAGACCAAAATTAGAAAAAAGTTAAAAAAAGGAAATGTGTCAGTCACTTTTTAGTGTTTGTAAGATAAACTGAATTTTGTTGATAGGATCCATTGAAACGGGGTTGAATGACCCGTTCCAATATTTTTTACATGTTGTGTCAAAATTTTGAGCTAATAGGATACTTTGGAACGGAGTTAAATGATTCGTTCGAGCAGTTTTGGCCAATAACGTTGTCAGAAGTTAATAAAATTGGTAAAAAAAAGTAAGAATTAATAAAAATTTGTAAAAATTAAAAATTTAAAATAAATAACCACAAAAAACAAGAATAACAAAATATTGATTAAGAATTTGTAAAAATTTAAAAACATTTGTAATTTTTTATAAAATTTGGCACGTTAAACATCTTGCAATTGTGCAAATTTCTTGGAATTGCATTTATTAAAAAATTTTATCAGTTTCAATGGTTGAGATTGAACACAGTACAATTATACATTGACTTTTTTTTTTTCCTGGAAAGGTACAATTATACATTGCCTTGCTCCAAACTTTATATGACTACCGGTACTATTTGGATAAAAAAAAAAAAAAAAAAAAAAAAAGGAAGAAAGGTCAATTTATGTTTTTCAAGGAGTGATATGCACTTACCCTCGATTAGTCCCAAAAGTCGCATGGGGCCGCTATTGATTGTTCACTCTGGCATTTGAAAAGGTTCTCAGTCTGCAATAGTTTTGAAAGAATAATAAATGGAGGAGCCATCCACGTGTCTCCTGGACCCAAGTATTTCCTAACCTTCCATGGCTCGTGTCAGGTAGATGGAAGGGAGCTGCTGACCCCCACGATGCTGAGCAACCCCATTTGCTTATAAAACTACAATTATTAAAAGCTTGACTACAATATAGAAGATATACATGTAAGTATAGTATTTTGAAAAAGTACAAAAGCAACTACAAAAACTTACCCCGCTAGCTTATTATGCTCTTTCATAGAATAATTAATTAATTAATCAGACTCACCGCCAGGCATGTTTGGCGAGGTAGGAAAATTAATTAATCTTATTTTTGGTTAGTATGTTATATATGTATATATATATAAGTTTATAGTTGAGTAACGTATTTAGGCCTGGCAACAATCTCAACTATCAGTCAAAAGGCAAAAGGGGAAAAATTGATCCCAGAGCTAAACGTCAACGCCAAAAGTAGATTATAGACGCTATACATAAAATAGAGCAGACATCAACTTTATTTACAAGAAGTTGGAAAATTCATGGTTTTTGTTGAAGGGTAGTTGAATTAATTTTTCAATTTATTCTTACTAACTTAATCCCCATCATCACTATATATAGACATCAATCTGGAAAGGGTTCCAAACTGTGAAAATTTATAAATCTAATAGAAGCAGCATAAAGGGAAAAAAAAAAAGAAAAAGAAATGACTGTGTCACCTTCTGTTGCTAGTGCAGCAGCCAAGGGGCGAGTCCTCATAGTTGGAGCCACAGGCTTCATAGGTCAATTCATTGCCGAAGCGAGCCTTGCAGCTGGTAAACCCACATATCTTCTTGTCCGTTCACTCGATGTTAGCCCTTCTAAGGCAAAATCTGTCAAAACCCTACAAGACAAAGGCGCCATTATCGTTCATGTATTGTGTTGTGCTACTCTCTCTCTCTCTCTCGCTATTTTTTTGTTGTTGTATATCGATATGCATATATACCGACCAGTTACACGATTCTAATATGATGATTTTATTTCTAATTTGGTTTTTACGCCATGGCAGGGCGCTGTGAAAGATCAAGAATTCGTGGAGAAGATACTGAAGGAGCACGAGATAGACATAGTGATATCAGCTGTCGGTGGTGAAGATTTATTGGACCAGCTTACCCTTGTCCATGCCATCAAAGCAGTGGGAACCATCAAGGTGAAAACCAAAAAATAATAACAATAATAATAATTATTATATTACTAATAAATAAAGTTAATAATAAATAATATTAGGACAAATTTCACTGTGTTTCCAAACTTTATCTGAAATTTTACTGTAGGACTTGAGTTTTTTTTTTCTTTTTTTTTTTTTTGAGTAGTTAAAAGTTTGAATTTTTAATTTATTGCAGTCTCTGGTTAGTGACTATCAGATTTTCCTAATACTTCCATTTTATTTAAAAGAAAATCATATAAAAAATTTAAAACTTGAAATAAAATTCTACATGAAATTTAGAAAGTCAAAGTAAAATTATCTGTTGGGATGTTTAAAAGTCCAAAGTAAAAAGTGTGTAATGCATCATATATCTTTCGGCGTTTGATTGGTATGACCAAATGATTGGTATGACCAAAAGATTATAGTTAGATTCATTTGAACGTGATTTTACATATCTATTCGAACGATTCATGTCAAAAAAGTTATCACAAAGTTTATAAAAAATAAGAAAAATTTACAAAATTTGTAAATTTTGGATTTCAGAAGAAATGCACGGAAAACAAAAATGACAAAAAATTTGTAAGAGTTGAAAAAATTTGTAAAAATTAATATTTGTTTGGCTTCCAAACGCCCCTGTAATATTAGGTTTGAGTTCAGGAAAAAAAGGTTAATTTTTTAGTAATTAACTAATATAATTATTAAAAAATTTTTTTTTTGTTTAATAAGAAAAAAAGTTAATTTTTTAGTAACTAATTATTTTTTAACTTTTTGTTAATTTGACATTTTTTCTTCTATAATTTAAAAGAAATATAAAATGTAATAAAAGATAAATTTAGTTATTTAAAAAAATTAAAATTTTGAATAACTAAAAATTGAGCTTTTAGTTTAATTTCTAAACACATACTTAGTACAAGATATAGAAGAAAAGGAGATTAACATAACTAAATTATATTAGTTATGTAATATTGAGTTGGTGACCGTCACTATTTTAATTCATAATAAATGTAAATATAATTGGACTATTAAATTTAAAACAATTTTGATTTTAAGTCACGAAATTAACATAATATTACTGTATCAATTTACTCAAATCGGGGCTGTTTGGCCAACTTCCAAATACCAAAACTCACCAAAAGTTACAAAAATTTGTACTTTCCAATTAAATTTTGTTACATATCACCTTCACATCAAATTTTGTACTTTTATTGTACTTTTTAGACAACTTTTTTTTAACCAAACACCCCAAATAATGAAACATTTTTAAGGTAAGAAGGCGAAAGAAATTAAAATATGGACATATTGTACTTGGTGCAGAGGTTCTTGCCTTCGGAGTTTGGGCATGACGTTGACAGGGCGGACCCGGTGGAGCCGGGGCTCGGCATGTATAAGACAAAGCGGATGGTACGAAGGTTGATAGAAGAGTCTGAGGTGCCCTACACTTACATCTGCTGCAACTCCATTGCTTCTTGGCCGTACTGTGATAATACCCACCCTTCTCAAGTTCTCCCCCCTCTGGACGAGTTTCAAATTTACGGTGATGGCAACGTCAAAGGTACTTAAGAATTTCATTACTATCCTTAACTTTCTTTGTTTTATTTTTTTAATGCAGTTAATCTTTCTTAAACGCAACTTTAATTTTGAGAATTTCTCATCATTGATGTTTAAAGCTATTGTTAGGAAAACTAAGCGGATAGAAATTAATTAAAGTGTGCCCTTGGTGTGATAAGTGGGGAGGGTTTTTAGAGAGAGAGAGAGAGAGAGAGAGAGAGAGACATGAATGACAGCTTTCCTTCACTAGAGAAAAGTTTGTTGGGGGTCAATCGAAGAGTTTAGGTTCAATTAGATGTTTATATCCTTTAAGCAGGACCCATATAATGTCCAAATACAAGTTCGGTGGGTCAATTGAAGAGTTTAGGTTTGAGTTCAATTAAATGGATGTTTGGTCGGATAAAATTACTAAAATTTATTAATTTTTATTAATTTTTTTATATTTTTTATAATTAAATTTTATCACATATCACTTTTATGTCAAATCTTTATATCTTTATTGTAATTTTTTATCAAATTTTTACCAATTCAACACCCTTAAATGTTTACATCCTTTTAGCGGGACCCATGTAATGTACAAATAGGACGTGAATTTTGTCGGATAGTATAGGAATTTGGTTTCCAATAGCGCATTTGGGGTCACAAGGGGCGGCCATAAAAATTTTCAATCAGTCGATGAAGGTGGAAAATTACCTACAATCAAAAGTGGAAGAAAAAAAATTTTATAATAAAATTAATCTTTTTTAAATAACTATGACGATGCAATAAAAATTGTAATATAATGTTGACAAACATTATTATTATTTCAATATAAACTTTAGAATGTCACGTGTTTATGCGTCTTGTGTTAAAAAAGTAAAATTACTGTAAGTGAATAGCGTAAGCAAATGGAAAAGAAATTCTTATACAAATATAATAAAAACTAATTTGTGAGTTTGCCCATGGATGCAATTTTATATTAGCGTGTTTTGTTTGATAAGAATTTGACAAAAAAATACAATAAAAATATAAAAATTTAATATAAAAGTAATATGTAATAAATTTAATTAAAAAAAAAATATAAAAATTAATAAAAATTAATTAATTTTAACTATCAAACACTATTTTAAGGGGGGCAACGATGGCCGATACGGGAGGGAATAAGGTTTGCTCCCAGCTCGAATTGCGTTGCATTTGTATGCATACATACCTAAATTACTAATATGATGTGAATACATTCCGTACATTAGTAAAAATATTTATCAAAATGCTTTTGATTTTAAAAATAACATTGGTACATTATTATATATGATAATTAATTCTGCTAGATTTTTCGGACAAATAAATTTTCGTTGATATACGCATGCATGTAAATTAAATATTTTGATTGCCAATTCACGGTCAGCAGGCCGCCGCCATGGCCTACCGCCATGGACTGCTTCAGCCTCTTTCGCCGACGGCGGCCATCTACTCGAACGTTGTAGTTGTCAAAAAAGGAATGGATAGAATATATTATTTGATCTAATAGTATGTAGTACATAATCCAGTACACTACATCGGACCTACACTGATCCGTTGTCAAAGAAGCGTGTGTAAGGCAATTGCCCATCGCATCGAATACCCACCTTTGACCATGCTGGTGGAAGTCAAATTAAGAAGCGTGTATAACTAATCTGTCTTCCTTCCTTACCTATTAAATGACAATTTTGCCCCGTCCCGTAGCTATCCAACTTGCCATGAAATTAACAAATAACAGGCATAAAAAAAAATGCAGCTTAGGGTTGGGAACAGTAGGTACGTTTGGAAATTTAAATTTTAGTAACTTTTGATATTATTTTGACAACTTTTGATATTATTTTGTCAAAAGTTGTTAGTTACAATTTTAGCATAAGATCTCACATATTAGGGTCCGTTTGACGCAATATAAAATGTTAAAAAATTTTAAAATTTTTAAAATCTTTAAAATTATTCACTTTTTGAATTATAACATACAAAATATTTTACTTTATTTCATTTTTTGTCACTCCAAACACCACCATAATTAAGTAGTTAAAATCACACTGTAGCAACTGTGAAGGTTATAACTCCTTGCGTTAAACTTGAGAAGGATTTTTTTTTTTAAACTAAGCAAATAGCTTTAACTTTTTTTTTTTTTGTGGTTTAAGAAAAAAGCTAAAGTTTTAGTAATTAATTTTTTAATTTTTTATTACTCTGATATCTTTTTTTCTTAAAATTTAAAAAAATAATTAAAATATAAAAATGTAAATTCAATCATTTTACAAAAAATAAAAAAACCGAGCAGTCAAATGGTGAGCTTCTTTGACTATTATTTTGAAACGAGACCTAATTTTGTTGGTAGCAAAACGCGGCAAAAGATCTTTCACCAAGTGATAATGAACCGCCAGCTAGCGGGAAAACTACTCTTCTTCCTTAAATATAGATCGGCAAATTTGGATATTTGGATTCTTGAAAACATTAAAAATTTTTAATCTTTATTAATTTATTTTCTCTAATAGAAAAAAGAACAACGTATATATCTGACCATGAAAATTGTTAATAGTGTTAAACAAATAAAAAAAAAAGAAAAACAAACTGAATTAATTATAAAATATTAGAATATGCGATAAGAATATTATAAAATAAAAATATATTTTAATAAGTCAATGTTTTTAAAAGATTGATATATTCTATCTTTTTTTTTCTCATAAAAATTTTTAATTATATAATCTTACTTATCTACTTATGTCCTTTAATATAATAGATAATTATATATATATATGATGCACTTACATAAATTATGTAGGCAATACAAGTACAGAGCACAATCGATGCAATTACTAGAAAAAGAGACTTAGAGAATCTTTCACCCCAATACGTGTTTACACTCATCTATTTTTTTTTCCCCTTTTAAGGTGTCTATTCTTGGTATGATTGTCTAACACCGATACAGATGTTTTGAGTTTGGCGTCCCATTTTCAATCTTTATTTTGCTATCCTTTTATAAAGATAAGTGACTCAAAATTTTGAACTTAAATATTTACGTATTAACAAATTAGATTCGGAGTTTTCTCAGCATACTAGGCGATTTATCTTATTATTAACTCGAAATTCTTAAGTATTAGTTACAATGTGTATAAGTTGATCTGAATACACAGAGTATTAAAAATAAAAAAAAATATACTGTTAAATTACTTATTCGATCAATGTATCATAATAACAACTTAGCTTTTTTTGTTAGTCATTTTGGACTAAAAAGATTAATTATCAAAATATATTTTCATTGTAGAAATTAATGTTATTAAGTGAGCATTCAACCACAAGTACTATTTCTGGTAGAAGATCGATGCTAGTGTCGAAACACTTTTTCTTTTTTTTTTTGTTTTTGGGTAATATATTGGTTTAATTCCAGTTTTATTATTACTGTGTTACACGCGCAGCTTACTTTGTGGCTGGTTCCGATATTGGGAAATTTACCATCAAAGCTGCCGATGACGTTCGCACGATAAACAAATCAGTTCACCTTCCGACCATCCTGCAATTTCCTCAACATAAATGAACTGGCATCTCTGTGGGAGAAGAAGATCGGACGCATCCTCCCCCGAGTTACTGTCACAGAGATGACCTCCTCGCTGCAGCAAAAGGTCTATATTTACTAGCACTTTTTAAAATGAATATATATGAAAATTAAAGATTTTTCTGATATTTTTTGAGACTGTAAACGCCTAACTTTTTTTTTTTTCTTTTATATATATATTGGTACTTTATTTTGCTAACCTTCATTAGTCCTTGGTAAATTCATGTGTGTACATATATGTATATTGCAGAGAATATAATCCCACAAAGCGTGGTTGCGTCATTCACACACGACATTTTCATCAAGGGGTGCCAGATCAACTTTTCAATTGACGGTCCTCGTGAAGTTGAAGTGAGTGATCTCTACCCAGAAGAGTCTTTCAAACAGTGGATGAATGCTTCAATGATTTTGTTGAAAAACTGGATGAAAAGGAGCGCGTTGGCTCTACCGATGATGCCATCACTACTAAGAATCATGTCGTTGAAATGCTGCCCATCACAGCAACGTGTGCTTGATTGATTAATTAATTAATTAAATGCAAAATTATGCACCCACCTAGTAAAGTAAAATAAATTTATCAAACTTCCCCCCCCCCCTTCTCTCTCTCTCTCTCCTTTTTCGGGGATGGCAACAATTGGACCAATAAATTATGGTTGAGTCAATCAATTTGTTTGGGGTTGTTGCCTGTAATTTAGTTTGAATTGCTTATTTATTTTATTTGAAATTTGTCTAAAAAGTATCCTATTTCTGTTTTCTTCTTTGCCGTCAAAAAATGTATTGATTCGGTGGAAAAGCAGTCCGTTGGTATAATGAGGTCCTGTACGCATAAGTTGGCGTTTGGATCTCAAAAAATAATAAAACAATTCTAGTCTTTACTTTTTTTTTTAATTATTTTTAATTAAATTTTATCTCATATCACTTTTATTCTAATTTTTTTTCCTAACAAATCAAAAACCACTTAAATTTAAGGAGATTTAAAACATCAAATTCTAACGTATATTTATTTTGCTAAGTGACACGATAACCCATCTTGACGGATAAAGACCGGTGGTAGAAAGTGCAGAGATAATTTTTGCAAATTTATAATTTTTTTAGATAGAAATTATAAGAGAGTAGATAATTATTGTTAAGATTTATAATCACTCAGTACAATGAAAAGAAAAATAAATTTTCAATAATATTATCAATCTTCAAAACTCATCTTGCATTGCACTCGTAGGTTTATACAAGTTCATAGAAAAATCTTGAATTACAAAATTTTAATCAGGATTGAAACAGCTAGAAATTAAGAAAAAAAAATAAAAATATGACTTAAAGATGATTATACTATTTAAATCATAAATTGTTACAATTTTCTAATGTAATCAATTTAGTTGTGAAGACTTAGGTTCTATTGTTTTCTGTTTCTAGATGATTTGCAATAAAAAGTGAAGTGGCCATTTTTGTAGTGTTCTCACGTTGGTTGTGGAAGGGAGTAGTAGTTAGTATATAAGTGTGAGAGAAAGTTTCACTTTATGAGCTACTTTTTGGGGTTGAGATAGGCTCAAATCACTTAAAATTGGTATCAGAGTCTAGATTTGTCATAAATCTCAGTCTACCGGGGAGGAAAACTGGATATCACTCTCTCTGCCTCAAGACCCAATGTGTGAAAGAGGAGATTGTTAGAGTGTTCTCACATCGATTGTTGAAGAGGGCTAATGGTCGATTTGTAAGTGTGAGAAAAAGTCTTGTCCAATGAGTTAATTAGTTTTTGGGATTGAGATAGGTCTGTATACCAATTTTGCAAAAACTAGTGTTGACTTCGTGTGAAAGATAAGAGACGAATAGATTTAAAGATCCTTATGGAATCTATTCAAAATTTAGTATGAGAGATATTGGTACATATATATATTTTTTGTAGTCGAAGTTACCACGGTCAATCCAAAAGGAAAAATAAATTTGTGTTTCTAGCCCACAGACTGAAGTAAGTCTTCCACTTTTAGAGTTGGGTCGGTTACTGAATCTGCTTGAAGTTGTAAAATGTCATCTTTTTGATTCTTAGAATTCTCCATTTTTGATTCTCAAAATTCTACACTAGAAACTTGCCGTGATCAATTTAAAACCATCTCACTCATCAGGAGGAGCTTGCATTTTGAATCAACACTTACAATTTATGAATGATGAACATTTAAAGAGTTATTCTTAAATTTCTAATCCAAATAATCAATAATCAATTCTCGATTTTCAAGTTAACAAGTCAATCTAAATGACAACACTACTTAATGTTGTGATAACACACTATCTTTATTTTGAAAATGTCTATGAAAGACCAATAAAAATCTCAAACAATTACTATCTTCGATTCTTCCATTTCTTTACATAAACCATTTGTACAAAGGTTTCCAATTATTTTTCCCCCTTTGAGCCCCATCTTCTTTGTATTAGTTGCAGATCCATTAACGTAATTTTGCAATCTCACTCTCAAGTGTAAAGTTTAATGATGGCAAATTCATATAAATCTTGAATTAAATATTTTCTAAATTTGAATAGGATAAGAATAATTCAAAGATTCAAAAATTTTACATATTACCAAAAGAAGATAAACTGCAATCCAAGTTCAAGGACTAATAATCATCTAATGATGCCTCCATCTTGATTGCTATCACACAATCCTAACAAACTCTATTCAACTGAGAGTATCCACCAATTATGGTCTCAACACGCAGAAGTGGTGACAAGAGAAATCCTTGTTTGAATGTCTATGATTTAAAGGGCCTTGAAAATCTTCTCACACTAGCAGAAAAAACTCTCTACAACATTAGAGTCTGAAAATCCGTCATAACTGGGAGGCTTCATCCTCCTGAAGAGCTTCAAAGAGCCTGCTAGTTGATTAGTGATCGGTGGAGGTCCTATCTGTGCTACTCCCACTAATACTGCCATGATTGTTGCCACCTTAATACATAAATGTGGTAAGGTCAAATGCTCTTGGTGTCTAAACCAAATGCTATCCAAATTGCTCCTCATCTTGCTACGACACTGGCACCACCCCCCTTTAGTAGAGCTTAAAACTTAACACTCACATTAGACCCTTGCTCACGGGTCAAATCTGGATGAACATCCTCAACTAGGGTAGATGGGGGAGCCAAGGCAAATGGTAATAGGCTCGAATCAGGATGTACAGGCCACTCAGCTAATGGCTGATAAATCAGGGTGCCTTCTTATACCATAGTGTGAACCAAGCCTAAGAAAGCCTAAGGAGTGTCAAGCAACTGTAGTTATTGTTGAGCTGCTAATAACTTGAATACAACCTTCCTGCAAGTGATCTTGTTTTGGTAGTGCCTTGACTCAAGCACCCAAAGTGTAGTAGTATCTTGAATATTCTGCCGAGTTAAGTTCTGGGCCCATATCCGAATGAAGTGATGCTCCTGTGTGTCGAGATCAACTATGACTTCCTAACGCATAAATATCCACTAAGACCACATCAGCCATGGATCCGCCATCTGTCCACTCTGTGCTATAGACGTCCACAAGAAATCTAATCAATGCTAATATCGACCTATGACCTTAGGAAATGTAATCATAAAATCTTAAACTGAAAGTGAATAACTTTTGTCTTGTCCAAGTTGTTTAGATACACATTGCCTAGACTTTAGATCGTCTAAAACCCATTACCTATCATTATTATTTACCTATCTTCTTTTAACTAAAGCCCCAAATTCAATCTACTAACTAGCTCTGATACCAATCTATCACACCCTAGTTTTCACAGAAGAACAAGAGTATGAAAATCAAACCTTCCACATATGTTTCATCATAATCTAGTTGTTTAAATATTTTACACATATTCTAGGCCTCAAGCTAACAAACCTACTTATCCATTTCACAGTCTTAATAACAGCTGGGCTTGCCGCTAACCATGGTCAGTCTCAATTTTTGCTACCTACTGACATTTCTGTATAAACTTATAAAACGGGGTGAGCTATTAAGTTCAGTAGGAAAAATATTCAAACCATATCAATAAGTATTTTCAAATAAAAACAAATACAAAGTGTCCAAAGTAACTGTCATTATCATATAAATAGATGGTAATAGCACAAATTAAGTAAATAAGTAGTGGATTACTCATGCAAAGCTACCTTAGTGTCACCCTTATAATACCTTGTCACCCTTATAACATCCAACTCATTCTTTATATAATATGTATGGAATCATTATAATACCAACAATAACTCCTTACCACCCTTTTGTCCCCCACATCACCTTTGTAACTCCGTTGCCTCAACTAGATGGCATGAATTTTTAAAATACAGTAAGTCTTAATGCTCACATAATTACTAGCATGTATTGAACTATTTGAGAGTAATTCTTCAAATCCCATATAGCCCAACCATCTCATTTCACATTCTCCAGTAGTATCTCAATATCATGCAATGAAATCATATATTTCTTTCATGTCTTTATACAAAATATTAAGTTTCAATTATAAAAATAAATCCTCTACTTGAAGGGTCCAATAACTTTTTCCATTGCTTTTTTTCTTGATTTGTGCCAAATTCTATGAAACAAATTATGACTAATTAACACGTATTCACGTATTATCATCTAATCATTTTAATTGTTACATTTAGCCTAAGAGGTCTAGATTAATAATTTTCCTATTATCAAGCAATTCTATCTAATTTTTTTGGACAAATATTTATTTCCTTAACCAACTAATTATATGTATTTATTTTTTTCAAAGATAAAAGAAATTTATATTAACTACGAGTTATATCAAATATTTTTTTTTTCTTAACGTATATGCACATTTTTTGTTCTGTTAAAATCAAACTATTGCAGTGGTTATTGCTAATTATCCTCGATCCTAATTTTAATCCAAATAAATTATACAAATTAGACATTAAGTAATAAAATACAACCTAAATCAATTAATAATATAAATTCATTAAATAGAATACAATTATTACACCTTTAATATATTTAATTTATTTAATCTTCTACAAGATAAATTTTTAATTAATAAAATAAAGTAACTCACCCCAACAAAGCTCTGCTCAAAACTCTAAGGCTTCATTTGGTTTGTTTTCCTATTTTTTATTTTCTGTTTTTGTTTTATATTTTCTGTTTTGAACTCATTTTTCATTTTAAGCTTTTGAAAATAAAGAAAATAGCTAAAATACATTTGGTCACTTGTGTTTTCAAAATTTATTTTAGAAAATAGAAAATGAGTTTACACATGAAATGAAAAATGATAAAAATCGTTTTGAGCGTTTTTAATTCAAATAAGAAAAATATCAAAATAAAGAAAATAGAGCAGTATCTGCTTCTTTATTTTGAAATTTTTAATACATAAAACAAAAACAAAGCAGGAAAATAAAAAACAAACTAAATATCCACCTAAATTTTTCCTTTCTTACCCACTTTTTTCCCCCAAGCCGTACCTATATCATATATATGCATTCTCGGTTGAAAAATTCACCGCCTAACCTTTTTTTTTTTTTTTTCCCCTCTTCCTCAGCTCGCCACGTAGCCGCCCGTGGCTCACCCACTCACAGACACATGAGACCCCAAAGCAAAGCTAATCAATCTGCTAGAATAGGTGTTAAGTAGGCTAGCCATGTTTACATTTGCACATTAACTAACCTAACTAATTAATATATAATAATAAATTAATTAATCCACTAATTAATTTAGATTAAAATTAAATAAATCTTAAAAATATTATAATAATATAAAAATTATTATAATTAAAGTTAATAAGAATTTAAAATAAATTAACGTAGATTAAATTTCTAAGTATAAAATTAAATAAAATAATAATGCATTTAATAATAACAAAAATTTCCGGATATCATAGTTGAACATCTTAACCGCATGCCTGATTTCTTCCTCACGAATTGCCAAAAGAAACTTAGCTTATGTTCCTTCATTAAGGCTTATCACCCTATTAGTAATGACTTCAAATCGGGTCTTAAAATCTTCCACGGTGGAGGTTTACTTCAACCTTATAAGCTGATCTATTGGATCTTTGCGAGGTCTTTCTCCAAATCTAATCGGCAAGGATTGATAATTCCTTCCATGTCCCCACCTCACCCAGAATTAATAAATCTTGAAACCAAATTAGAGTCTATCTTCATATGCATGGAAGAAATCATTAACTTCTGAGATTTCAATACTTTATAATGGTGTGAAAATTGGTTTACCTTTATAAATCCACTTTTGCTGGACCATCCTTAGCGAATCTGGAAAACTCCAATTTAATAGATCTGGTATGAGTCTTTAGAACCCCTAGCTGCTACTCCCTAGATGAACAAATTCATTGGAATGTAGGAATTACCTTCCTCTTGGTCCACTCTCGAACCACCTCCACGACTAGTAAGTGCCACCAAGTGTCTCGTTAATTTCTTGATCTTCTTATATTGACCTTCAAATCTAGATTCAAACATCTTCTACATTTTGATGATCTGATTGAAAATCTTTGTATATTGTATTGCATATCTCGTATTGCTTTCCATTGGAGACTCTGATATCAATTGATGAGCATCCATAATAATTCCTTTAGATTTGCCTACGATGAACTTATAGAGAACGACTAATGAAAAGGGAATTGAATTGAATGATTGCTAATGATGAATGAACTTACAGAGAACACCCACTTCGAGATTTATTCCTCTTTTTTGCTTGATCAGCAAGTTCTTACAAAATTCAAATGGATCTCATTACAAGCCTATATTCAGTATTTATACAATAGTCTCAAGAATTGCCCTCACACTGTAATTACTTAATTATATATTATTTATAGGGGTTTTTGGAGGCCGGTCATTATTTATGGACTTTTAAAGATTTAAGTCATATCCAAAATTTTATTTGTGAATAAGTCACACTTGCAACAAAAAGACTAAAAAGGATATCACGCGTTTTTCACTACATTTCAAAACTGCCAGTTTTATCCAAAAATAGTGCACACTTTACTCATAACTTCCGTGACTTTCCATCTTCTTTATAAAGCAAGTAAAACTGATTTTTGGAAACAAAATCAAAACTGTTTGAGAAAAAACCTAATTCCGCGACTTTCCATCTTCTTTACAAAACAAGCAAAACTGATTTTTGGAAACAAAATCAAAACTATTTAGGAAAACAGTACCACATAATAAAACAATACCGCATAAAAAAACAGTACCACATAATAAAGCATTATCGCATAAAATAGTACCGCATAAAAACAGTACCATATAATACAAACAGTACCGCATAGTAAAATAGTACCTCATTAAAACAGCACCATTCTTTGCATAATATAGTCATGCGGTACTGTTTTTGAACGAGCATGCATCCTAAAAAAAAACAGTACCGCAGACATGTGGTACTGTCACACATGCGGTACTGTCGGTCATTCGTTTGATATGTGAACTATTTTTGTGTTTACATGTGATGTTTGCATGATAGAGTCATGCGGTACTGTTTTTTGAACGAGCATGCATCCTAAAAAAAACAGTACCGCAGACATGTGGTACTGTCACACATGCGGTACTGTCGGTCATTCGTTTGATATGTGAACTATTTTTGTGTTTACATGTGATGTTTGCATGATAGAGTGATGCGGTACTGTTTTTGAACAAGCATGCATCCTAAAAAAACAGTACCGCAAACATGTGGTACTGTCACACATGCGGTACTGTCGGTCATTCGTTTGATATGTGAACTATTTTTGTGTTTACATGTGATGTTTGCATGATAGAGTCATGCGGTACTGTTTTTTGAACGAGTATGCATCCTAAAAAAAAACAGTACCGTAGACATGTGGTACTGTCACACATGCGGTACTGTCGATCATTCGTTTGATATGTGAACTATTTTTGTGTTTACATGTGATGTTTGCATGATAGAGTCATGCGGTACTGTTTTTGAACGAGTATACATCCTAAAAAAAACAGTACCGCAGACATGTGGTACTGTCACACATGCGGTACTGTCGGTCATTCGTTTGATATGTGAACTATTTTTGTGTTTACATGTGATGTTTACATGATAGAGTCATGCGGTACTGTTTTTGAACGAGCATGCATCCTAAAAGAAATAGTACCGTAGACATGTGGTACTGTCACACATGCGGTACTGTCGGTTATTCGTTTGATATGTGAACTAATTTTTGTGTTTACATGTGATGTTTGCATGATAGAGTCATGCGGTACTGTTTTTGAACGCGGTAATGTTTTGAACGAGCATGCATCCTAAAAAAAACAGTACCGCAGTCATGTGTTTAAATACGTAATCCAGATTTGTATATATTCATTCGATCGACGTTAATCTCACAGCACAAACTCGCGTAATCCGTGTCTATTCCTTTGTATATAATCATTTTAACAGATTTTTATCTCACTATATCTTCACGCGATTGATAAGGAATGAAACAAAAACGGAAAACGTGATTCTCGGTTCCATAATTTTCGGCAACTTCATCTCAGTTAATTATAGAAAAAGGGCATTTAAGTCATATTATAAATTATATTTAAAACAAACTCGTGGGACCCACTCAAAAGTATGACTTAAATACAAAACTTTTTACATTAATGTGACTTAAAAGCAATATTTTTTTTTGAGTATGACTAATAACTTTAAAAGATTACCAAGTATGACTTGGATACAATTTTTCGTTATTTATATTTAAGGACCTAATGAAATGGGCTGAGATCTGCCAGGTTGAGAATGGGCCGAATTATCTTCATGCATCTGGACCGAATTGTAACAATTGGACTATGGGCCGAATGCTGATACCCACTATTAATAAAGATTACGTTGTCCTAACTCATTGAGTACTCTCCTTGTCTATCCAGCCAAGCACCTCTCCCTAAACTTCACTTTATTTATGTAATGACCAGCTTGCCCCCTACTAGAACATTCATTAAACAAATACACATAAACCTAGGTGTTGCCCCTCACCCACCTGGCTCCTCGGTTTGTGCAGTCTGACCCAATTCTTTTCCTTTACTTACTTCCTACGACCCATGTGTACCTCAGCTATTGATTGTTTTGATGATAAAGGGCCTGGATTGAGTGGGTTCTTCGGATGATCTGGGCCTCTCATCCTCTCTAATCCAAGGGTAATCTGACGGCTCTGAATAGTAGCATCCTCACCATCTATCTTAGCTTCTATCCAACGATCTCTCTCTCCTCGGCAGATTTCACTGACCCTGGGTTTGGTTTCAATTTAAAGACCAAACCTTTTCTTCTCCTCTAACACAGCTGACTTCTCTCTCCTCCGACACTCTGATTCACCTCTGTACTGTCTCTGTACTGTGTATTTTCTCTTCTGGTCTTGTGAATTGAAGGGAGTTGCAACAAATTAATATTTAGGCATTTTTTTCTTTAAAATTTAATTTATTAAAAATATGTAAATTAAACGACTACTGTGAGCCAATTGATAAATAGGTCCACTCTAAGAATCCATGTGAGCTCATTCACATTATCCGAGATCACATATCACAACTTTAATTTAGACAGAAGAAAAAACTGAATTGGCTATCTACCGATATGTTATAAAAAAATAAAAATGAAGGCATTGTGAATCAGAAAAATAATTAAAAAATTATTAAAAAATATAATGGAGAGTATTTACCTTTCAAAAAAAAAAATAGAGAGTATTAAAACATATCGCGTATGATTGAAAATTAAGAAGAAAAAAAAAAGAAATATTTTTCTAATATCTATATAATAAAACACAACCGTCGATATGACGGTTGTGTACGTGACAAGGAGAAGAGGTTAAGAGAGAGAGAGAGGGGTGGAGGATTAGTTTTGAAATTCAAACCATACTTTGCACGGGTTTGTTGGGTTTCAAAAGTTGGGTTATCGGGGGCGCAAAGAGCTGTTGGTTTCAATTGTTAGTGTAACGTAACTGTTTTAATTTTGGAATTCTTTTTTTCAAATAAAATTTTTTAAATAATTTTTTTTACCATCCTAAAATTTTTTAACCATTAACCATTCCAGATTGTTTTAGGAAGTGTTTAGTTAAAACTCACTAACTTTTACTAAATTTTTGTACTTCTTCAAATTAAATTTTATCACGTATTATCTTTACATCAAATGTTTATACTTTTAGTGTACTTTTTTACTAAACTTTTGTCAACCAAACACCCTCTTAATAAAATTTTTACGCCATTTAATAAAAATTTTTTAATAAAATTTTAGAAAATTTTTAATAAAATTTCAAATAAAATTTTATTATTTGTAATAAATAATACATAATACAATTGTACACATTTATTAAATAACTATACCTATTGAATAATGTCCACTAAAACATTGTATTTAAACTCCAATTTTAATGTACCTAAGACATAAATTTTAAATACATACATTTTTACATTTTTTATGTCATTTATATAATAAGAAAACCTAAAATTTTGAATTTAAGATTTTTCAACTACAAGATTACTCAATGGCCAAGATTATTTATTTTCCTTTCCACTTTGGTTATCTTTTCAGTTACATCACATAAAAATAATAAGCCCTCACTATTCTCATATATTTTTTTGAATATTTTTATATAAAAGTTTTAAAATTAATATTTTAAAACATTGATAATATTTGTATTAAATAATCAAATTATACACATTTATTAAATAATGTATGAATACCTATTGGACAAAGTCAATTAAATTTTTTTATTTAAAAAATATATTTAAACTTTAATTTTCTTTAAAATTTGTTAAAAAATAAACAAGTAAATTAAAATTTTAATTTTGATGTGCTTAAATTTAACTTTAAATACATATACTTTTTACAGTTTTTGTGTCAAATTTTGAATTTCAATTTTTGAATTTGAAATTTTTTCACTGTTAGATTTGCACAATAACCAAGATTACTTCTTTCGTTCTCCATTTTGGTTGTCTTTTCGATCATGTCAGATGAAAACACAATCCCTTACTATTCTCATATATTTTTTGAATAGTTTTTATATATAAAAGTTTTTCAATTAATATTTTAAAATTTTTGATATTTTTGTAATAAATAATAAAATTATACACATTTATTAAATAATGTATAGATACTTATTAGACAAAGTAATCTGAATCTTTTTATTTAAAAAAATATTTAAAATTTATTGTTCTTTAAGATTTTATTAAAAATAAACATTTAAATTAAATTTTCAAATTTAATATATTTAAAACTTAAATTTTAAATACATACACTTTTATACTCTTTGTGTCATTTATATAACAAAGAAACTTAAAATTTTAAATTTGAGATATTTTATGTCACGCCTTCGAAATTCTAAGGTCCCGAGGGGTGAGTTTAGAATAAAAAACTAATCGTGCCTGACTTATGATAGCCCTGCCATTTACATTTTCAGAGTTTCTGACCATTACTTTCTATTTATATAGTCAATAAAATTGATTACTTTTATGAAAAATCGTATACCCAATTAGAATTAAAACTGGATAACATACTTGTAACAACCCCAAAATTTAAATTTTTTAATATTCATATTATTTTTTCATATTATAAAAAAATTTGATTTTAATGTAAATATTATTTTAATATATATATAATGGTGAAAATAGAACACGTGGAGCCTTTGGTTAACATAGAAGTCATTTTTTTTCTTTTATTTTTCTATTTTTCTTACTTGGCTCTCTTTTATTTTTCTTACTTGGCTCCTAAGTGTGCCGTGTGTATGTATATGCACATTGGAGAAGGCAAACCAAAAAAAAAAAAAAAAAAAAAAAAGAGGCTGAAACTTCCTGGAACTTTCAATTACTTGGTTGTCAAGTGACACACACATATATATGTGTGTGCATGTGTGCAAGGTGCTGGGAGGAGAACCGAGAAAGGAGAGAAAAGAAGAGTGAGAAAAAAAATAGAAAAAAAGAAAGATGAGAGAGAAAAAGAAAGAAGAAATGAGGATTTAAGTTTAGGAATAACAGAGAAACTGTGTTAAATGCATGGAAATTGTGTAATTGAGAATGCTCAATTTTGAAATGTTTGAGTGATTTATTTTATTAATGGAGAATGATTATGAAAGTGATGATGTGATGTTGATGATTGATTCTAATGAGCTATTTTGTTGAGATGATAATAATGGAGATAGAGGAAATGTGAACGATGTTATGATTGCAGGGCTGTAGATATTGAAAAATAGGAAGGGTATAGAGATTACCCTTAGGTTGAAATATCATAAACCTACGCAGGGGTTGGTATTCATGCCAGTAGATTAGTAGCCTACAACGATGATAATTATGGGGTTACTCGTGGCCATCGGGTTTGGACCTGTAAACGACGATATTGTATAGTATTTGCCCCATAACTGTGATGATTATGATGTGATGTTAAAGAGATAAATGAAATATAATAATTGGAGTATTTTTTAGATTTATGTTGATGTATGTTTTGATGTTGGGATGCGGTACGACTTACAATTTATGAGTTATTGATACAAAATTTCTGCTAATATAATTTTTATGCATATCATATGTGAACTTATTGTGCACTGTGGGCACAAGTGGATTAGTGCTCACGTCCCTACAGATTTTTTTTGCAGATCATGAACCCGAGACTTAGGTGGGCTATTGTTGGATTTACTTTTGCATTGCTGTGACATTACTTAGAACTATAATATTATTAATTTGGAGGATTTATCGGATATGATTGAAAAAGGCTTTGAGGCCTAAATCTCTATTATATTTAAAGTTGTAGTTGGAACACTGTTGTTTGGTTATGCTGAGGTTTAATTGTTATTAAATACTTTTAGTTATTAATAAAATTATTATTATATATTGTGGAGAAGAGATAGTAAATGTAATTAGTGCTTATAACCCCCTAGGTGGGCTTAGGAGATGTATAGTAAATGTAATTAGTGCTTATAACCCCCTAGGTGGGCTTAGGAGATGTACATAAAGAGAAGTTGTGGGAAGACTTGGAAGGAATGCTATTAGAGATACCTCAAGGAGAGATGGTCTTCATAGGAGGAGATTTGAATGGTCATATAGGACCCGGCGTAGATGGATACATAGGAGTACATGGGGGATATGGTTACAGTGATAGAAATGAAGGAGGGAAGGATATGTTGGAGTTTGCAGTGGCTTATGATCTCATGGTGACGAACACCTTTTTAAGGAAGAGAGATGAACATTTGGTGACTTATAAGAGTGGCTCCTCAAAGACACAGATTAACTTCTTCTTAACTAGGAAAAGAGACCGTGTAGCTTGTAAAGATTGTAAAGTTATACCGAGGGAGAGCTTGACTGCCCAACATAGGTTGTTGGTCATAGATGTGCAGCTTCAAAGGTTGGACAAGAAAAAAGAAGTCATATAGATGCTCAAAGACTAAATGGTGGAACTTGAAAGGTGATAAGTAAGCAGCATTCGAGGAAAGAGTACTAGAGGAAAACATTTGGACAGTAAATGAGAGTGCAAATATTATGTGGGATAAAGTAGCAAAATGTATTAGGAGGGTAGAGAAAGAAGTTTTAGGAGAATCCAAAAGGAGTACTCCGGTACAGAAAGAAGCATGGTGGTGGAACGAGGCCGTCTAAGACAAGATAAAAGTTAAAAGAGAGTGTTTTAAATCTTGGCAAAATGATTGAAATGAAACTAACTTGGAGAGGTATAGAGAAGTTAGAAGAGAAACCAAAAAGGCAGTTACTGAGGCTAAGGCAAAGACATTTGAGGATTTATATAGGCGACTTGACACTAAGGAGGGCGAAAGAGAGATATTCAAGCTTGCTAAATCCAGAGATAGACGGACCAAGGATTTAAACCAAGTTAAATGCATTAAGGATGAGGATGAAGAGGTATTAGTAAAGGAAGAGGAGATAAAAGAGTGTTGGAAGAGCAACTTCTACAAGTTATTTAACGAAAGTAGTAGTAGTGACATACAATTGAGGCAGTTTACCACTTTTAGGGAAGAATTAAATTTTATGTTCTATAGGAGAATTAGTAGAGAAGAAGTAAAAAAAGTATTAAAAAGGATGAAGAATGGGAAAGCAGTTGGGCCAGATGGTATCCCTATTGAAGTTTGGAGGGGCTTAGGAAAGGATGGCATAATTTGGTTGACAAAACTTTTTAATGTAGTGCTAAAGAGCAAGAAGATGCCTGATGCATAGAGGAAAAGTATCCTTATACCCATATACAAGAACAAAGAAGATATTCAAAACTGTGTAAACTACCACGGGATTAAATTGATGAGCCATACGATGAAATTATGGGAGAGAGTTATTGAGAAAAGACTAGGAAGGACAACAAATGTTTCAGAGAACCATTTGGTTTCATGCCTGGAAGATCAACCATGGAGGCTATCTTTCTCTTGAGGAGGTTAATGGAACAGTATAGAGAAGGTAAAAAAGATTTACATATGGTGTTCATCGATTTAGAGAAGGCATATGACCGAGTTCCTAGGGAGATTCTATAGAGAGTATTGGAAAAAGAAATGAGTGTATGTCGTATATATTGAGGCGATAAAAGATATGTATGATAGAGCTATGACATCTATACGAACGACTGGTGGAGAGACTAATGAGTTCCCTATCACGATTGGTTTACATCAAGGCTCAGCGTTAAGCCCATACTTGCTTGCTTTAGTTATGGATGAGATTATAAGACATACTTAGGATGAGGCGCTGTGGTGTATGCTATTTGCAGATGATATTATTTTAGTAGATGAGACGAGAGAAGGAGTGAATGTTAAGCTATAATTGTGGTGGGTTACGTTAGAGACAAAAGGGTTTAGGCTAAGCCGATGCAAGATGGAATATATGGAATGTAAGTTAAAGTAGGATAACGGGTAGTATAAAAGAAAGTTTAGGCACACAAAAATTGTAGAGAAAAATAAATTCAGGTACCTTAGATCTATGGTGCAACAAGATGGAGGGATTGATACTGATGTAAGTCACGGGATTTAAGCCAGGTGGACCAAATGGAGGAGTGCTTCGAGGGTTTTGTGTGACTGAAAAGTCCCCCTCAAGGTGAAAGGAAAGTATTATAAAGTAGCGGTTAAACTAGTGCTGCTATATGGATTAGAGTGTTAGGCAGTAAAGTATAATCATGGTCAGAAGATGGCAGTTACGAATATGAGGATGCTAAGGTGGATGTACGGGATTACAACGAAAGATAGGATTAGGAATGAGGAGATTAGGGACAAAATAGGAATAGCACCGATTGAAGATAAAATGAGAGAAAATCGATTAAGATGGTTTGGCCATGTTAGAAGGCGTCAAGCAGAGGCACCTGTTAGAATGTGTTGAAAGTATGGAGATTACCAGGAGTAGGGGAGGTAGAAGAGACCCAAGAGAAATTGGAAGGAAACTATTAAACATGACATGATCTACCTAGATCTATCGGAGGACATGGCCCTAAACAGATCTAATTGGCGTTGACAAATCCATATAACCGACCCCACCTAGTGGGAAAAAAGCTTGGTTTGGTTTATGGATGTTTGCTCCAAGGTAGTGGTGTGACTCTGATTAGGGTAATGGATATTTTAGCACGTGTTATGTATAACTCTTTCACTCACTCCCCAAGTTGTGAAAATCGGGGTGTTACAAGTTGGTATCAGAGCATACGTTAGAATACCTAAAGGACAGTGGAAGTCCGGCATTATACGCTTAAGTGTTATGACCGAGATTTAGTTGTTTTTGAAAATAAACTCATTGGTATTTTATGGCATAGTTGGTAGTGTATGTGGATGAAATTGAAAATATTGCTACAATAGTGACCTTATTGGTAAGGGATATGAAAACTTATGAAATATCCTTAGCTGATGGTAAGTAAAGCTGGTATGTGGGCAAGTGATGTAACCGACGGTGGTTTGTTGGGCTTAGGCATGAGGCATGAAAGATGTTTGGTGGTAGTTCTAACATCAAAAATGATGTGAATGTGAATATAATAATAAGAAAAAGGTTTCAAATTTGAAGTACAAGAGGCTTAAAAAGTTAAGATAGTGACTCAAGGATTTATTGAGCTTGAATTTTATTGTTGAGTGATGTGTAATTGCGAGATGATTTTAAAGTAGTAATTACAGTAATAGAGATTTAAACTTTGAAATGGATGAGTTAGCCGTTATTAAGGATTGTGACAACTATTTTGACTGATAACATCGTAATTTAGAATTTGGATGAGGCAAGAATAATGTTACTTTCTCCATTAATGATAATAGGTGCATTGGAAAACTTTATATTTAGATGGTCGGTTTAAGGTTAAACGAGAAGGAGTCGCAATTTTGTTTTCAAGAGTAATGTGCAAATTGTGGATGTGTTTATTGAGAAAGTGTAGGGTTAATCTCCCTAGAGGGAGATTGATTTTTCCTAAATTCTATATCAGATGCCTCTCTTGTTTTAAATGCATCACATTCTACAATATTGGTTAAGTTTTGGAAGTTCAGAATTTAATTAAGTGGTTTGTGGACTTGTGGTTTTAACTAATATAGTATTTGCTGATGGGGTTTTAGAAACTCTCGTTAAGAGAGAATGGTAGTTATTAAATTTAGAGGTAGTTGAGGAAGTATGTTGGTTACTGAGGTTTGGTAATTTGGCTGTATGGCTATGCATTAAGAATAGTAAGCTTGGGTTCGGTTTGTCCGAGATAAAGTTTGGGATTGGGTGATATTTGGTTGCTTGTTCTTGTTTAATTACCTCACTCCAAGATAAAAGCTCAAATGAAAATTCAGATTATAAATTCAAATTTAAAGAAAATGTTAAGTGAGGTAAATCAAGACAAGTTTTCCCCCAAGTGCAAGGTGTGGTTGAAGCACAAAATAACTGGTAAGTCCCAGGTCATTTCCACAGGGATCTAAGGAGTAATGAAGTGAATGACTCTAATGGAGATTAATTTGGCAAAACACAACTCACAGAAAAATGTAAAATAGAAAATTAAAATCTGATTTGATTGGTTGATGATTTTGAACTAACTTTCCAAAAGCAAAGTGAATTTAAACTAAAAGATTAAGTGATAAAAAAGGTTGAGCAAGGCAAGTTTAATACCAATCCGAATGAATTTCAAGTGCCAAGAGTTTATAAATTACCAAATCAATTTGTACTGATTTTTGAGAAAGTTAATTTCAATTGAAACAAACCATGGATTAAACACTCAATGTGCATAACCTATTTTAAGGACAATAGGAGTTCTAATTCTAGCAACCCACATACAACAATGTCATGAGAGTTCTAAGTTAAGCAACACCTATGAACTCATCAATAGGATATACAAAGTTGGATTAATCGGGTCTTGAATCAATGAGTTCTAAGACACCCAGCTGCAAATTGACTTAATACTATAAGAACTCAAAGTAAATTCATGAAGTTCGGCCACTTGAGATTCATTGGAAGGGCATTACCCTTGCCTTGGCTCAAGAAATCTTAGCCGAGCATGTTAAAAAGAAGAAAAACAGAAGTGGAAATCTGATTCGAAGACATTACAATCTGAAATTGAAAGTTTAATGGATTTAGACTTGAAAATCTGATTACAGAAATTGGAATGAATTCAAAGTGTAAATCTCAAAAACTCTAATGCTGAATTGAAATTCCAATGTAAAACTATGAACTCTCCATGAAAAACTCTCAAAAACTCTCCCTACGAAAACTGAATTTCTTCCCCAAAAATGTTCTCTGTTTTTCGTCGCGTGGGCGTCACTCCACTTCTCTCTTCCCTCCCCTTTTCTCTTTTTTTCTCTCTCCTCTAACCGAATGTTGTCCTCATGATGGCTTCTTCTCTCTCCTATATCTTTTTTTTCCTGATTTGCCCTCCCTGGATTGCAGGTTACATCACATGGGGAGTTGGGGGTCACATGGAATTCGTTGCTGTGAAGAAGCTTATATTCGAATACAGTAAAACCATATTCGAATATGATCCTCTGCTGCAGAAATTCCAGAATAGTAATTCTGATCTCTTTGCATTGATTTCAACTGAATTTTCTTCTTCTTCTGAAATAGCTTCAATCCTTTGATGTGTTATGCAGCATGCTTTCTTCTCAACATCCTCAATGTAGCTTAATTTCTTGTTCTTGTGATGGAAATCAACACATTTTCCACTTTGGAGATATGGAGATGAAATCTGCACAAAACATAGATTTTATGTCTTTTTATGATGTGTGCAAGTGTAATTTGAATGTATAATATGTAACAATTGATGTCCAATCACACACCCCCCAACTACAACATTACTAGTCCCTAGTAATGCTTCTAATAGAAGAAATAGGAGAGAATTCCAAAAGCATCAATTTCATTTCAATTTGAATGATATTTCAGCTATTCATATGGAATTAGTCAACACCATAAGCAAAAATTTTCATAAGCAAAGTTTAAAATTTAAAATTTTATAAGAGATGTGAAACTTGCCAAATGTGTGAAATGAATGTGAATGAATAGCAGCTTTTAACTCTATCAATCTTAACATACATCTTTTAGAACTTCATTTAATTCTGAACTTTGCATTCCATTTCATTCCCAAGTTTTGACTTCAAATCTCACCTTGGAATTCACTCCAAAGAAAATAGAGCACACAAGGTTTCACTCAAGATGCCCCTATTAAGAGTAAATGTTCATCAAATTCTAGAAGGTGGCATCAACAAGTCAAAAACGATGTATTCAAGAAAGAATTAGACTTGGCATAACTTCATGAAGGAATGATGTAGCAAAGTAATTTCAGAATTTTCACCATGATTCCCTAATTCCTAAATTTCACAATTGAATGAAAATTCTCTCAAAGATCAATTAGGACTTGCAATGGGTTGTAATGGGGCCATGAGGTTTAATAAGGTAATAGAAGGGAAGGATAAGGAATTCAAAACTGATTTGGAACACTGAAATAAACTTTCTTCCACCCTTCTCCAATTCTTCTCTTTTTTTTTTTTTGAAATTGACCTCAAGTGAATGTACTTCAAAATTAAAACAGTTTCCACCTTTTTGATTTTCTTTTTATCAACAATTTCCCTTAACATTTTCTTTTTCCTCATTCCATTCATTTTTCTTTCTTCTCACCTCCAAATCCCAAAATGTTGTTTATTTCTCTTCCTTAATATTTTCAGTGTATTCCAATCTGTTAGGGAAGGCTAAAGAGCATTCATAATGGTTAAAGGTATGATGTGGTAAGAATAAAGAAGTATGAAATGCTCTAATAAAGCTCAAACTTGGCTCCAAGGATGATGTTCATCAAAGAAAGGCATTCCAAGCTCAAATGTTAAGAAAAATGGCCTAATATCATTTCTATGATTTCATTCCATTCAACCATAAAAGTTAAGAATCAGAAGTCTAGTTCCATTCATCCATCACTTCACATACACCCAAAGCAAAATAGTATAAGTGGAGTTATTGAAGAAATTTGAAGTGCAAAAAGCTTGAGCTTTTGGAAAGCCCTTAGAGTAATGAAGTCTCTCATGAACAAAGTTTAAGGCTCAAATATCTCACTTCAGGTTTTAAGTCTCCACTATATCTGGAAATCCATAAAACACATTATTCATTCATAAATTCATTCCTCAAGACAAATGTTAGATCAACAATCCTCAAACTAAATCCATTCACACACTTTTCAACTTAAAAACACATGGCAACCACAACAACTCTTAAAATTTCATACTTCAACTCAGCTCAATCCAATTTATGCAAATGACATCACTAATTCCAAGAAAACAGAAATTTCATTCATTCCAAGTTGTAAGTTCAAAGTCATAGGTAGCAAAAGTAAAACAAAACAACTTACACCTAATCAAAAGAAACAAAACAGCAGGAACATTAATCCAAATCCTATTGTTGACAAAACATATTTGAAATATTCTGAAGATTTGCTGTCAAAAATCAGGTTTCAAGGACAAAAGAGTCTGGATCATGGCTGAAGTACTGAAATTAAGCATTTCTCCCTTCTTGACTCCATTCGAATATGCTCTTCACCATTCGAATAAGCTTCTGCTGCCCCTGTCTCAGCTCACTCACTTCCCTCATCAGTACTTCTTGATTTTTCTGGATTAATGTCAACTTCTCCTCTATGCTCATGGGGGCTGCTTCAGTTGCCTCCTCCTCTGCTGGCTGCTGCTGGTTGTTCTCAACTGCAGGTGGAGCAGCCTTCTTCAATTGTCTTCGACTTCGATTCATAGATATTTTGTCTATCAAAGGAGCAGCTTTCACAATGGCCATTCCTGCCTCTTCCTCTATTCCCCAAAAGTGCTGAATTATCTCTGTAATTAAACCTCCAAAAGGCAGCCCAGCTGTGGATTCTGGTTTTTCTACCACATGAGAAATAACCAACCAAATGTGGTAAGGTAAATCCATGGGAATGCCTAACAACATCTTTCCCATAATCATGGCTTGTTCAAGAGTGATGGTTGACTTGTAAGCATGGGGCAGAAATAAAGAACAGACCAGCATGTGAAGGATATTACTTTTGGGAGTAATTCCTGACTTGGACATCCTAGAAGTGGTCCATTGAGCTTGAGGGTTGGCTGTGAAGAGCCTAGCCAAATTGTCCTTATGCAATTGCTTCTCCCATCGTGCTTTTTGTTTAGGTGTGGATTCGGGTATTCTTTCAACAGGCAAGTGACCTATGAAAGAAATCTTCTCAAGATTCAAACTAATTCTCTTCCCTCTCACCTTAGAGTTATCTCAGGTCTCCCATGAATCATACCCACTTCAGCATTTGAGTAAAACTCTCTCACATATGGTACCACAGCCCTCCTACTGGTTGTAACCCAATGTACCTAGCCCCTTTGCTCAAATAGTTCTAACAATTCATAGGGTGGTTCATTGTAATCCTCCAATTTAATTCCTCTTTCAGTCAACACAGCTCTCTTGCTGTAATTCTCATCATATTTCAGCTTTGAAGCTTTGTTGGAAAACCTCAATTATCAAAAGAACCCTCATCAAAAAGATCATGGTCAGATGTGCTTCAGGTTCATCCAAAAGAACATTTTCAGAGGTATGGACCTCATCCTCAGGAGCAGAGGTGTGTTCATTAGCGGCACATTCTCAGGAACTCCATCAGAGTTTTTCTTTTCAACATTAGAGACATGATCATCATGTCTCTCACTCAAAACTCTCATTTCCTACAGAATGGAATGATTCTGTTCTAGAGGAAGACCTACGGTCTGATTTAGAAGATGACAGCTCATATGTTATGTGTTCCTGAACAACAAGTGAAGAACCCTTACCATGTTGGCTCAAAATCCTCATGCTCCTTCTTTTAGCCTTACCTTTGTAAGCCATCTTCTTCATCCTCTTTGGTGGCATGTTGCTTCAATTGATTCTCCACCCTTTATCAGAAATTCTCCAAAACTGTAAACCCTAGCTTCTTCAATCGCAGCTCTGTATCTGAATCTTCCTTTCAATGTCAACTCAAAATCTCACTCAGATAATCTGAAAGTAAAGACTGGAAGAAGATGTGGAATGGTGAAGGTTCCAGGGTTGTGGGCACCAGGGCTCGTATTCGAATAGAACAAAACCTTGAATGGGGCCACTCACGGGTATATACAGGATTTAAAACCGACATCATATTCGAATACCCAGACCATATTCGAATACAGGTTATCAGCAATTTGCAATTCCAGTGTCCAGAAAACCAGAAATTCTTCCCCCCATTTCTTAAGAATACTCAAATTAAGTTTTGCCAACAGCTAGGATTCGAAAATTATTTCAAAAGAAATAACTAATTCAAGAAGAAGTTTTGCAATTTTTCCAAATTTTCAAAATTTTTTCAAATTTTTCAACATATGCAAACTCAAACTGACATAAGCATGATCTTAATTCAATTCAAGCAATTCCAAATCATATTCAAAACATTCTGATCATATCCAATCACTCAATTCAGCAATTGCAGTAAAATACTATTCACATCCACAAACTCAGATTGTGTCCCCCCCAACTAAAATCATGCATTGTCCTCAATGTATTAAACCAGCAAGTTAAGGAAAGGTTGGTGAAGTAACATACCTGAAGATTGTGAATGAAAATTCAACTTATTACCAAGAAATGAAAGCTGATAGTCAGCTGCTGTGACCAATTCCCCACCAACCTTGTTTCAAGCTCACATTTCAGTAGTGGCAAGGCATTTAGTCCAGCTACTGCATGATCACAGCTGCAGTTGCATAGAACTGATTACATCAGATTTGAATGGATTCTTTTCATCAAGCAGATTCTTCACTTCCTCTATTGAGTACTACTTGCAGCTGAAAACTGAAGGTTAGCAATAACCATATACAACCTCTCCTTTTTTTTTCTTTACAAAAACAAAAGAAAACAGAAAATCAAAAGCATAACAGAACCTACACTACTATGATACAAAATCAGAATTCTTTCCTCCATTCAAACAGAATTTGGGGATCTTCAAGATCCCAACTCTCTACTTCAGCAACAAAATTCTCATGATACTCTTTCAATCTCTGTCCATTCACTCTAAAAACATTCTTGGAGATTGGATTTTGAATGTCAACAGCTCCAAACTCAGTGATGTTCTGAATCACATATGGACCACTCCATCTGGACTTCAATTTCCCGGGAAAACAAGTGTAACCTTGAGTCATACAACAAAACCTTTTGACCCACAAACAACTCTCTTTTGAGGATATGTGTATCATGCCATTTCTTCACTCTATCATTGGTGATCTTAGCATTCTCATATGCATCATTCCTAATCTCCTCAAGCTCATTTAGTTACAATTTTCTTTGAAAACCAGATTCAGTGATGCTCTCATTAAAATGTCTCACTGCCCAAAAAGCCTTGTGTTCAAGTTCCACAGGAAGATGACAAGCTTTTCCATACACTAACCTATAAGGAGACATGCCTAGGATAGTCTTGTAGGCAGTCCTATAAGCCCAAGTGCATCAACCAATTTCAAAGACCAATCTTTCCTTGTGGGATTCACTATTTTTCAATGATTCTTTTGATCTCTCTATTGGCTAATTCAGCTTGTCCACTTGTTTGGGGGTGGTAAGATGTTCCAACCTTTGTAACCCCCATACTTCTTCATCAAAAGACCAACATGTCTATTGCAAAAATGTGTTCCCCTATCACTTATCATGGCCTTGGCATTCCAAATCTTGAAAACACATTTTCCTTCAAAAATTTTATCACTACCTTGTGGTCATTGGTCTTAGTTGGTATGGCTTCTATCCACTTTGAAACATAATCCACTGCCACTAAGATATACTCATTGCCAAATGAATTCACAAATGGTCCCATAAAATCCATACCCCAACAATCAAAGATATCAAGCACATAAATGGGGTGAAGTGGCATCATGTTTCTCCTAGTGATCTTACCAAGCCTTTGACACCTATCACAAGCAACACAAAAGGCATGCACATCCCTAAACATGGTAGGCCAAAACAATCCACTCTGTAAAATCTTTGCCACTGTCTTCCTAGCTGAAAAATGACCTCCACATGCAAGAGTATGACAAAAACTAATGACACTCTGTACTTCACTCTCGGGTATGCATCTCCTTATGACTTGATCTGAGCAATACTTAAACAAATAAGGGTCATCCCAGAAAAAGTGTCTCACATTCCTAAAGAACTTCTTCTATCCAACATGGTCCAGTGAGAAGGCACAATACCTGAAGCTAGGTAGTTGGCTATATCTGCAAACCAAGGTACCTCAGAAGAGTCTATGTGGAACAACTGCTCATCAGGGAATGTCTCATTGATGGGAGAATCAAAGATGCTAAATCTTGATGTGGGAGTCTAGAAAGGTGATCAGCAACTACATTTTCAACTCCCTTTTTGTCCTTGATTTCTAAATCAAATTCTTGAAGCAGAAGAATCCATCTAATAAGTCTAGGCTTAGCATCAGGTTTGGTCAAGAGATACTTCAAAGCAGCATGGTCAGTGTATACTATGACATGAGAACCTACCAGGTATGATCTGAACTTGTCCAAGGCATATACTACTGCTAGCAGCAACTCCTTCTCAGTAGTAGTGTAATTCCTTTGTGCTTCACTAAGGGTTTTGCTAGCATAGTACAACACATGTGGTCTCCTATCCCTCCTCTGTCCTAGCACTGCACCAATGGCACAATCACTAGCATCACACATGATCTCAAATGGTAAAGTCCAGTCTGGTGGCTGCATAATGGGAGCTGAGGTGAGCAAACTCTTAAGTCTATCAAATGAGGCCTGACACTCTGGTGTCCAATCAAAGGGAACATCCTGGGATAGAAGGTTGCACAAAGGTCTAGCAATGGCACTGAATGATGCAATAAACCTTCTATAAAACCCAGCATGGCCAAGAAATGATCTGATATCCTTAACACATCTAGGGGTAGGAAGTTTTTGAATAATTTCCACTTTAGCTTTGTCTACTTCTATCCCCCTAGAAGACACTATGTGGCCAAGGACAATTCCATGAGTTACCATAAAGTGGCATTTTTCCCAATTCAAAACCAAGTTTTTCTCCTCACATCTAATCAAAACCTTCTCTAAGTTTCCCAAACATGTATCAAAGTCACTGCCATATACTGAAAAGTCATCCATAAAAACTTCAAGGAATCTCTCTACAAAATCACTAAACAGACTCATCATACATCTCTGAAATGTTGCAGGAGCATTGCAAAGACCAAAAGGCATACGCCTATATGCAAATGTGCCAAATGGGCAAGTGAATGTGGTCTTTTCCTGATCCTCCAATGCAATCTCAATCTGATTATACCCAGAGTAACCATCCAAGAAACAGTAAAATGCATGCCCTGCCACTCTTTCCAATACCTGATCTAGGAATGGAAGAGGGAAGTGATCTTTCCTTGTGACTGCATTCAACTTTCTATAATCTATGCACATGCGCCATCCTGTTTGGATGCGCATTGGAACTAATTCCTCTTTTTCATTCTTAATCACAGTCACTCCAGATTTCTTAGGCACTACCTGAGTTGGACTCACCCACTTAGAATCTGAGATGGGGTAGATAATTCCAGCATCCAAAAGCTTGATTACCTCCCCTCTAACAACCTCTTTCATGTTGGGGTTGAGTCTCCTTTGCATTTGCCTAATAGGCTTGGCCTCATCCTCCAAAAATATTCTATGAGTGCAAATCAATGGACTTATTCCTGCAGATCTGCTATGTCCAGCCCAAAGCTCCTCTATGCTTCCTCAAGACTTCCACAAGTCTATTTTCTTGGTCCAAACTCAGCTGAGATGAAATGACAGCTGGATAGGACTCTCCCTCACCTAAAAATACATATTCAAGTCACTTGGCAAAGGTTTTCTCTCAGGTTTTGGTGGCTGGTCCAAAAATGACAGGCTTGGCTATGGGCAGCTCTAAAGACTCAACAGATGGTCTCCACTGATTCATCATCAGCACTGAATTTTTCATTTCCTCAAATTCTCCTCCCTCACAATTCTCCAAGTCACAATCAGCTAGGAAATCTACTTGCTCATTATTCACTAAGGCTTTCTCCAAAGGGTCATCAAAATACTCTCTATCAAAGTGATCTTGAGTGGTTGTTTGAATCCAATCAACTTCCTCTACTTCTCATAATCACTCGGCTGTTTGGTCACCTTGAAGATGTTTTTCTCAATTGTCATGTTTCCAAAGGAGAACTTGATAACTCCAGTTCTACAATTGATCAAGGCATTTGAGGTGGCCAAAAATGGTCTTCCTAGGATAACAGGTACAGCTGGTTGGTTTCCTTGAATGGGCTGAGTGTCTAGCACTATAAGTCCACTGGAAAGTAAAAATGATCCACTTGAATCAAGACATCCTCAACCACACCCCTAGGGACTTTAACTGACCTATCAGCAAGTTGTAGTGTCACCCTAGTAGGTCTAAGTTCTCCCAACCCCAGCTGTTTGTAAACAGTGAATGGTAAGAGGTTGACACTTGCACCTAAATCTAGCAAAGCTTGATCTACCCTTTGATTCCCAATTAAGCAGGCTATGGTGGGGCAACCTGGATCTTTATATTTGGGAGGAGTTTTAAATTGCAAAATGGAGCTCACTTGTTCAGTCAAAAATGCTCTTTCTTTCACATTCATTTTCCTCTTAACAGTACACAAATCTTTCAAAAATTTTCCATAGATGGATTTTGTTTAATTGCATCAAGTAAGGGAATATTGATTCTGACTTGTTTGAACAATTCATAGATGTCAGAATTCAAATTCTCTTTCTTGGCTTTGTTCAATCTTTGTGGAAATGGAAGTTTTGGAACAAATTCAGATTTGTCCAAATTGGTTTTATTCAAAATTTCTTTATTTTCAAAATCTTTCTCACTCTTTTCAAACTGATTTTCTTCAGAAATTTTTTCTTATTGTCAGAAATTTCCTCTTTATTTTCAGAATTTACCTGCTCTGTTCTCTGGATTCTGATTTGCTGCTTACTGCTATTCGAATGTTGCTTGCTGGTATTCGAATATCCCTTGGCTGCATCAGAATTTCCTGATTTTCTTGGCTCAGATTCTGCTTTTCCTCAAGTTTCTGCTGTCCAACTTGTTGTCCCCAATTAGTCTTTCATTTTGCTTCAATTCTTGCTCTTCATTCTGAAACATGATTTCTTTCTCAGAAGTGCTAAATTGCTGTTTCTGTTCACTTTCTGTTTTGCTGTCCAATTTCTGTTTCAGCTGCATTTCTCTTCATTTTTCATGATTTCTTGCTCATTTTCTTCCTCAATTTCTTCAGCAGGTGGTTTGTAATCTGGCTTGACAATTTGCTTACCACTTCTCAATGTTGAAACAGCTTGTACATGCTCCAGATTTTCATTTGCAGCAGATGAAGATGATTCACTGAAATGAACTTGGCTTGTAGGATTTGGTCTTGGCTGAGATGGAAGCTTTCCTGATTCTCTGATGGTTAAAGCTTGAGTTAGCTTTGACAATTGACTTCGGATGTCTTCCATGGCCCTGTTTGTCTGCTCTTGAAACTTGGAATTCTGATTGTTGGTTCCAATCTGCCCTTGCATAAATTGTTGCAAGGTGTCTTCCAAAGATCTTTTGTGAGGTGGCTGATAAAAATTTGTATTCTGCTGAGGTTGAAAAGGCTGAGGAGGAAATGGTTGGGGTTGCACATTTTGTTGAGGTTGGTATTGTTGGTTCTGTGCTTCTGCTTTCCAAGAAAGGTTTGGATGATTTCTGTAGCCAGGGTTGTAGCTATTCGAATATGGACTATGGCCTTGCGAATATGTGTTCATCCCCTGATTTTGATTGAAGGGTCTTGCAGCTTGTGTGGGATTTGCTTGACCATAGAGAACTTCCTTAAAGGCTGGAAGTGTTGGGCAATCATCAGTCCTGTGGTCTGCGGTTTCACACATCACACACTTCACTTCACTCTCCTTCAATGTTTGCTTCTTTTGCTCCATCAATTCAATCTTTCTTGACAATGCAGCCAGCCTAGCTCCAACATCATCTGCCTCATTGAGATGGAACTTTCCTCTATCATTTGATCTGTCAGAAAATTCAGAACAAAATGGGGAGACTACCTCCCACTGTTTAGTGTTTTCAGCTAAAGCATCAAAGAAATGTAAAGCCTCTTCAGCAGTTTTGTCATAGAATTCACCATTACACATGGTGGCAACCAACATTTTCAGATTTGGAGTTAATGCATTATGGAAAAAATTAACAATTCTCCAAGATTCAAAACCATGATGTGGACATGCTTGCAATAATTCCTTGAATCTTTCCCATGCTTGAGCAAATGTTTCATTGGATTTACACACAAAATTCATTATTTGCTGTTGAAGAATCACAGTTCTATTTGCAGGAAAATACTTCTTCAAAAATTTTGTTTGCATGTCTCTCCAAGTACCTATTGATCTAGGCTCAAGTGAATTCAACCACATTTTTGCCTTGTCTTTCAATGAAAATGGAAATAATTTAAGCCTAACCATGTCCTCATTAACATTCCTATCCATGCAAGTTCCACAAACATCTTCAAATTCTTTCATATGCATATAAGGATTTTCTGAGTCCATGCCATGAAAAGTTGGTAAAAGCTGAATTGTTCCAGGTTTAAGATAAAAATTCTGATGTCCATTTGGAAGAACAATGCAAGATGGAGTGGTTTGTCTAGCTGGATAAAGATATTCCCGGAGAGGTCTAAGGATGTTTTGATCCATTTGATCATTCTCTCCTTGAACACTTCCTTCCGGCAGAACAGGTGGTGGTGGATCCATATGTGCAACAGAAAATTCAGATTGAATGTAGTGCAGCAAATTCAATCAATTCAGCAAGAGAAGATGGAGAATGCAATTCAGATCTGTTTCCAACAAGTTTACCAGACCTTAAAAGCATAAACAGAAATTCAGACTGAAACAAAACTCCAATCTAAACTCCTAACTTCACAATTTCATCTACTGATTCACAGAGAATTGCAACTACAGCTCTCAGCAAGAAATGCAGCCGTATTCGAATATCAGATGAAATAGATTCAAATCAGAATTTCAGGATTCAGATGCAAGCAGTTCTAAAACTAAACTAACAACTAAAACTATAAAAGAAATAGAAATAGAGATGAAACAAAGTTACTCAACAAGTTAAGCAGCTCTGTTGTTGAAAATGGTGGTGAGATGTACTGCCAGTTAATGCTCCAAAGGCTCAAAACACCATTGCTTCTCAAAGATCCCCGGCAACGGCGCCATAAATTGTGCTTGTTCTTGTTTAATTACCTCACTCCAAGATAAAAGCTCAAATGAAAATTCAGATTATAAATTCAAATTTAAAGAAAATGTTAAGTGAGGTAAATCAAGACAAGTTTTCCCCCAAGTGCAAGGTGTGGTTGAAGCACAAAATAACTGGTAAGTCCCAGGTCATTTCCACAGGGATCTAGGGAGTAATGAAGTGAATGACTCTAATGGAGATTAATTTGGCAAAACACAACTCACAGAAAAATGTAAAATAGAAAATTAAAATCTGATTTGGTTGGTTGATGATTTTGAACTAACTTTCCAAAAGCAAAGTGAATTTAAACTAAAAGATTAAGTGATAAAAAGGTTGAGCAAGGCAAGTTTAATACCAATCCAATGAATTTCAAGTGCCAAGAGTTATAAATTACCAAATCAATTTGTACTGATTTTTGAGAAAATTAATTTCAATTGAAACAAACCATGGATTAAACACTCAATGTGCATAACCTATTTTAAGGACAATAGGAGTTCTAATTCTAGCAACCCACATACAACAATGTCATGAGAGTTCTAAGTTAAGCAACACCTATGAACTCATCAATAGGATATACAAAGTTGGATTAATCGGGTCTTGAATCAATGAGTTCTAAGACACCCAGCTGCAAATTGACTTGATAACCATAAGAACTCAAAGTAAATTCATGAAGTTCGGCCACTTGAGATTCATTGGAAGGGCATTACCCTTGCCTTGGCTCAAGAAACTTAGCCGAGCATGTTAAAAGAAGAAAAACAGAAATGGAAATCTGATTGGAAGACATTACAATCTGAAATTGAAAGTTAATGGATTTAGACTTGAAAATCTGATTACAGAAATTGGAATGAATTCAAAGTGTAAATCTCAAAACTCCAATGCTGAATTGAAATTCCAATGTAAAACTATGAACTCTCAATGAAAAACTCTCCAAAACTCTCCTACGAAATCTGAATTTCTTCCCCAATGTTCTCTGTTTTTCGTGTGGGTCTCCCTCCTTCTTTCTTCCTTCTCTCTCCTCTTTTCTCTCTCCTCTAACCGAATGTTCCTCATGATGGCTTCTTCTCTCTCCTATATCTTTTTTTGATTTGCCCTCCCTGGATTGCAGGTTACATCACATGGGGAAGTTGGGGTCACATGGAATTCGTTGCTGTGAAGAAGCTTATATTCGAATACAGTAAACCATATTCGAATATGATCCCTGCTGCAGAAATTTCCAGAATAGTGATTCTGATCTCTTTGCATTGATTTCAACTGAATTTTCTTCTTCTTCTGAAATAGCTTCAATCCTTTGATGTGTTGCAGCATGCTTTCTTCTCAACATCCTCAATGTAGCTTAATTTCTTGTTCTTGTGATGGAAATCAACACATTCCACTTTGGAGATATGGAGATGAAATCTGCACAAAACATAGATTTTATGTCTTTTTATGATGTGTGCAAGTGTAATTTGAATGTATAAATATGTAACAATTGATGTCCAATCAGCGATGTACGAATCCAAATTAAAAATAGCTATAACTTGGCGCTCGGGTGTCAGGTTGGAGTATTATTTTTGTTTATTTTTTGTATTTTTACGTGATCGGTGCATTTAAAAAAAAAATGGCTAAAACTTGGCACTCGGGTCCGATTAATATGATATTTGTTTTCACTATTTGTATTTGTACGTGATGTACAAATTGAAATTAAAAACACTATAACTTGGCGCTCGGTGTCTGGTTAGAGTATTATTTTTGTTCATTTTTTGTATTTCTACATGATCTGCGCATTTAAATTAAAAAGGGCCAAAACTTGGCGCTTGGGTGTCCGATTACAATGATATTTGTCTTCACTTCTTGTATTTTTACCCGATCTACGAATCTAAATTAAAAATGACATTAACTTGGCACTCGGATGTCTGGTTAGAACAATATTTTGTTCATTTTTGTAATTTTACATGATTGTGCACTTAAATGAAGAAGGCCAAAACTTGGCGCTCAAGTGTCCGATTACAATGATATTTGTCTTTATTTTCTGTATTTTTACGCGATCTACAAATCTAAATTAAAAATGACTATAAGTAGGTGCTCGGGTATCTGGTTAGAGTAAAATTTTTGTTCATTTTTGTCTTTTTACGTCATCCGTGCATTTAAATTAAAAATGGCCAAAACTTGGTGCTCGAGTGTTTGGTTAGAGTAATATTTTTGTTCATTTTTGTATTTCTATGTGATCTGTGCATTTAAATTAGAAACGGCCAAAACTTGGCAATCGGGTGTCCGATTACAATGATAATTGTCTTTATTTTTTGTATTTCTACGTGATCCACGCATTTTAATTAAAAACAGCCAAAACTTGGCGCCTGAGTGTCCGATTACAATGATATTGCCTTTAGTTTTTGTATTTTTATGCGATCTACGAATCAAAATTAGAAACGGCTATAACTTGGGGCTTGGGTGTCAGGTTAGAGTAATGTTTTTGTTCACTTTATGTATTTTTACATGATCTGCGCATTTAAATTAAAAATGGCCAAAACTTTGCGCTCGAGTATCCGATTATAATGATATTTGCCTTCACTTTCTGATTTTGTACACGATCTACGAATCCAAATTAAAAACAGCAATAACTTGGCACTCGGATGTCTATTTAGAACAATATTTTTGTTCATTTTTTGAATTTTTATGTGATCTGCGTGCTTAAATTAAAAACGGCCAAATCTTGGCGCTTAGGTGTTCAATTGCAACGATATTTGTCTTTATTTTTTTATTTTTGCGCGATCTATGAATCAAAATTAAAACGGCTATAAGTTGGTGCTCGGGTGCCTGGTTAGAGTAAAAGTTTTGTTCTTTTTTTGTATTTTTACGTGATCTGCGCATTTAAATTAGAAACGGCCAAACTTGGCACTGGGTCTGATTACAATGAATTTGTCTTCATCTTTTGTATTTTTGCGTGATCTACGAGTCCAAATTAAAAACGACTATAACCTGGCACTTAGATGTCTGGTTAGAGTAAAATTTTTATTCATTTTTGTATGCTTACGTGATCTGCGCATTTCAATTTAAAACGGCCAAAACCTGGTGGTTGGATGTCCAATTACAATAGTATTTGTCTTCATTTTTTGTATTTACACGCGATCTAAAAATCCAAATTAAAAATGAAAAAATCTTGATGCTCGGGTGTCTGGTTAGAGTAATATTTTTGTTCATTTTATGTATTTTTACGTGATCTGCGCATTTAAATTAAAAAGGTCAAACAAGGCGCTCTCATATGTCTGATTACAATGATATTTTGTTCATTTTTTGTATTTTTACACGATCTACGAATCTAAATTAAAAACACAATAACTCAGCGCTCAGATGTCTGGTTAGAACAATATTGTTGATCATTTTTTGTATTGCTACGTGATTTGTGCGTTTAAATTGAAAACGGCCAAAAACTTGGCGCTCGGGTGTCTTGTTAGAGTAAAATTTTTGTTCAGTTTTTGTATTTTACGTGATCCGCGCATTTAACTTAAAAACCCAAAACTTGGCACCCGGGTGTTCGATTATAATGATATTTGTCCTCACTTTATGTATTTGTACGCGATGTACGAATCCAAATTAAAAACAGCTATAACTTGGCACTTGGGTGTCAGGTTAGAGTATTATTTTGTTCATTTTTAGCATTTTTACGTGATCTGCGCATTAAATTAGAACACAGCGAAAACTTGGTGCTCGGGTGTCCGATTAAGATATTTATCTTCAGTACTTGTATTGTACCCGATTTGCGAATCCAAATTAAAAACAGCCATAACTTGGCACTCGAGTGTCTGGTTAGAGTATTATTTTTGTTCATTTTTGGTATTTCTACGTGATCTGCACATTTAAATTAAAAACGGCCAAAACTTGGAGCTCAGGTGTCTGATTACAATGATATTTGTCTTCATTTCTGTATTTTTAACCCGATCTATGAATCTAAATTAAAACGGCTATAACTTGGCGCTCGGATGTCTTGTTAGAACAATATTTTTGTTCAGTTTTTGAATTTTTACATGATCTGCACACTTAAATTAAAAAGGCCAAAACTTAGCGCTCGAGTTTCCGATTACAATGATATTTGTCTTTATTTTCTGTATTTTCACCGGATCTACGAATCTAAATTAAAAACGGCTATAAGTAGGCACTCGAGTATCTGGTTAGAGTAAAATTTTTGTTCATTTTTTGTCTTTTTACGTCATCCGCGCTTTTAAATTAAAAATGGCCAAAACTTGGTGCTCAGGTGTCTGGTTAGAGTAGTATTTTTGTTCATTTTTTGTATTTCTGCTGATCTGTGCATTTAAATTAAAATGGGCCAAAACTTGGCGCTCGAGTGTCCGATTACAATGATATTGTCTTTATTTTTTGAATTTGTACGTGATCTACGAATCGAAATTAAAATGGCTGTAACTTGGTACTTGACTATCTGGTTAGAGTATTATTTTTTTTTCATTTTTTGTATTTTTTCGTGTTGTACACACTCAAATTAAAAAACGCCAAAACTGGGCGCTCGGGTGTCCGATTACAATGACATTTGTCTTCACTTTTGTATTTGTACGCGATCTATGAATCCAAATTAAAACGCCTATAAGTTGGCAGTCGAATGTCTGGTTAGAGTAAAATTTTTGTTCATTTTCTGTATTCTTACGTGATCCGTGCATTTAAGTTGAAAACAGCCAAAACTTGGCGCTCGGCTATCTAATTACAATGATATTTGTCTTCATGTTTTGTATTCCTACGCGATCTACGAATCTAAATTAAAACGGCAATAACTTGGCGCTCGAATGTCTGGTTAGATAGTATTTTTGTTCATTTTTTTTTATTTTTACGCGATCTACGAATCTAAATTAAAAATGGATTTAACTTGGTGATTGGGCGTCTGGTTAGAGTTAAATTTTTATTCATTTTTTGTATTTTTACGTGATCCGCGCATTTAAATTAAAAACGACCAAAACTTATCGCTCGCTGCGTGTCCAATTACAATGATATATGTCTTCACATTTTGTATTTGCATACGATATACGAATCCAAATAAAGAACGGCTTTAACTTGGTGCTCGGGTGTTTGGTTAGAGTAACATTTTTGTTCAGTTTTGTATTTTTACATGATCCGTGCATTTAAATTAAAAACAGCCAAAACTTGGTGCTCGGTGTCCGATTACAATGATATTTGTCTTCACTTCATGTATTTGTACGGGATCTACGAATCTTAAATAAAAACAATTATAACTTGGTGTCGGGTGTCTAGTTAGAGTAATATTTTTGTTCATTTTTTGTATTTGTACGTGATTCGCGCATTTAAATTAAGAACGGCCAAAACTTGGCACTCGGGTGTCCGATTACAATGATATTTGCCTTCAGTTGTTCTATTGTTACGCGATCTATGAATCTAAATTAAAAACATCCATAACTTGGCCCTCGGATGTCTGGTTAGAACAATATTTTTGTTCATTTTTTGTATTTTTACGTGATCTATGCACTTAAATTAAAAACTACCAAACTTTGGCACTCGGGTGTCCAATTACAATGAATATGTCTTCACTTCTTGTATTTGTTTGCGATCTGCAAATCCAAAAAAAAAACGGCTTTAACTTGGCGCTCAAGGGTTTGGTTAGAGTAACATTTTCGTTCAGTTTTTGTATTTTTACGTGATCCTGCATTTAAATTAAAAAACAACCAAAACTTGGCACGCGGGTGTCCGATTGTAATGATATTTGTCTTCACTTTTTGTATTTGTACACGATCTACGAATCCAAATTAAAAATGGCTATAACTTGGCGCTCGGGTGTCTGGTTAGAGTATTATTTTTGTTCATTTTTTGTATTTCTACGTGATCTTCGCATTTAAATTAAAAACGGCCAAACTTGGCACTCGGGTGTCCGATTAAAATGATATTTTCCTTTAATCCCTGTATTCTTACGCGATCTACAAATCTAAATTAAAAACGGCCATAACTTGGCACTTGGATGTCTGGTTATAACAATATTTTGTTCATTTTTTGTATTTTTATGTGATCTGCGCACTTAAAAAAAACGACCAAAACTTGGCGCTCGAGTTTTCGATTACAATGATATTTGTCTTTATTTCTGTATTTTTACACAATCTACGAATCCAAATTAAAAACGGCCATATGTAGGCGCTCGGGTATATGCTTAGAGTAAAATTCTTGTTCATTGCTTTCCTTTTTACGTGATCCGTGCATTTAAATTAAAAACGGCCAAAACTTGGTGCTCCAGTATGTGGCCAAAGTAATATTTTTGATCATTTTTTGCATTTTTACGTGATCTGTGCATTTCAATTAGAAACGGCCAAAACATGGTGATCGGTGTCCGATTACATTGATAATTGTCTTTATTTTTTGTATTTTTACGTGATCTGCGCATTTTAATAAAAAATAGCCAAACTTGGTGCCCGGATGTCTAATTACAATGATATTTGCCTTCAGTTTTTGTATTTTATGCGATCTACGAATCAAAATTAGAAACAGCTATAACTTGGGGCTCGAGTGTCAGGTTAGAGTAATATTTTCGTTCACTTTATATATTTTTACATGATCTACACATTTAAATTAAAAACAGCCAAAACTTTGTGCTTGGGTGTCCAATTACAATGATATTTGTCTTTATTTTTTTGTATTCTTACGCGATCTACATATCCAAGTTAAAAACGACTATAACTTGGCGCTGGGGTGTCTGGTTGGAGTAAAAGTTTTGTTTATTTTTGTATTTCTATGTGATCCGTGCATTTAAATTAAAACAGCCAAACTTGGCGCTTGGGTGTCCAATTACAATGATATTTGTCTTTATTTTTTTACTTTTGCGCGATCTACGAATCAAAATTAAAAACAGCCGTACTTGGCGCTCGGATGTCTGGTTTGAACAATATTTTTGTTCATTTTTTGTATTTTTACGTGATCTGCGCATTTAAATTAAAAATGGCCAAACTTGGCGCCGCGGTCCGATTACAATGATATTTGTCTTTATTTTTTGTATTTCTTCGCGATCTACAAATCTAAATTAAAAACAGCTATAACTTGGCGCTCTGGTGTTTTGTTAGAGTAAAATTTTTATTCATTTTTGTATTTTTACATGATCCGCGAATTTGAATTAAAAGCGGCCAAAACTTGGCACTCACGGTGTGTCCATTACAGATATATGTCTTCACTTTTCGTATTTGCATGCGATCTACTATCCAAATAAAAACGGCTTTAGCTTGGCGCTCGCTTGTTTGGTTAGAGTAACATTTTTGTTCAGTTTTTGTATTTTTACATGATCCCAGATTTAAATTTAAAACGGCCAAACCTGGCACTCGGGTGTCCGATTACAATGATATTTGTCTTCATTTTTTGTATTTGTACGCGATCTATGAATCCAAATTAAAAACACTATAACTTGGCGCTCAGGTGTTTGGTCAAAGTATTTTTTTGTTTGTTCTTTTTTGTATTTCTACGCGATCTGCGCATTTAAATTAAAAAGGCCAAAACTTGCGCTCGGGTCCGATTACAATGATATTTGGCTTCAGTTTTTGTATTTTTATGCGATCTACGAGTTTATATTAAAAACGGCAATAACTTGGCACTCGGATGTCTGGTTAGAACAATATTTTTGTTCATTTTTTGTATTTTTACGTGATCTACACATGACCGATCTCGAAATTCTCCAGGTTCTCTCAAGTGCAAGAGGTCGGTTGTAGTGTAATCTAGGTGAATGTTAGGTCGTCTCCACAGGGAGCGAGTGAGTGTGTGACAATTTTTTTTTTCTGAAACCCGTTAGAAAAAAACTTGCAAAGAAAAAGAAATGAAAGCATTGCTTTTTGGGATTTTGTGAAAAGCTTTGGAAAATAACTTTTAAACAGAATTCAACTTAAATCTAAATCACAATTTCTGAGAAAAATGACAATTGATTTTGAAAATTCCTTTTTAAAGTAAAAGACCTGGTTTCAATCTAAGTCCGTAAAGGTTTTGATGATGCTGATTCGAATATGTGTTACTCAATCTAACACTCACACCTACGGTGTTAGATTGGAAAATTTAACTTTGGAAATCGCTTCTCGTAGAAGAAAACGTAAGACTAGGGTTTTGAAACTATTTTCAAGCTCACCTGGTCATTGAATCCAAAACTTGGTGTATACGGGTATCAACTCGTAACCAAGGATTGATTATGGCACGGGTGAGATGATTTCTGAAATTAAGCCTAGTTTACGTAGTCTACTGTTTCTATTAAAAAGATATTTTCGTTCAAATTCGTAACGTTTGAATCAACAAACATCATCACCAATACATCCTTAGATCAAAACCAGAAAAGAAACCTAGCTAGACATTGCGAAAATGCTAAGGAAGCCTTTCGAAACGAAAAACATTTTCATTATGCAATCAACCACTAAACGTAGTATGTCGAATTATGTTTAAACACTTTCGAACCCAAATTTAACACAAACAATGGAGGCTAAGTACTACGAAGCGAAAACAAAGAACGAATAAGAGAAAACAAAGAACTTTTAATTGAAACAAAATAACCAATGTAACTTACAAGTAATCTTCATGCAAGGATGATATCCATACTTGAACATCCCAAAACAAAATCAAAAACCCTAACTCTAAGTGCGTAGTGCAATGTAAAAACTCCTTGAAGAACTCTCAAAAATAAAGACGTAAAAATTACGTAGGGTTCTCCACCATAGTACATCAGAAATTTGCCTTTTTAACTTACCAAAAAAAAAAAATTTGCCTTTTTATATCATTACATAATTCAAGGGCATAAAGGTAAATTACAACTCAAAACTTCATTCTGAATGTGTGCTGGAGAAGTCATCATGGGCGCCCATGGTTGATGTGGGGTGCCTATAGCTTGGTTATCAAAGTGTTTGATGAAGTTCCCAACGAAACAGCCCCAAAACCCCCCCTCGGAGGGCGCTCATCTGATTAAGGATGAGGCGCCCGTGGGCATTGAGGGTGCCCGTGACTAATGAGGGGTGCCCGTGGGTAGCCTTACCAGCTGTTTGATGAAATTCCTCGGAGACATGAACTTTTCTCCAAAACACCTCTCGGCGGGCACCCATCTGCTTTTGGTGGGGCGCCCATCACTTCTGTGGGGCGCCCATCAAGTCCATCTTCAGCTCCTTGCCTTCTTCAGCTCATATTTGCCTCTTTTCTTCTCAATTTGATCACAAAACACCTGCAACATCCACAAATATGCAAATTAGCTCGGTTCATTATAACTTATAAGATTTACTTAGATAAAACACATAAAACCCATCGCAAAATCATGATGAATAACATTATATGTGTTCAATCAACGCACTTAAATTCAAAATGACCAAAACTTTGGCGCTCGGGTGTCCGATTACAATGATATTTGTCTTTATTTTCTATATTTTTACGCGATCTACGAATCAAATTAAAACAACTATATAGGCGCTCAGGTATCTGGATAGAGTAAAATTTTTGTTCATTTTTGTCTTTTTACATGATCCGTGCATTTAAATTAAAACGGCCAAAACTTGGTGCTCGGGGGTCTGGTTAGATAATTTTTTGTTCATTTTTTTGTATTTCTACATGATCTGTGCATTTAAATTAAAAACGGCCAAAACTTGGCGCTCGGGTCCAATTACAATGATATTTGTCTTTATTTTTTATTTTTACGCGATGTACGAATCAAATTAAAAACGACTATAACTTGGCGCTAGGGTGTCTGTTAGAGTAAATTTTGTTCATTTTTTTATTTTTATGTGATTTGCGCATTTAAATAAAAAAGCGGCCAAACTTGGCGCCCGTGTCCGATCACAATGATATTTGTCTTCACTTCTTGTATTTGTACACGATCTACGAATCCAAACTAAAATGGCAATAACTTGGTGCTCGGATGTCTGATTAGAACAATATTTTTGTTCATTTTTATATTTTTACGTGATCTACCATTTAAATAAAAAACTACCAAAAACTTAGTACTCGGGTGTTTGATTATAATGATTGTCTTCATTCATTATATTTTTACGTGATCAATGAATCTAAATTAAAAAAGGCTATAAGTTGGTGCTCGGGTGTCTGGTTAGAGTAAAATTTTTGTTCATTTTTTGTATATTATGTGATTGCGCATTTAAATTAGAAACGGCCTAAACTTTGCACTCGGTGTCTGATTACGATGATATTGTCTTTATTTTTTGCATTTTACATGATCTACAATTCAAATTAAAAACAGCTATAAGTTAGCGTTCGGGTGTCTGGTTAAAGTAAAATTTTTGTTCAGTTTTTGTATTTTTACGTAATCTAAACGCATTTAAATAAAAAACGGCCAAAACTTGGTGCTCGGGTGTTTGATTACAATGATATTTATCTTCACTTTTTTATTTTTACGCGATCTACGAATCTAAATTAAAAACGGCTTTAACTTGGCACTCGGATGTCTGGTTTGAACAATATTTTTTGTTCATTTTTTGTATTTTTATGTGTCTGCGCATTTAATTATAAATGGCCAACCATGGCGCTTAGGCGTCTGATTACAATGATATTTGTCTTCTTTTTTTGTGTTTGTATGGGATCTACGAATCCAAATTAAAAATGGCTATAAGTTAGCGGTCGAATGTCTGGTTAGAGTAAAATTTTTTATCATTTTTAGCATTTTTTTCGTGATCTGCGTATTTAAATTAAAAAATCAAACTTGCGCTTGGGTGTCTAATTACAATGATATTGTCTTCACTTCTTGTGTTTGTACGCGATCTACGAATCCAAATTAAAAACAGCTATAAGTTGCACCCAATGTCTGGTTAGAGTAAAATTTTTGTTCATTTTTTGTATTTTTACGTGATCTGTGCATTTAAGTTGAAAACGCCAAAACTTGGCGCTCGGGTGTCCGATTACATGATATTTGTCTTTTTTTTTTGTATTTTTAACGCGATCTACGTGTCTGAATTAGAAACGACTATAAGTTTGGCGCTTGGCTGTCTAGTTAGAGAAATATTTTGTTTATTTTTGTATTTTCACGTGATCTGCACACTTAAATTAAAATCAGCCAAAATTTGGCGCTCTAGGCCGATTACAATGATATATGTTTTTTTTTTTGTATTTTCACGCAATCTATGAATCCAAATTAAAAATGGCTAGAACTTGGGCACTCGGTGTCTGGTTAGAGTAATATTTTTGTTCATTTTATGTATTTTTAATGATCTGCGCATTTAAGTTAAAAACGACTAAAACTTGGCGCTCGGGTGATCAATTACATGATATTTGACTTCATTTTTTAGATTTTTACGCGATCTACGAATCTAAATTAAAAAGGACAATAACTTGGCACTCGGATGTCTGGTTAGAACAATATTTTGTTCCTTTTTTGTATTTCTATTTATTTGCGCATTTAAATTAAAGCCCAAAACTTAGCGCTTAGATGTTTGATTACAATGATATTTGTTCATTTCTTGTATTTTTACGCGATCTACGAATCTAAATTAAAATGCCATAACTCGGCGCTCGGATGTCTAGTTAGAACAATATTTTTGTTCATTTTTTGTACTTTTACTGATCTGTGCATTTAAATTAAAAATGACCAAAAACTTGGCGCTCGGGTGTCCGATTACAGTGATATTTGTCTTCACTTATTGTATTTTACACGATCTATGAATTCAAATTAAAAACGCTATAGTTGGCGCTTGGTGTCTGGTTAGAGTAAAATTTTTGCTCATTTTTTGTATTTTACGTGATCCGTGCATTTAAATTAAAAACCACCAAAACTTGGTGATGGGGTGTCTATTTACAATGATATTTGTCTTCACTTTTTGTATTTGCACGTGATCTACAAATCCAAGTAAAAAATGGCTATAACTTGGCGCTTGGGTCTTTGGTTAGAGTAACATTTTTGTTTAGTTTTTGTATTTTTATGTGATCCGTGCATTTATAATAAAAACGGCCAAAACTTAGCACTCGGGGTGTCCGATTACAATGATGTTTGTCTTCACTTTTGTATTTGCACGCGATGTACAATCCAAATTAAAAACAACTAAACTTGGTGCTCGGGTGTCTATTGGAGTATTATTTTGTTC